>CM050428.1:1992973-1995473 GCA_027564155.1 Gymnocypris eckloni scoliostomus | reverse complement strand
TCTATGTCTCCCCTGGTCCCGCTTGTACGGTCCCTGGGGGCCTGGCTAGAGCTCCCCAGGCCGTCTCGCTGGCTCCTGAGGACCATCAGACTCGGCTACACGATTCAGTTCGCCCGGCGTCCTCCCAAGTTCAGGGGCAATCGGTTCACCTCAGTGTTGAGCCAGGATGCCCCTGTCTTGCGTGCAGAAGTCGCGGTCCTACTGGCGGAGGACGCGATACAGCCGGCCCCTCCAGCCGAGATGGAGTCAGGGCTCTACAAAGGCCCCTACTTCATCGTACCCAAGAAACACGGTGGGTTGCATCCAATCTGGGACCTGCGTGTTCTGAACCGGACCCTTGTCAAGCTCCCGTTCAAGATGTTGACGCCGAGACGCATCTTTCAATGCGTCCGTCCCTTCGATTGGGTTGCAGCGATCGACCTGAAAGACGCCTACTTCCATGTCTCGATCCTCCCTCGATTCCGCTTTGCGTACGAAGGGCGAGCATACCAGTAGGCCCTCCCCTTCAGGCACCTCAGCCGGTTGGGGCTTCAGGTCAACCGGGAAAAGAGCAAACTCTCCCCTACGCAGAGGATCTCTTTTCTCGGCATGGAGTTGGACTCGGTCAACCTCACAGCACGTCTCTCAGAGGAGCGTGCTCAGTCAATGCTGAGATGCCTGGAGTCTCTCCAGTGCAAGAGGGCGGTTCCACTGAAACATTTTCAGAGGCTCCTGGGGCATATGGCATCCTCAGCCGCTATCACGCCGCTCGGATTGCTTCATATGAGACCGCTTCAGCGTTGGCTTCACGACCGAGTCCCGAGATGGGCATGGCGCCATGGCACATACCGGGTCTCACTCACCCCGTCCTGCCATCGCACCTTCAGCCCATGGTCGGACCTTGCCTTTCTTCGGGCAGAAGTTCCCCTAGAGCAAGTATCCAGGCACGTTGTTGTTTCAACAGACGCCTCTGCCACGGGCTGGGGGGCCATGTGCAAAGGGCACGCAGCTGCGGGGCTCTGGACAGGGCCCCAGCTGCAGTGGCATATCAATTGCCTCGAGTTGCTGCAGTATGGCTTGCTCTGCGCCGCTTCAGAACGCTGCTACACGAGAAGCATATACTGGTCCGTTCGGACAACACTGCGACCGTTGCGTACATC
This sequence comes from Gymnocypris eckloni scoliostomus, assembly GCA_027564155.1. Lineage (NCBI taxonomy): Eukaryota > Metazoa > Chordata > Actinopteri > Cypriniformes > Cyprinidae > Gymnocypris > Gymnocypris eckloni. The sequence goes on along the minus strand of CM050428.1, from coordinate 1,994,334 downwards.
AACCACCAGGGCGGTCACGCTCCCGTCGCATGTCGCAACTCGCCCACCATCTCCTCCTTTGGAGTCAGAAGCATCTGAGGTCGCCTGGCGCCGTTCATGTCCCAGGCGAGCTCAATCGTGCAGCCGACGAGCTCTCACGTCAACACGCCCTTCCGGAGAATGGCGACTCCACGAGGTACCCCAGCTGAGTTGGAGACGCCGGGACGCTCAGGTAGACCTGTTTGCCTCCCGGACACGCGTCTCACTGCCAGTTGTTTTCTCCCTGTCCGAGGGGACCCTCGGTACAGATGCGCTGGCATGCAGCTGGCCTCGGGGCTTACGCAAATATCGTTTCCCCAGTGAGCCTTCTCGCACAGACCCTGTGCAAGGTCAGGACGAGCAAGTCCTCTTGGTGGCGCCTTACTGGCCCAATCGGACGTGGTTCCCATAACTGATGCTCCTCGCGACAGCCCCTCCTTGGCAAATTCCTCTGAGGAGGGATCTACTTTCTCAGAGAGGGGGCACCCTCTGGCACCTGCGCCCAGACTTGTGGAATCTCCACGTATGGTCCTTGGACGGGACGCGGAAGTTCTAAGTGGGCTACCTCCAGCGGTAGTAAACACTATCACTTCTGCCAGGGCTCTGTCTACGAGACAAGCTTACAGGCTGAAGTGGAACCTGTTCGTCAATTGGTGTTCTCCCCGCCGGGAGGACCCCTGTAGATGGCCGATCGCAGTCGTGCTTTCTTTCCTGCAGGATGGGTTGGAGCGAAGGCTGTCTCCCTCCACCCTCAAAGTGTATGTCGCCGCTATTGCCGCACATCACGATGCAGTAGATGGTAAGTCTCTGGGGAAACACGACCTGGTCATCAGGTTCCTCAGAGGGGCAAGGAGGCTAAATCCTCCGCCTCACCTGGTACCCTCTTGGGATCTCCCTCGGTCCTGTCGGCCTTGAGGGGCCCCTTGAGCCTCTGCAGTCAGTAGAGCTTAAGTTTCTGTCTCTAAAACAGTGCTCCTCTCGGCATTGGCCACAGTCAAGAGGGTAGGGGACCTGCAAGCATTTTCGATTAAACGATTAGGTGCCTAGAATTCGGGCCGGCTGACTCTCACGTTGTCCTGAGACCCCGGCCTGGATATGTGCCCAAAGTTCCCACCATGCCCTTCAGGGACCAGGTGGTGAACTTGCAAGCGCTGCCCCGGGAGGAGGCAGACCCAGCCATTGCTCTGCTCTGTCCCGTTCGTGCCTTGCGCATCTATGTGGACCGCCGCAGAGCTTCAGGACCTCAGACCAGCTCTTTGTCTGCTTGGAGGACAGCAGAAGGGAAGAGCTGTCTCCAAACAAAGACTCGCCCACTGGATAGTGGAGGCTATAGTCTTGGCCTA
>CM050428.1:1880473-1987973 GCA_027564155.1 Gymnocypris eckloni scoliostomus | reverse complement strand
CTCCAGTCATCATGTGGATCTGAGTACATGCATGCGTGCGCCGCCGGTACTGTGGCCAGGCTCGGACCCCTTTATCAATCAGGATTTTAATTATACACATCCCAGCTGACAGCTAGATTAGAAAGCAATCGACGCTATCGGCCACCAGATCTAATTACTGTTTATTGACAGATAAGAAGCACTTTCCAAAATGAGATAAACTTCCTTTTAGCCGCCTCTTGTTGTGAAGAGGGTCCGACGCGTTTACTTTCTAATGACCTGTGTGTTATGATGGGATTCACAGGTTTAGTGTCAGATGTGAGTTTTTCAATGTCTGGAACGAGAGAGCGATGGAAAATACGATTGAATTACAGAAAACGGAAAGTAGTTTCGGTGTAACAGTCTGAGTGAGATCAGTATTACTCTCTTACATGTAGTCAGAAACTAAATACAGAAGCAGCCAAACCAAACCAAATAAACAGTGACATGACTCCTGCAAACATGACAAATGTGTGTAGTCTATAAGAAGTCTCTTCTGCTCACGAGGCTGCTTTTATTTGATCAAAAATACAGGAAAAACTGTGAAATATTATTACAGTGTAAAACAGCTGTTTTCTGTGTAAATATGTGTTAACTGTCATTTATTTCTGTATTTTCAGCATCATTCAGTCTTCAGTGTCACATGATCTTCAGAAATCATAATAATATGCTGCTCAAGAAACATTTATGATTATTATCAATGTTGAAAACAGTCGTGCTCCACACTATTTTTGTGGAAACTTATATATTTTATTCATCAGAATTCACAGATTAATAGAAAGTTCAAAAGAATAGCATTAATTTAAAGATCTTTACTGTCATCAATGTAATGCATCCTTGCTGAAAAAAAGTAATGTCTAAATCAATTATTTCTTTCTGGTATTTTTGTATGGTAGTGTATATGAGTTTTTACAGAAAAAACCCTCAGCTGTGGTCGCCAGAATGATTCTATAAAAATACAGTAATAATGTAAACAGAACGACTTGTAAATATTATAGTTTAAACATATTCGTTTTTCATTGTAAATTATATTTATATATATATAAGATTGTGTATTTCAGAGTATTTTACTGTAAACGTACAGCAATGTAAGGTTTGATCTATTATAGTTTCCTGAATATTGTATAGGAACTTACTGTTAACCAGTTAACAGATTTTTACTGTAGCATTCTTTACAGTTTTTACTGTTAAAATTATAATCTTTTATTTTTTAATTTAATTTCATGTAATTTATTTTACAGTGCAGTGATGGCTAAAAGACGTGCAAATTAACAAATAGGCAACCCTGTTACTTTCTGGAATGATATTTAAAATGTAGTTATTCATCCTTCTTTATTAACACATTTTATCCACATGTCTGACATCTTACAGAAATCTAGTTTAATAGATTTTTTGAACTGGAAAAGACATCCGTTTCATAGCATGAGCCGTAAATGATGAGCGCTTGGCTTCAGTTGAGCAGCTGCTGTCTCACAGAGTTGATTTTATGTATGCAGTGACACTCATGGACTCTTCTCTCTATCATTGCCACATTAGACACGTTACTATTTAAAAAAACCTGAGAAAGAGCCTCAGGTAAAGCCGGCCTAAATGATTGGATTATTGTCCTTCTATTTGGCGGCGAGATAATGACTGAATGATAAACATTGCAGTGTATAGATTTCCTGTCAGGTCCCATGAAGTAGACATCCTCATTTCTTGAGTGTCCCACCCCCCCCGTTCCTCACTCACACACACACACACACACACACACACACACACACACACACACACACACACACACACACACACACACAGACAGACAGCACACACACACACACACACACACACACACAGTTACTCACACACAGACACGCTCACACACACACACACACACAGACAGCGCACACACACACACACACACACACACACACACACACACAGTTACTCACACACACAGACACACACACACACACACACACACACACACACACACACAGACACACACACACACACACACACACACACACACACACAGTTACTCACACACACAGACACACTGACACACACACACACACACACACACACACACACACACACACACACACACACACACACACACACACACACACACACACACATAGACACACACACAGACACACACACAGACACACACATACACACACACACACACACACACACACACACACACACATTCATTCATTGAAAGTAAATGTCATTGAGTGTCATATCCGATCACGTCTTCTGAAGACACCAAACCCAACACCACACAAAGCCAGTGATTCCTGTCAATGCTGCTCAGTCACCTCTACAGTTTCATCCCGTTAGATACTCACGCATCTTTTCTGCACGCCGCTCTCCTGCAGTTTCTCTTCTTCATCACTGGCTCGTGTTGTGGCGGCAGTAAAGGGCCGCCCGCAGTGGGAGAGATCCTAATTAACAGCCTTTTCATTGGAATGGGCCTTTCTGTTGCCGTGCTTTGCGAGCGCTTGTTTTATGGCAGCGTCGGGGAGCCCCGGTCGGGGATTTGGAGAGGGATAATTGCCTTTGCCGCAGGCTCCAGTAATCTGGTGGGCTAATTCATTATTTTAATAAGTTAGCTTCTCCTAGGGGGCGAGCGGCTCGCGTCGCACCTCAGAACTCTGACAGCGGGCCCTCGTTACCGCGCGGGGTTAATAACAGTTATTAGCCCCTCTCCTCGGCTGTAATTTCTGCCCTGACTGGGGCCATTCAGAGCGACGTCAGATGCTGATCAGCGCTGCACGTCACGAGTGTCCGCTTCACTGGGGGTATAACAGGCTAAATCTGACCGATTCATCCAAACAAGCGCTCGGTCGTGGGGTTTGCGTAACTAACGACTTCATTTTAGAGACAATCTTCTTCATGCCTTGCTAATTGACTGCTCGGCGCGTGCGGCCGGCTTTGATGACTGCAATTCACATGGACATTTAACACCGTGCCTGATTAAAAAGCATGTCATTGTCATTTCAACAAGGGGGAGGGCGGGACAGATATACGCTCCCGGTGCATCAAAGTCTCAGAAAAGCCCAAGAGTCTCCACATACATCGACTAATGAATCACAAGTACATTCACAAAAATAAAACTGCTTACTTCTGTGTGGCAGTGAATGGTAAAACTATATGCGCTATAAACCAGTGTGTCTATGATTATGATAATACATTAAAATAATATGATGACAAATACCAGTTTACAATCTAAAGCACGTTGACCGGGAGGGGACATCTTCGGTTCTCTTAGTCTCTCAGTCATTGAGTCGGGGCTCGTACCAAAACAAACTTGTAGCCAATCAGCAGTAAGGGGCGTGTCTACTCATGATGCAGAGGAGAGAGCGCTCATCAGTGCACATGTTGAGTGACGACAGAAAGATAGAGATGGCGGATAAAAACAAAAGAGGCAAACGTCTGTGGAACAAAAGAAGGCTTACACACGGACGTTGTCCTCTCTGGTCTGTCCACACTGAACACGACAAAGCTGTTAAAAATCATTTTAAATTTGTGTCAATATGTCATAAGTTGAACGCGGCAGGAGTTTTCTGTCGCGCAGCATCCAGTGTAGACAGCATCACTGATTATAATGAGTTCTATAGCCACGCCGCTCGTGTCCGTAGACACGGTGCTAGGATAAGGCATGAAGTAGGACCCGTGTAAATATCGGATCAGATTTCTAGCACCGGAGAGAACTCATGGAGCGGGAAGGCCTGCGATCGGACGCCGGGGCTGCTTTGTTTCTTCTCGATCGGTGAGTAACATTGGTTTTGCTTTGTTTCACAGAATGAATCGTTGGCGTACGTATGTGTGGGGCGGAGCTATGGCGAGACTCTTTCGGAGTAGGGGCGTGTTTGTTTTAGTGATTTCACATGTCAACATTGGCTTGCAGAAATCACGTACCCCACCTTTAACTCTTTGGAACGGGGTAATATGTCATGGCCATGAGATAATTTTGTCAAGGTAACGACATGCTTTACTCGTAGACATGAGTTTAATGCCTAAACAAACCTGTGTGACCATAGCAATTATTAGAGATGGATTTATTAATATTTGAATTTGAATTAAGAAATGATTATATTAACCATATGCTCAGGCTACCGGACTGTAGGCCATTGCACGCAATGCAGACAGCATTCAAATTAAGTTTATCATAATTAAATATTACATAAAGTTAATCAAATTAAACCGGCCTAGAAGAAAACATGTGTATCCACCCCACAGTCTTGTAGCTGTGTCCATTAACTGATCGTCTTTTCCCATAGCATTTGTGTATTATTATTATTATCATCATCATTGACTATTTGCCTATATTTATACTGTATGTTTATATTCGTATTTTTCCCTTCATTTCAATCTTTTGTAAAAAAGCCTACTGTAAATGCCCGACATGCTAATAAAGCTGTATGCTGACTGGAATTTACAGCCTACTGGAAGCGCAGTTTAAAGGTTGAATTTAACATATATTTCATTTTATTTCCGTGAATTAATTATAAATATTATAGGCTAGTGTTTCGTTGAGGAATGAATCATTCACGTAGTTTCATTTGTAAATAAATTTGCATTGGCATAATTGTCAGGCGTTTACAGTATTTGCTAAATATATTGTAGCAAATATTAACGTAATTATTCAGAACGTTAATTAGCTAATGTGAATTGAAAGGGGAAATAATACAATATTTTGTTTATATGAAATAAATCTAAAAATATAGCACTGACAAGTTAATATAATAATAATAGTATACAAATATTAAATTAAATATTATTAAAACGTTTTATCTGTCTCTGATAATCCCAGGTTGCTATGGTCACACAGGTTTGTTTACGCATTAAATAAATTGATGTTGTTCCATCAACATAGCATCTCAAGGCCATGACATAAAATCACGTCTCCACGAGTTAATATGACGTGGCCATGACAAAACTAAGTGAACCCGAAGACATCCCCCCCGGTCACCATCCTAAAGCAGCAGAATGGACTGTTTTTCTACCGGTAAAATAACTGGAGGCGAGTGAAACCGCACATTCAAGTTACAAACGGCTGCAAAGGATGTCTGCTGCAAAAATCATTTTCAGAGTGAATCTGTACCATTCTCAAATATGTAAATGAGTAAAGCAGTAAAGCAGTGGCCAAAAGTGATGTCCGGAGGGGATATTTACCCAGTATTTGATTCTAATGACCCTAAAAGTTAAATGAAACCATCAAAATATGAGAAGTGTGTTATATTGGGAGGAATAAAACAATAAACTTGGTTAAAGTAGGCCTAACAAAAATATCTGGCAAATGTACAGCTTTTCATGCAATATGGGTTTTAATTTAACTGTGCCCCAAAAAGCATAGAACACAAAAAGAATACAGTGACTATCATATAATCAGTTATTAATATTTCATTGGTGCTTGATTACTTTCTGGGCATTACTCAGTAAGCTTTGATCATATGTCATTGGTTAAATTCTCCCCAACACTGATGTTCATTAATCAGCTTCGAGGTTTCCACATGTTTTCAGTGAGTAACACCTTCATCGCACGTGTGGTGTTATCGGGACCGTAATTGTGTTAGAAATGACACGCTCAGTCTGCAAACAGATCCTCAATACGCACAAGTGCAAGATGAAATATGAGGTTCCTCACAATTTCACGTCTCATCTAAGACTTTGTAAGTTATTTTGAAGCGTTTGTAAATTGAGGTGTTTAACCTGCAGTCAAAACGCTTGCTAGTCTTCTTTGACTGGTGCAGCACTTGCACTGTACTGCTCTCACAGCGCTTTGCAATTATTCTGCCGATACTTCAAATCCAGCAAACGAGCAATATCTGAAGTTATCGATCAGATTCTGATTATATCCTCCTTGGTTACAGAGGACATTTTCACTAAAACCAACAAAATCATGTCTGTTATATTAATTTGTTAAACTATAGGCTGTAAATTATGAGTGCCATCTTTGTATGTTAGCTTGGCCAAAAGTGATGTCCGCACAGCTATGCAATATGCTTACAAAGTCCTTAAGAGTTTTTTAATAATATGTTTGAATAAAGGGTTTTGCTCATCACTGTCTATAAACAGATTCGGATGAGCTGCATTCAAAGCTGTTGTAAATGCTGATGTTCATGACAGAACTGGAGGGAATTCATGAGATTGAAATAAAAAGGCCATTGTCGATCTGAACGTCATTTTTTGGTCTTTCAGTGGACGCAGATTCTGTGTGGTCTGCTGTCGACTGCTCTCATCTCTTTGTCAGTCTCAGTTTCAGCTTTGAGTCTGGGATTTACCACACACAACACTGCAGGAACCCAGAGAGACCAACATGCATGGGCTGCATCCGAAAACGGCCTTGCTGCCTCATGAGGTACTGAGCAGGCAACGTTTCTGCACGAAGACACCTGAGACAGGCTTCTGAGGCAGCGGAAGGGTTTAATGATCAACAACAAAACAGAATGAGTATTGCTGATAACTAAACGAATATTGAAGTATTATAATACTAATTTCTCACTATAAATAACATCAAAAGTGCTAAAAGTTATACATTTACACACAAACTGACCACCAAACACAATTTTCAGACACCCTCTTTATATTTTATTTTTATTTTTTAATGAAACGCACAGGATTGTGGGGTATCAAAGGCAGCGAAGGATACATCTATACTGTCTTCAAAAATCTCACAAGACAAGAAGTGAAGCTAACTTCGTATTTGGACGTGCCTCGATGCCTTCTTGGAATGCGTCCCCCGAAGGCAGCATTTTTCAGTTTTCAGATGCAGCACAGGATTAAAAGCAATGGCCCTGCTTTAGTCAAACCTTTTCCAATCAGCTCATTTCATCAGCATGCCTTCACTGTAATTTGTGCTTGACAGCAGCACTAATGTGGAAAGTCTTTTTTTCCAAATTGATTCATATTGCTTGAGTATTCCCGTGACTGATTGCACAATGTTTGTTTAAGACGGAGAAGGTCTGTGAATGGTGCAGATACGCATCCAAAAGCTCAACCATCCGCTGTGGTCAATAACCCCGCATGTGATATCACTAAACTAGTTGAGCATTAACCGCTTAATGTCTGCCGTGAGCAGCCACACGTGGAGAGCTGGCAGCGCAGAGACTGCTGGGAAAGCCTGAGGCACGCCGCGGGCCGTCGCATTCAAACACATGCGATGCATCTGCTTTAGCCACTGAAGGTTTACGTGCCCTCCATCGGCATAACCCGCGAACTATCGGCTGAGACTGTAACGCTGATTCAGTTTATTATACGATTAAATGGAGGCAAAAACAAAAGTGTTGCGTTTATCATTTTGTTAGTGTATATATACTCAACTCAGATGAGTACGAAAATATTTTAATGCACATTTGAAGTTTTATGCACATCCTGACGTTTTGATCCATCGTTCTTTTATGCAATATCCCAAAATTGCCCGAAATCATTTTCCCCAACAGTTTAATAACTGTTTAATGTTTTGAGATTTTATAATTTATCGGTATAATGAAGATTTAAACACCAAATTGCCATGACAGTTCTCATTTCTAAAACAGTATTTTCTTAAATTGAGCGCTGGTAAATAATTAAAAGTAATCTCGCAATTAGTTGTAAAAAATTCCCATCAGAGTGTAACTGAGATGCTATTATAGTTTTATTATGACATTTTTTGTATTTTAATATTTTCAGTTTTCATTTCAAATTGAATTCCAATGTGTTTTGATTTCATAAACATGTTTATACAGTAGGCCTACACAATTAAAACACTAAGCTAAACTTTGTACAGTGAGAAAGCCGTCGACTCACCTTGCACTAGTGTTGTCTGTCAGGCCTTCAGGGCATCGTCTGACGCGTCTGCCGGCGTTTAGTAGCCTCAAGGAATCATATGCTGCCTTCTGTGGCACGTCTGTCCATCTGTATCTGTGTGTGTGTGTGTGTGTGTGTGTGTGTGTGTGTGTGTGTGTGTGTGACAGCAGGACTGTGTGTATCTCTGCATGCATCAGGTGTAATGCATTCTTGGATCAACATGTCTTGCTCCACCTGGAGTCATAGAAAACCTGATCCAATTTCAACATCATTCTACAATGAAAACAATGGAAAGTAATTTATGCTTTGTTTTAACATATTGCAAATTGCTCGTTGTGGGTGCAATCTCTGTCCCTTAAAAAAAAAAAAACACAAGCAACTGGAAAAGTCATGGAAACTCATTGTTTAAAAGGTGTGGAAACAAATATCTGTCAAATAAACATAGTCTTAAGAATATCCCTAACGAGGTTCAGCTGGTTAACATGGTCCTATTAACCCCCGCTGATGCTGTAACTACACAAGCAGGGCCTACACAAATCAAAATAAAGCTTCTTCATCGGCATCAATGTTTCAGTGAACATCATAAGGTTCTTTACAATGGAAAGGCTCCTTTATTATTAAAGATTATTAAAATGTTCTTCACATTAAGAAACACTGGATCTTTTAAGAACTGTTCACTGCAAAGTTCTTTGGAAACCTAAAATTGTTCTTCTACGCTCTTAAAAATCTTTATTTGCATGGATGGTTTTATGAAGAACCTTTAACATCCACTTGCACAAAAGGATATTTTTAGTCCTTAAGAACTGATCACTGAAAGGTTCTTCTATGGCATCGTTGTGACTTTTTAAAAAGCTCTCTGAGATGAATGAGAATGCGAATGGGTCGCTCTCACCAATTCTAATACCCGGTAACCCTGAATTCAAGAGGAGATGACTCTTGTTCAGGATTTGAAAGAGGTTTGAGACGCTCCCCCATGATGCACCTCAGTTTACGGTGAGTTTGGAAACACATATTTTGACCAGTGCTGCACCTGGTGACCTCTAGGTAAGCAGTGGCACAGATGTCTTCTTAAAGCAATAGGTTTGCAATTAGCTGACACAGCGCGCAGGTTTTGCAAGCTGTCCTATTCTGGGATGTGGGCGGATGGGCTGAAATGAGAATGGAACTATTGATCCGCTGGTCTGGTTGAGGATGATGCACATGGACTATTTTGGGGGCAGAAGGGAATTCGCTGCCGTCCAGAACATTATGTTGCGTGACGTAGTCAAGCTCTTCAAAAATCAACTCGATATTGGCAGCAAAGCAAAATGGCTGCTACATCTCATGACCTCTGCGCTTCATGAGCAGAAATACATTGGCCTTTGCACCGCTGCTGTTGATGTGGCACGACTGTAGTCACCCAACACAAACCTGAGCCAGCAAACTAAGCGTGCAAGTAGGAGTCAGCTAGAGCTATATATAACACTATCAATCTAGTTTTAATTCACTTTGCTACAACAAATCGATTAAAATAAAAAATAAATATATACATAAATAACCGTGGAAATAGGATTACTAATGTAAACTCCAAATGTCCTTACAGCCAGCCAACTGCAAAAATGCTCTGCCTCCTTTAGTGGACTTTGTTAGGTACTCTACCAAAAGTCCAGAGTTTTGTGACCTTAAGTATTGTGATGGATTTTAGTGTGATAGTAGACTGTAAAAGTACACATTTAGGGCCTTATAGACAAGTAATAATATTTTGTAACTGATACAAACTTAATAGGTAGCCAGTGCAGAGACTGTAAAATTGGAGTAATATGGTCATATTTTCTTGACCTGGTAAGGACTCTTGCCGCAGTATTTTGTACTATCTGTAGCTTGTTTATTGAAGATGCAGGACACCTAGCAGTGCATTACAATAGTCCAGTCTAGAGGTCATGAATGCATGAACTAACTTTTCTGCATCAGAAACACTTAACATGTTCCGTAGCTTGGCAATGTTTCTAAGATGGAAGAATGCTGTTTTTATAACATGGGAAATATGATTTTCAAAAGACAAGTTTCTGACTAATATAACACCCAAGTTTTTGACTTTTGAGTAAGAAGTAACAGTACATCCTTATCACCCTATCTAGATGCAGATTGTATTCTAAGAGATTTTGTGTACAGTTTTTTGGTCCAATACGTAATATCTCTGTCTTATACTAATTTAATAGGCGAAAATTGCTGGTCATCTGACTTTTTATATTTTTAACACAATATGTTACCTTTGAAAAATGGTATTGTTGAAATACACTGAGTATCATCAGCATAATGCCATATTTTCTAATAATATTACCAAGGGGCATCATATATATTGAAAATATCAGAGGGCCTAAGACAGATCCTTGTGGCACTCCATGCTTTACCGGCATTACATTTACTTTAGTTAACAAACAATTTCATACATTAAATAAAATAAACATTAACTAAAATAAAAATTAATTATCATAATAAATAAAATAAAATATAAAAATGTAAGTTTATTTTATTTCAGCTAGTTGCAATTCTCATTTTCACTTTATGCACCAAAATGGGATAGACATAACACAATTGATAAACAAAAACAATAGAATGACAACACAAGAAAATGATTACGTTTATCAAGAAAATGAATTATTAAGAAATTTATTTGTGTATTAAGAAAATTAATTATTAAGAAAATTAAGTGTAGCGTCAGCTCTGACAGGTCATGTTAGTCAAGCTCGCATCAGCTGACTCCCAGCTGATCCACGTCTACCTATAGGATGCGACACCTATCACAGCACTCATTTACAGTGTAAGGTCCTTAGGATTCAGCCTTCAGATTCTCCTTGTATCAGGCCAATTTCTAAAATGTTACATTAAGTTATTGAACCTTAATGATATCTGCAATATATTTATGTTGGTTCTGTTCTGTTTACACTGGGGAGTTATTGCTGCTCTCCCTGCTCTTATCCAAGCTAGACTGCATGAGTTCTTGCCCAGAGCAGAACCATACCACCAATCCAAACTGTATGCTAATTACCAGTCACCTTTGACGATAGTGGTCCTGACAGAAGTAAAACATTAAAATAAAAAAATAAAACGAATATTACAAACTATAATAGCATCTTAAAGATAATAAAATAATGTTGATTTATCACATTGGGTTAGCCCGCTTTCACAGGGTTCTATTTCATAAATATAAATGCTCATAATAACATTGTCAAGTTTACGGACATTTCCTTTAATCCCAAAACACAAAAATGCAATGTTACCGCATTCAAATATGCAAATGACTGAACAACAATTCAGTACAAACCATTATACTCTAGTACCCTATAGCTCATAAAATCATACGTCGAAAGCATCTAGAGACAGTCACTGCTCAGCCTGTAATTGTCATGTCCTTAAATCTAGTCAGGCACCTTCTATGGTGCTGGTGATCAAACGGGCTGAATTCGTCTCTCTCTCTCCACCTGATTCATAGATGTGGAGAAATCCCCGAGGGAAGACGATTAAACTGTAGCGGACTGAAGTCTGGAGTGATACCGTGACCCTGTCCGACATTCACTCCTCTGATCCTCACGGGAGCGCGGCGGGAAACAACACAGATCGGACTGGGATAATCTGTGGCGTTACTAAAGCGCTTCTACTTATCCTGTCAAATCACAACCTGCTTTTGACATGGCTAAGCCTCCAGAAAGCAGTCGTTTCAGAGCGCTAGTAATTACACCTTTAAGAGTGCAACTTTAGGAACACTTTGATCGTATCTCCATCCCTCAATGCGACTGGCCAAACACAATCAAATGCAATGCGATCGGCATTGGAGAATTTACATTTTATTGACTGACTGATGCCCTCTAAATCTAGACCAGCGAAGATGACAGGATTCTACGGTTCATTTCACTGAATTCCTGCTTTAATTCAACCTGAGTGTTTCTAGTTCAAATTTTACCGCAGAGCCCCTACGGGGACCTTAACTCTTTCTGCTGTATAATTTCAATTGCTTTCTTTTTGTTAAATGTTTAACTTAAATTGGGAGCCTCATAAATATTCCGAATCACTCGCCCAGTGTTTGATGAGGAAATGAGAGTCCTTCCTACCGAGATTCCCCAGGCTAGGAGATGAAACCCAGAGAAATCCCCTACAACTTTTCTCTTAGAAGTAGACCTGCGAGCCACGGGCCGCTGCGTAGAGCGCCTGCTCCAAACACTCACGGCTTGTCTGGTGCACCTTTTAAGAGCTGTATGCTTCTTCTGATGGATTTATTAACAAATAGTTGATGTGTTTTGGGATTCTTTGATTTGAATGGGCATATGGTGGCGTCTTAAAGGCTTAGTACAGCCAAAACTGAAAGGTCTGTCATCGTTAAGGTTTTTATTCAGATACACTACTTTTCAGAAGTTTGGGGTTGGTAGACTTTTTGATCTTTTGAAAAACATTATATTTTACTCACCAGAAATACAGTAAATAACAGTTTTCTATGTGAATGTTAAACTGTAATTTATTTCTGTGATCAAAGAAATTACTCCAGTCTTCAGTGTCACATGATCTTCAGAAATCATAATAATATACTGCTCAAGTTTTTGATTATTATCAATGATGAAAAAAAATTCTGCTTCTTATTTTTGTAGAAAATTATTCTACGATGAACAGAATTATCAAAACAACAGCTTTTGTTTGGAACAGAAATATGTTGTGATATTATAAATGTATTTACTAACAATTTTGATCAATTTATTGTTTCCTTGCTCAATAATAACATACATTTCAAAAATGAAACAGTAGTGTATAAACACTGATTAGTGCACATGTATAGAGCACATTAAATATGGTAGACACAAACTCAAACACAGTTGATTGATGAGCTATGGAACTATCTGGCTTTGAAACTAATGAATTGATAGCAAATGTCACAAATAATTACAAAAAAATTATACACACACTGAAATTAAATACATTTCGAAGTATTAACACTGAAATAGTCTTTTATTTTATGCACTCCAATAACCTGTTTTATTTGTAACCTCAAAAAAATATTTTATACAGTGTAGCTCAAATGTGCTTGCATTACACGTGAGAACAAACGTCATTGGTTCTTGTGTATTAAGCTAGCACATTTGAGTTTCTGTTTACCATATTTGATGTGCTATATGTATGTGCGCTGATCAGTGTTTGAACTCAGTGAAATCAGAGTTCCCTTAAAGTGACAAAACATCATTATCTGAACTCAAATACCATTGGATGGGATTTTTTTTTCAAACTACATAGACCATAGCAAACTATACTAAAATGATATGTTTGTTTTTACATTAATAATGTAATGTATTTACTGTATGTGTGGGTTTATAACAAATTCACCATTAATACTGCCCCCTGAAGCAACCATTTGCATTTAAAATACAAATGCATAATATGCTCACATCCACATGCTAATTAGTTTGTGCAATGCATTTTTGTCTCTGGCAAAGTTCCTCATCAGCAACAAGTGAGAGGGAGCGAGTGGCATTTCCTCCTCGTCCTTTCTCTGAAGAGCCCTCGACAGACAGGCAGACAGACACGCGCTCTGTGCCATGTTTCGGGGTCACAACCTCGCTGTGGCAACCACACCAGGACGTCTCAGTTAGACGCCGCAGGAAGTCTTCATTCAGCGGCCTCTCACAGCGCTGGCCATTTACATATGCAACGTTTCAGCAGCGTCTCTCACACAACATGCACTGCAGCTACACAGACTATCAGAATACAAATGCCACTCAGGGCATGAGGAGGGCAGGAGGAGGCATGTGGGTAAACTGTTAATTTGCTCTCTGGGGTGGAATAACAATGCAGTTAGAACAATATTCATATACAGTGTGTGCATATGAATAATGTTTCATCAGCTGGAAGACTAACGACTTACTGCAACTGAAAGCACAACGTGTAAAAACGTACATATTAATTACATGCTTTTAGAAAATATTATTATTATTATTATCGTTGTTGTTGATAAATAAGCTTAGACTTTAATGTGACATCCTTACAGTGTAATACGTGTACAAATAATTACCGAAAGTACTCACTAAAGGGTTAAGATTTGGTTAAGGGTTAGTTTCTTGTAATTATGCATAATGTACTGTTATTACTGTAGTAAGCACATGCAACAAGAACACAGCAAATAAAGTGTTAACTTAAATAAGAACTTACAAAATATGAGAGGGAGCGAACAGTGTTTCCTTCTCTAATATTACTCTCTTTCTTTTTATAAATGATTACCTATGCTGAAATCAAGGTCTATCTTAAAGTTAAAAGCAGTTTTTTTTGTCAATCCATTGTAAGTATATATAATCAACCTTTTCAAGTATAACTCTATAAATACTATATATACACACATTTAAGAAAATTGAGAAATTAAATAAAATGACAAATGCATTCAACAACATTTCAAAACTAAACATTTAAATGAAAAAATAAATAAAGCTAAAAACAATTCAAAATATTAAAACAACAAGTATAAAAATGATTCTAACATGACACTAAGCCAAACACCCAAATATATATATGTGTTATTTCATTATTACTTAATATAAAAGATTGAATGATTTCATTTTTTGCCTTTAAATCTAAACAGTTCACTGCTCAATTTAAGCAGATCTAATCCAGTTTTGACAATCGTGATCTTAAGCACAATAACTTTGTCTCAGCAGTGACTGTGGTGCACCTCAGGGTTCTGTCTTGGGCCATATTTTATTTTTGTTATTATATGTCTATTGGGTTCTTGTTTTTTCTATGATGACATACAGTTGACATACAGTTTAATCTTCCATTCAAACCCAGTTCTTCCAGTGTCTGTTTAAAACTAATCATGTCTTGTCTGTTGATGTCCCAAGGCTGAATTCTGAAATAACTGAACAATAGACAACAGGCCAAATATGCTAATTAGAAATTAAACCTATATAAAACAAAATAAAAAACCTCATGAGTTTGAGATTGTTGAGTTTGGATATCTTGTCAATTAGTTTAAGCCTTTTCTAATTGAAGTCAAGTCTTTCTTGAAAAAAAGAAAGAAAAAAAACAGCTAATGAATGAAAGTCGGACAAAAGTTATGCAGAACAGTGTTAGTCACACAATTCTCCGGGCCTGGAGATGAAATGCTGACTTTCAGCTCACATCTCGGTGAGGTCACCCCATTGGTATCGCAAGCGCAGCAGTCACGTTGTGGCACAATGCAGACAGATTGCTTATAATAACCGTTAGAGACCTTTCATTTTTCATTGTCAGCGCTTTGCAGGATAATTTTGGCACCCTTTAAGGAGACAACCTTCCTATTTAGAAGATAAAAATAAACAAACTAGTTGTGAAAGCTCTATATCAGGATGAGCTAATCCTATTTACAGATCTCTGGCGTCGATACAGAACCATGCGGACATGCTTACATGTGACCATTTTTGCTATTTTTAAAAGCAAGCTACACTTAACGCCAAAAGGTTTCTGGTGCCAGAGCACCTAAAGGGATAAAACGTCACAATTAAAATCATATTACAAAGCCTGTATGAGAAGAAACACTCTGGCCAGTTCATCTAATATAGAAGCACAGCAGAGATGGCTTAAAAAGTCAATTTTCTATATATATATATCGCTATCACTGATCAATACTTTTATCAAGTAATTAAATGAAATGCTCCTAGGCTCTTAACATCTTACATCAGTGTTTTATCTCGACCAAAGCAGGAACATTGAACCTGAACAAGTGGTGGCCGCAGTATATCAAGGCAAAACAATGACAAAATTCAGTGGATGAATGATAAACTAATATTGAAAAATACATAAATATAATTTTTTTAACACCATTGTATGAACAAAGAGAGCATCCCAGGAAAAGTCTGTCTTGTTTGTAATCACCTCTGATAAAATACTAACGAGGAATTAAAGACAATAAACAAATCATCACCCTTTTAATGTCATCCAAAAGTCAATATCAGCCAGCAATTAGTTTGTGTGTCTGCCATGCTTGTCTTGCTAGAGCAGCCGGTCGAGATGCGTTTCATACAGACTCTCTTCCAAAACCAAAATGAAATAAAACCGATGAATGTTTTTTTTTTTTGGCCTGTTATATAGGGCTGTTCCCTATCTTGCAATCTTTTTATGTATCTAATATTTCTAATTTACCACCAGCCAGGAAAAATGACACACGAAGCCGTAAATTTCCTACTAATTCCAAATAATTCTGATTACATGGACGAGTAGTTTTCAATCAGAAAGATAATCTTGGTGATAGATGGTGGGATAATTGGCTGTCTCGGCGACGTAAATATTGTGTCGTTCTATTAATCTTGCCGAATGAGGTGTCAACCTGTCACTCATTCGTCAAACTGAATAAGGAAACATAAGAGATAAATAAATGCATGCGGGTCAGGATGAGCGGATGTGTGTGAGAGTCGCTCTCAGAGTGTCCGAGTGCCATTACTTGAATGCAACTAGACAGAACTGGAAAGCTTTTATGAACTTTTGCAATTTGGTTTTACTTAAAGACCCAGATTTTACATCGGACATCAATTGGACACAGCATTAAAACTGCCATTCACATAAAAGTGACAAAAATGAACTTATAATCAAGCATGCAGGTTATTACTATTACCATGAATTGTGTAAAAAATCATATATCATATGCAAAGAAATTAATAACATGGCATGGACTGAGATTGATAAAATAACAATTATAGATTATGCCAAACTACTTAAAGAAACAGTTCAATCAAAAATAATCGTGCTGAAAATGTGCTCCCACTCAAGCCATCCAAGATGTAGATGAGTTTGTTTCTTCATCAGATTTGGAGAAATGTGTCATTGCATCAGTGTCTCAGCAATGGATGCTTTGCAGTGAATGGGTGCCGTCAGAGTGAGAGTCCAAACTGCTGATAAATACATCACAATAGTCCACAAGTAACCCACACCATTCTAGTCCATCAGATAACATCTGGAGAAGACAAAAGCTGTAACAAATCCATCATTAACAGATGCTTCTGGCTAAAATATGAGTCCATAATTCATTTTAACACTTCTTCCAGTGAAAAAAGTCCATCTCCTGTTGTATCTCATAACAAAATTCACACACATGATTGTTTTGGCTTGTAAACAGTGCTTGATTTGTGCAGATTTCTTTCCTGATTCAGACCAGGGCTGCGTTTCCCAAATGCATCATAAGCTTAAAGGGGTCATCGGATGAAAAATATAACTTTTCAAGTTGTTTGAACATAAATGTGTGTTGGAAGTGTGTGTAAACATCCATCCAATAATGATAAAAATCCACCCAGTGTTTTATATTTTAAATCCCTATTTTAAAATCCTCTTTCTCAATTCAGGCTGTTCTGAGATTCCTGTCAGAATGACGTAGTTCTGTACAGGCCCCTCCCACTATAGTTGATCGACAGGTCCGTCGTACCTTAGCCCCGCCCTGAGTGAACTGAGAGCTGTCCGGCATTATGTCGACTCCGGTGCAGGGAAGACAAGATGTCTCTGATTAAGCGATTGAAGTGTTTAGTTGTTGGATGTAATAATGAATATAGCAGTCATCATTTACTCCCGACATCTGAGCCGCTGAAGATGCAGCGGATTAACATTACTTCCGCTTCGAAGTGAATGTGTCAATCCCCAATCTACATAAATGCATCTATGTTCCCCCGAATCATTCATGATCCAGCTTTATCTACAGAAGTGAGTGTAGGGGTTTGTATGAATCTTTGTAAATCACCTTTCCTAATAATGTGCTAGTTAGCCAGATTACCGGCTGACGTTTAGTATACTTCCTAGATATATATACCTAGATGCCTCATTATGGACTGTTTCTATGGTAAGCCATCCACCAATTTTGGAACGGTCTGCGAATCTTTCAGTGCATTGACTGTATGCGGAAACACTTGTATATCTTTGAATATTCATCGATTATTACGGTGAATGCGAGGTGGCTGACGCGTCAACGTATCTGGTCGAATTGGAATCTACACACATCTATGGTCTGCTTGTCACTCCACGGAAGAGAGGGGCGGAGTCAGCAGAGCTCACAAGCATGTGAAACACGGACTAGAACATTTAGTGCTGATTTAACAGGGTAAATAAGGTGTTTTTTACACTACAATTGAGAAATTTTAAACAAAGTATATTATAGACTTTTCATTAAGACCATAAAGAATCATATCAACTTGTGTAAAATGGGCATCCGATGACCACTTTAAGTACATCGTAGACCCATTGAAACCAATGGAGCTATGATTTCTTAAGTTTACGATGCTTTTGGGAAACCCAGCCCAGAACACTTTTACACGATAGGAATCATTGGATTATTTTGGCCAGAAATGACAGTTAATAAAAAAATTGTTTCAGCTTTTTTCATCTCAAGGCATTAATTGATGGACTGGAGTGATGTGTTTTTATCAGCTGTTTGGACTCTCATTCTGACGGCACCCATTCACTGCAGAGCATCCATTGCTGAGACACAGATGCAGCGACACATTTCTACAAACCTGATCAAGAAACAAACTCATATTAATCTCAGATGACCTAAGGGGGAGCACATTTTTCTTCTTGGATGAACTTTGAGGGGTTTCTTGTCAAATATTTGTATTTTATTGAAATATGAGAAGTCTTTTAATACATGTAAAAACGGTAGGTGATTATGCATTATATAGAGGATTTAATTATTTGCATAGTTTTGTAAATCATCCACACAAGCAACATCCCTGCATTTTCCTGCAGTTCTGCCTGAAGCACGTTTCCTTGTTTGCAGATGCACAGTTAATTCACAGGAAGGTCATAAACAGGGTCTCTGTCGGGTTTGTAATGTTCACTAATCTGTGATGATCAGGATAGTAGATTAAAAAACAGAGTGAATCAAGCACTGACATCTTCTTCATTTAATTGATAAAGATGATAATTAATGACCTCCTGGCAGAAGAGCGCCCTATTTTAACGGGAAGACTAAAAAGCCTCCCTGGTTTTCATGGAATTTGGAATTAACTCAAATATCAGTAATTTAAAGGAAAAGGTCAGCCCTAATGTAGTCCCTCCCCGCTTTTTAATATCCCATAACTCTCTTTAAGATGCTCACCTGGCACGGCCGTGCACCAGCTAATTGAAGGCAATTAATTAATTCGGCATCAGGTGTTGGTGAAGGCAAACAAAGCTGTGGAGATGGAGAGGCGCTCATGCCCTTCGACATCATCATTAACAGCCATCAGATGAGCGTGCGTCGCTTTGACGCGTGACAGATTACATTTTCTCTGACGACAGGCCGCAGATTTATCTGGCTTATAAAGTAAGTGCAGAGCGCAGCATTCAATCACAGCAAAGGGAAATTAGATTAACGAGCTCATGATCACAACAACTCTGAAAGAAACCAAGATGCCATTAAGCTCAGATGTGTGAACCGCAGCATAAAAGGGTTCAAATGTGCACCTTTGTTTTTGTATTGCAAGAGTGTTTGGTGTTTTTCCAAACAGATCAATGTTGAAACAGTATTTCAGTGCATGCTTCAGGTGTCCAAAACACCAAAGATTTCACTTTCACAGAGCAAAAAGAGTACATTCACATCTGAAGAAACCAAAGGAACCACATGCTGGACGGTTGAACCTGTTTTTCAGGGTCTGGACTGAGATTAAACCCTCAATATGAGGATAATGTGAGACCGTTTGACACGAAACAAGATCTGAGCCCAAACTCTCAAGCAAATCCTTTAGATTGGTGAAAACAGTATGTACTCGTCTTAGAGGTCAGGACATCAAACTCTCTGAATTCATGTTCTCACTCCTATTGTGAATGATGTGACCAGTTATTCAGTAACACTTATAGGCCTGGGGCCAGTTGCATAAACTTAGCCGCCATGTTAAGACTGTGTCTTAAGAACTAGTTTGACCAAATAGCAGTGGTCAAAGGATAACCAGTCTTACTTTTACAATACATATAAGACCAATCTTCCTTTTCATAACTAAGTTTAAAATGTTATGACCAGTCTTGAATTGAAAAATTCAAGACTGAATTTTTTCAGTCCCCCCACACACACACACACACAGACAGCCCTTAGACTAAAGATTAGGCCATAGTTCAATTAGGACATTTAAGTAATTTTTACAAACATGCTTAGAAAAAAACATTATGTTGTGCATCTTGAGTCAAAACAAAGGCACTGAGATATATTTTAGGATCGGTCAGTGCAAGTTTATTTCAGTTGAAACAGCTCAGATTTATATTTTAGTCTAGGACTAGGTTTAAGCCTTGTCTGTGAAACCGGGGGATAATAAAGTAATTATTAAAAGCATTTAGTTTTTATTATTATTGGAATAAAGTTAAAATAAAATATCTTTCAAAAACATTGTTTTTTTTTCAACCCCAAACATTTGATCAGTAGTGTACACTCAATGAGTATTAGGCACTTTTCGCAAACTCAATTTTTGTCTTTAAAGCGTCAGTGAAAGCCATAATCTCAAGAAGTCAAATGAAATATTGTGTGTGTGGAGTTGTGTTATCCAATATATTTACACTGATGTATCCACTGAAACAGTAACTCATTTAAATGTAATTAGATTGCAGATGTGGCCTAAAATAAGCAATCCCTCAGTAGAAGTTAGCTAGTTTTGAGTTATTAATTATATTTGCCATGAATAAAAGAAAATAACTATTTGTGACCCTGGACCACAAAACCAGCCATAAGTAACGGGTATATTTGTAGCAAAAATACATTGAATGAGTCAAAATTATAGATTTTTTAATGCCAAAAATAATTTGTATATTAAGTAAAGATCATGTTCCATGAATATATTTTGTAAATTTCCTACCGTAAATATATCTAAACTTAATTTTGATTAGTAATATGCATTGCTAAGAACTTCATTTGGACAACTTTAAAGGGGTCGTATAATGCCCATCTTCCACAAGTTGATATGATTCTTTAGGGTCTTAATGAAATGTCTGTAAAATCGTTTGGTTAAAAACTTATCATTGGTAGTGTAAAAAAATAATTGTTTTATCCTGTCAAAAACAGCTCTTTTCAGAGCAAGCCATTTTGTGTCATTCTCCTTTAAATGTTAATGAGCTCTGCTGACTCCGCCCCTCTCTTCCAGCTGCTCTCTGAGGAACTGTTCACTTTAGCCGCATTCATCGCGAAACTTGCTAATTAGCACATTATTAGGAAGGGCGGTTTGCAAAGATTCATTTAAAAACATACTCACTTCTTCTGGAGGTGAAGCTGGATCACGAATGATTCGCGCGAACATACACTCATTTATGTAGATCAGGGGCGCATTCTCTTCAAAATCAAACATAATCCTCTTCAGCGCTCCGATGTCGGGAGTAAATTAATTATTACATCCAACAACAACACACCTCAATCTCTTAGGAGTCATTCTTGTCTACATCTGCTCCGGCGGTGAAACAGCTGATGACGACTCACTCGGGACGGCTGAGGTAACACACCAGTGCAGTCTGTGCTGAAACGCTCCTGTCAATCAAACTATCGTGGGAGGGGCCTCCGTCCGTGTGACCTCACACTGAGATCGGCTCGATTTGAGAAAGGGGTAAAGATTCTAGTAGATAAAAAAAAAACTCAGGGTGGATTTTTATCATTATATGGTGGTTGTGTACACACTCTGCCAACACACATTTCAGCTCAAACAACTTATAAAAGTGTATGTAGCATTATATGACCCTTTTAAAGGCGATTGTCTCAATATTTAGATTTTTTTGCACCCTCGGATTCCAGATTTTCAAATATTGTCCAACCATAACAAGCCATACATCAATGGAAATTTAATTTATTCAGCTTTCGGATGATGTATAAATCTCAATCTGTTATGACTGTTTTTGTGCTCCAGGGTCACATTTGACTGTTTGACAAATGCAGTGCGGAGGTTATGTACTTGTCTTCTTGCAATACTTACCTGAACTGTCTGAATGTATTGGTTTGATTCAGAAACAGATTTTATTTCTCTCATTTTCTCTCATTCATCAGAACTCTTGAGGTGTCTTTGACTCACATTACCAGCAAACTCAGTATGACAGGTCAGAACATAAGAGCTGTAACAGCACTGGTTGTCTTCAGACACACCTGTTCCTGTGTGCACCCGATCCGATCCTGATGATCAGACGCTCAAAGGCGCTCCTGCTCGGCCTGTGAAGATGCTGCAGTGTCCCGTCTTCCGCTGGTCTCCGGCAGCTTTCAGCAGCTGTGTCTCTGTCACGGGGTTTCACATTTCGAGGGCCCACACTGTCCTCCACTGTGCTGCTCGTGGGTCTGTCTGAATGGGGCTTTTGACCGGCAGTCTCTCAACGGCCCCGGCCCGGCCCAGAACAGAGGAGCACGGGTCACGGCTCACACACCTGGCAGGTACGGCTCACCACGTGCCACCAGCCCAAACAAAAGCCACTCTGTACTGACGGTTATTGGGAATTATTCCATCCGCTCCACTCTCTGCATTCATAAAGACGAGGAAGATGAAGATGAAAGAGAGAGCGTCATGCACATACACTCTTAAAAATAAAGATGCCATAGAAGAACTTATTTGTCTAAATGGATTCCATAAAGAACCTTTAACATCTGAAGAAGCTTTCTGTTTCACAAAAGCATATTTATGTTGAAAGGAGGTTATAAAAAGGTAGGAAAGAGATGTTCTTTGACTGAATGGTTCTTTGTGGAACCAAAAATGGTTCTTCTATGACATCGCTGTGAAGAACCTTTAAAGCACCTTTATTTTTAAGAGTGTATGCGATACAGGGTTAATGAGCAGGACGCAGAGTTATTAACACTACTAGCTAAAACTAAAACCATATTATTTTTAATTATTAATAACTGAAATCAAATATTTTTATTATTTTATTAAAAAATTATATTTTTATTTGCCAAAGCAACATTTCTCATTTTTGTTTATCTTAAGTTGAACATAACTAAAACTGAATAAACTAAAAATATGTCTATATCATGTACAAATTACAGATAGATAAAATTACTAAACCACTAAAATTAGAATGAAAATATAAAATAATGTTTAACTCGATATAAAAACTAAAATATTATACCATTGATACTAAAATAACACTTCTCAAAAATGTCATATTACATTTTTGTTTCAAAAGACAACAATCTTGCTGTTTCTAATTGTTAATTTATGTGCTTTTGTCAGGTAGACGTGTGCTTAACTGTATTGATGTGCACTTTAGTGTACTTCAAATCTTAACTCTGTTTAACAAACTTTACTTGCAGATCATATATTAATTAAATAAGTTTACTTTTCTCAAAACATAAATGCGCTTTGTAACTTCAAATGAAAAAGTTTTACTTTAAAGTACACTTAAAAATAATAACCCATCTGAGCAGCTGAAGACACAGGGATTTTGACAAGGTAAAAAGGGTGTTGTTTTACACCACCATTGAGAAATTTTAACCAAAGTATGTCATAAACTTTTCATTTAGACCCTAAAGAACTATATCAACTTGTGGAAAATGGGCAGCCGATGACTCCTTTAAAACGATGTGAATATTTGTCAATTAAATTCCTAATAGTACTTATATCCTTTAATTAATGTAATTTTGCATTAATTGATTGCTACTGCTAACATTTTCTAGCAGTTTAAGGCTTAACTAAGTAAACAAAGACAAAACTAGAATTGTTACGGGAAGTAGACCAGACACGGAGGATATGAAATAACACTGTGATGTTTATTTGAATTCAGCAGTCGGGTAAGCAGGGAAGAATGGTGAGTACGTATCTTGAAGTACTTAGAAGGTTAAAGGATATACTGATGATGGTTTTCTTGCAAGGAACTCGTGGATGACGTGGTAAGCACACACTTCTGGTCGACACCGAAGACGAGCTGGGGTGACGGACGTAGACAGGCAGACGTAGGAGACACGGAGGACCAACGAGGAACAGGAGTTATGTAATCTTGAGGTAAGTAACTGTGTAGAGTAGGTGTGAGTCCACTTCATGTACGGTTCTTACGGTTCTTATGATCCGTAAGAACGGTGAATGGGTGCTTGGCTCCCTCAAGCCAGTGTCTCCACTCCTCGAGGGCCAGCTTAATAGCTAGGAGTTCCCGGTTGCCGATGTCATAGTTACGTTCCGCCGGGCTGAGTTGACGGGAGAAGAAGGCGCATGGATGGAGTCTAGATGGATTCCCCTGCTGCTGGGAAAGGATGGCTCCCACACCTGTGGTGGAAGTATCTACTTCCACAATAAAGGATCTCTCTGGGTCAGGATGAACGAGGATGGGAGCTTGTGTGAAAGACGTCCTTAACTTCTCGAAAGCTTCATTAGCGGCTATGGACCAGGACAGAGACTTGTTGCGGAGTAAGTTCGTGAGTGGATTGGTAAGGGTACTGTAGTTCTGTATGAAGCGGCGGTAGAAGTTGGAGAATCCCAGGAAGCGTTGATGTTCTTTGATGGTTGTGGGTTGTGGCCAGGTCTTATGGCGTCCACCTTCCCCTCGTCCATCCGAATGCCACTACTGTCAATATGATAACCCAGGAATTGTACGGATGGTTGATGAAATGAGCATTTCTCAGCTTTGAGGAAGAGGTGGAGATGTTGAAGGACCTCCGCAACGTGGTGGCGATGTTCGGCCAGGTTCCAAGAGTAGATGAGGATATCATCGATGTATACCAAGACGAAGCGATGTAGGTACTCTCGGAGCACCTCGTGCATGAAGTCCTAAAATAAGGAGGGGGCGTTGACTAGCCCATACGGCATAACCAAATATTCGTAGTGGCCAGTAGGGGTCACGAAGGCAGTCTTCCACTCGTCCCCCTCACATATTCGGATGAGGTTGTACGAGCTGCGGAGGTCCAGCTCGGTGAAGATAGTGGCACCAAGGAGATGTTCCAGGGCTGCAGGGACGAGAGGAAGTGGATAGCGGAATTTCACTGTAATATTGTTCAGTGACCGGTAATCGATACAGGGCAGCAAGCCTTCTTCCTTCTTGGCCACAAAAAAGAAACGTAAAGCAGCAGGGGAGGTAGAAGAGCGGATGTAACCCTGTTGGAGAGCCTCTTCTATATACTCCTCCATTGCCTCTTGCTCTGGGAGTGACAGGGGATAGATTTTCCCTTTGGGCATTGACTCACCCGGTAGCAGATCTATCGCGCAGTCCTCCGGTGTGGAGGTAGTTGAGAGGCCTTCTTCGGGCAAAAGACGTCACTGAAGTGGGAGTAGTCTTCAGGAATATCCACAGATTGCTGGTCTACAGGACTCTCGATAGACGTGGCATTGAGAGAGAGGATAGGCTTGGCTGGTGGAGATGGTCGAGGCAGACTTGGGAAGCAATCTGGGAAGCACTGGTTGCCTCACTTCAGGACGTCTCCTGTACGCCAGGCTATTTGAGGTTCATGTACTGCGAACCACAGACGGCCAAGAATGATGTCAGTGTTGGCCTCCTCCAGAACCAGAAGTTGAATGTTCTCCTCGTGTAGAAGGCCCATGCGTAGGGTTATAGGATCAGCAAGGTACCTGACATTATGATGACTGAGAGACTTTCCAGTTATGGATTGGATTTGGTAGGTCTTTGGGTTGACCGCTGTAGGGATCTTGAGCTGGCGGCAGAGGCTCCCAGATATGAAGCTCCCAGCTGATCCCGAGTCGAGGAGGGCATGAACTGGAAGAGAGATATGGGGAGTAATCAGCGTTACCACAATAGTGAGTGGAGACATGTTCTGGGGAACCGGTTGGATGGAACTCACCAATAGTCGAGGTGGACGAGTGGGGCATGAAGAGATCACATGCCCTCCGCCGCCACAGTATAGAAACAATCCCTTAGATAGTCGCCTCTGCCGCTCAGCGGGTGCCAACCGCATTGCCTCAGTTTGCATGGGTTCTGATTCTGGTTCTGGAGGGAAAGGGGTCTCTGGGTGATGGTATGAAGGAGTGCAACGGTTCCAAGAGGTTTGTTTGTCGAATCATGATTGCATGCGAGAGGAGCAAGAATGGAATGTTGGATCATAGTCTCCAAGCCAAGGTTGTCATCGTAACTGGCCATCTGCAATCTGGTGATCAATGAGCGTTCATTCCAACCGCTGGCAGCCGCGAGCATTCTGAACCTCAATGCATACTCCTTGATGGGCTGAGACCCCTGCCGGAGGTGATAAAGCTGATCACTTGTGGTGGGATCACCGTGTGGCCGTCCAAAGACTTCTCTGAAATGAGAAACAAAGTTATCGAATGATTGGGTAATATTACCGGCTTGAGCCCAGATCGTCTCTGCCCACTGCAATGCTTTGCCAGAAAGGAGTGAAATGAGGAAGGAGACTTTAGATCTTTCCGTGGTATAGAGATGAGGTTACATCTCTATATAGAGTGAACATTGTAGGAGAAAACCGTTGCACTCCTCCGCCACGCCAAAGAATGGCGCTGGTCTGGCCATGGGACTGGCGATCAACGGCGAAGAAGGACTGGCGCTGGTGGATACGGAAGTGGTGGCTGGTGCTGGTGGAGGTGTAGCAGTGAGGACACGTCGTAGATCAGGGCTTCTCAAAGTCCGGACTCCGATCCGGACCGGGAGGGAATTAAATTCGGACCCGCCTCCACTTGATATTTCAAGCGCACTCGTATCACTCAGACCTCCGTGCGATGTGCGTGGCACACACAAACAGGTGCATGAACCAGTATTGCAGTGATTACAGACTGTTTTGTAAGACAAAGCACATAGCAACTAGCGACATTTTGGATAAACCTTAGATTTCATTCAGTAGAATAATGTCACCGGTTTCGCCCCGCAAGCGCGAGGTTTCGCCTTCCCGAACCGTAGCAGACTTATGAATGAACAAGTACAAAACAGCGTGGATGACGTGGTAAGCACACACCTCAGGTCGACACCGAAGACAGACAGACGTAGGAGACACGGAGGACCAACGAGGAACAGGAACTAAGTAATCTTGATGTAAGTAACTGTGTAGAGTAGGTGTGAGTCCACTTCGTGTAAGCGAGATCGGACAACTGACTGAGGTGAGGTGTGTGCTTAAGTAGTGCTGGCTTAATTGAGTGTTGATGAGGTGCAGGTGGTTTGAGTTAAAACTCAGGTGACAGTGATCGCTGTGAGAGATTGGTGGTGGAGCCTGGCTGATCTGTAACAAGAATAGTCTATGTACAGATGTAGCTGACCTGTGCTTGAAGGCCTGAACAGGACAGTTTAGCCTCTCTGCTCCACCTGGACACTTCCACTCCATTCTCCAGTCTTTCATCTTTTTGGCCGATGCGTGGAGCGAATTGCAAATTCCAACCGTCAAAAAGCTCTAAAGTTCAGCTCATTTCATTCAAATATGAAATATTTTAATTTAATTTAAATTAACATGCTGTTAATCATCAGAAAGCATTACATTCAGTTCACACTTATGTATATTATTTCCATAATAAATATGCTTTGAAAAACTACTTTTAAAAGTGTGCTTAAGTGTACTTCTTTTTCAAGCACATGTACCCTTATAATGCTGTCTAGTTAGGGAGCGCAGCAGGTTTTGGAACACTCTTTGAGCCTTGCGGTTCAAAGGCTGATGAGAGAATTATCTGTGACAGGAGATGCATGTCAGCGTGTCAGTGCGGTGGGCGGCACAACCGCAGCTTAAAGCAGCATTTGCTTCTAATCCACATGACGAGAGATTGATAGAGAGCAGGAGAGTCTCTCTCACTCCAGGCTTTTATTCCTCTCTCTCTATATATCATTCAGCCTGTATCAGAGACTGGGATGAGTGTTGTGGATGAAAGCCATGTCCCTTTCCTGACCAGGTTATGATGGGCCACACAGAGATCACAGTCATGCGTCCTAACCTTCAGATACACCAGTTCCTTCATTATTTACTCTCCTCATAATGCTCCAAACTTACTGTTGATATTTTCTCCAAAAACAAGCACATTTCCATGCAACTGTTTTCCATAAAACTACAGTTTAATAGTGACCATGACTGTCAAACTCAAGGAGAAGCATTTTAAAACATGTAAGTCTTGGAAAAATCATAGGAAAATACTATGCAGAAATTATAGTTGCTGGTCTGAGTGATTTAGGAACCAGAACAAACATAATTCATAAGAATAATAATTATTATCATTTTAATTATACAAATACAGAAATGTATTGCTGTTGTAAAATTATTTTATTATAAAATAAAAAATTATATTTGATAATTCTAATAATAATCTATATTGCAATACTAATATTTATGTATACAATTATTTTACTTACAATTGTTTAATCCCTTGAGTGTTTAACATTTCGAATGCTCAAGCTTTTATTTTTGGCAGAATGCTGGGAAAATACAGTAAATATATGTCCACATTTTGGACATTATACAAATGTGTAAATAACATAAACCTAGCAGATATACCACATGCACATTAAGCTCGCAATGCATGCAGAGATGAAGTTCATTGCATTCACTGTGAATCAAGATGCTCTGAAACCACAGGATCATGAGCTGCATGAATCTAAATGAACGGTGCTGTGCTTCACTTAAAGGGGTCATATAATGCCCATCTTCCCCAAGTTGATATGATTCTTTAGGGTCTTAAAGAAAAGTCTGTGCAATTGTTTGGTTAAAAATTTTCATTGGTAGTGTAAAAAACTTTTTTTTTTTACCCTGTCAAAAACAGCTCTTTTCAGAGCAAGCCGTATTGTGTCATTTTCCTTTAAATGTTAATGAGCTCTGCTGACTCCGCCCCTCTCTTCCGGAGCGCTCTCTGAGGAACTGTTCACTTTAGCAGCATTCATCGTGAAACTAGCTAATTAGCACATTATTAGGAAAGGCGATGTGCAAAGATTAATTTAAAAACCTTGTACTCACTTCTTCTGGGGGTGAAGCTGGATCACGAATGATTCGCGCGAACATACACGCATTTATGTAGATCAGGGGCCCTTCAAAACCAAACATAATCCTCGTCAGCGGTTCAGATTTCGGGAGTAAATGACGACTGCTATGTTCATTACAGAGGTGGAAAGTAACGAATTACATTTACTCGCGTTACTGTAATTGAGTAGCTTTTTTGTGTACTTGTACTTTAAGTAATTTTTTTTATCTGTAATTTTACTTTTACTTAAGTATATTTTGTGTGAAGTATTGTACTTCGCTACATTTTAAAACACATTAATTACTGAGTAAAAAAAAATCGCTCCGTGGAAACAACTGCAGTAAATAATGGGCAGAAGAAGAAACTGGCGCTAAAATCACAATAAAGATGCAGACGGACAAGACAGACGTTAATGGTGCAGACCCAGCTGAAAACCAGACCCCGTCGTACTCTGCTGAAGTTGAACTCGAAGGAAATTAAATGAAGCCCTGGCCATATTCATGCTCTATTATGCAGTGTAAGCTGTGTTTGCCTCGGGAGACCGAACTAGCAGCTTATAATATATCGACATCGCCCTTCGCAAGCATGTAGAGGTAACGTAAATACTTGCATCGTTGCATTAGTGGTTAAAATGAAGCTTTGACGGTTTAGCAAAAGGTTTTGCACAAATGAGCCAAAAAGACAGTGGTGCAGGGTGTGCAATATCGTCTGCGATAATATAGTAATTGTTGTTTTAACGATGTGCGATTTGACATTATCAGTATTTTGCCAAAAACCAAACAAAACACTCTAAACAGTGTGCCGTGAAATCTAGTAACGTTAGATTAGACTAATCCGCGTGCATCTGGACTGCTTTCTTTCACTGCGTGATTCAGTCTGTTAAAATGCGTTTAGAATTATCACAAAATTGAAGATAGAAGCAGAAAATGTATATATTTATATAATTTAATATAGTAAGTCAACATCACATGAAGAATGCCGTTTTTCTCAAAAAAGCACCATGATTACATAGGCCTGTAGTTTTTCTTTTTACAACAGTTCAAAAAACAAGAAGTTAATTAAGAGACTTACGTTTTAGACAACAAAACAACAAAACTTTCGACAACAAAAATAATTCCAAGCACAGTTTTGCATCTTTGACTCTGAGCAATGACGGTGTTTTGTTCCTGAATGAATTAACCGTTTAAATGATTCGGTTCAATCGCAATGACTCACTTATGAGTGACTTGCTGACACCTACTGGTGGTTCTAATTTAACATTTAAAGTATCTTTTGATTTGTTTTTGTTTTTTTAATTTCAAATGACTATTTAACATTTGTGACCCTGGCCTGGAGCACAAAACCAGTCTTAAGTCGATTGGGTATATTTGTAGCAATAGCCAACAATACATTGTATGGGTCAAAATTATAAATTGTTCTTTTATGCCAAAAATCATTAGCATATTAAGTAAAGATCATGTTCCATTAATATATTTTGTAAATTTCCTACTGTAAATATATCAGATGATGTATAAATCGCAATTTAGGAAAATGGACCCTTATGGTTTTGTGGTTCAGGGTCTTATTTATCAAAACATTATTTCTGCATTTGTAACTGCAGGCTGAATGCATTCATGTCAGTGTGTAAATACATCTACGCCACTTCAGATGAAGCTTCTGCGTTTCCTCTGCATTGCAAAGATGAATTTTGTTGATACTGATTTAATTTGCCTGGTAACAGCCTAAATGTCTTATTATTCTAATTAACCGATTCCTTTAATTAAAAACACCTAGTTTGAGATTTAAAAGCCCATATACCAGGTGTGTCAAACTCAGTTCCTGGAGGGCCACAGCCCTAAAGAGTTTAGTTCCAACCCTGCTCCAACACACACACCATGTAGTTTTCAAATAAGACTAAATGATTAGTTTAGCTGTATCAGATGTGTTTAATTAGGGTAATATCTACACTGTGTAGGGCTGTGGCCCTCCAGGTACTGAGTTTGACACCTTCGCCTATCCCATTTTTTTCCTCCCTCCCATTATTAAAATGTAACTAAGTAATTTTTACTCTGAGTAAATTTTAAATGAGCTACTTTTTACTTTTTCTTGAGTAGATTTTTAGACTGGTACTTTTATTTGTACTTAAGTAAAATTTCATTAATGTAATGGTACTTTTACTTGAGTACAATATTTTTGTACTCTTTCCACCTCTGGTTCATTATTACATCCAACAACAAAACACCTCAATCTCTTAGGAGTCATTCTTGTCTACATCTGCTCCGGCGGTGAAACAACTGACGACGGCTCACTCGGGACGGGTCTGAGGTAACACACCAGTGCAGTCTGTGCTGAAACGCTCCTGTCAATCAAACTATCGTAGGGGGGTGGCCTCCGTCCGTGTGATGTCACACTGAGATCGGCTCGATTTGAGAAAGGGGTAAAGATTTTAGTAGATAAAAAAACACAGGGAGGACTTTTATCATTATAGGGTGGTTGTGTACACACTCTATAAAAAAACTAGCTATGTGTACTGTGCTAGACTAACTTGAGACTTGTCACAGCGCTTGTAAACTGTTGCTCTCTCACTGGTCTGATTGATTCTATTGTTCTCCTCATTTGTAAGTCAGATAAATGATTAAATGTAAATGTAAAACAGAGTAACAAGAGACGTTGTGTTCTTAGACATAGTTCAAGTAGATCCTTAGACAGTGACGTACTGTAAATCACTGATCATAACAGTGTAACACGTCTCAGAATCGTCCCTGAGACCTTTGTGGTTCAGTGTTGAGCTCCGACCACAGACTGATCTCCATCAGCCTTCAGTATCATTTCTGACACGCAAGGTCACCCACCAATGAGTCTCCATTCTCCAATTAACGGCGCTGATAGACAGTGCTAATTGGCAGGATTCATGGGGCTCTTTTATTGGGCTTTATGAGAGAGGCAAGTGGAGGACATTAGTATTTATGGGCCATGGGGTCCACGCTGGGATATAGAGCTGCATGACTGAGAGAGAGAGAGAGTCAGGATTTGTTCTAGCATTCAAAAACAAGATCAGAACAGAACGACATACCTCAAAGTCAAACGCTTTCAACTCGACAAACACTCATGCCACAAGATGCTGAAAAACTGTGAGATTTAGAGAGAAAATATTAAATCCAGCAGACAGACTGCATACTTCTTTTTCTTTTTTGAAGCTAATCACCTGAGCAAGAAATGCCATGTGACTAATTACTCTGCAGTTTCAGGAACATTGTCACAATCCTCCATTCTTTCTTTTTCATTTTAATCAGTGTTTCAACCATAATCAATATAACAGATTGTAAACAATATGGCACGTAATGTTACAAAATTAGCATTTTACTAAACATATGCACTATATTATAAATTATATTTTTACTTAACCTATGAGTGATGTCTTTTTTTTTTGGTTACACTTTATCTTGTTACAGTGTAATTATACATTTAAGTTATGCATATTAATAATTAACTACATGTACTTACTATATGGTTATGGTTAAGATTAGGGTCTAGCTTAGGGTCACTTGCATGTAATTAAGCATAATATATTGTTGTTAAAATAATAAGTATATGCAATGTGTAACAAGGACACCTTAAAATAAAGTCTTAATTTTTGCATGTTTTAATAAATCTATCATGAAAACAAGTTTGTATTACAGCCACCATTTAAATTGTAATATAAATATCAACAACGAGGAGAGATCCTTATATAATGTAAATTATTGTTGATTTTAAATAAATTTGATTAAATAAGCGTTATATTTAGCTTTCATTTAAGTTTATTTTTTTCAGGAATAAAAAGAGTCAGACAACACACAAGTACTTATAAACAGAAGAGATGATTAAATAACTTGTTTTAAAACTTTCATACGTTTTCTTTTTTAATTAACTAAATCATTTTAGTGCATCACTAAATGGATTAGATGTGATGTATAAGTTGCTTGAAAAACTAAAAATGAATCAGAAACTATGGCCTTTCTCTGTGATAAATGAACGGCTTGTGTGAGTTTTTACAAATGTGTTGTTATTTATAGGTATGTAGTAGTTATATGTATGCGTGTTATTATTATGTGCGTCCTAAAGAAACAGTTCACTCAAATGTTCACTCCTTTAATGTCTTAACGTTATTGACTTAGTAGTCTTGAACGGCTTTAAACTGTTGCATACATCAGTGTGTTCTCGACACACACAGTTTACGTTGAGTCTGACCATACCTGAGGTTTTAAGGCTCAAGGAAAACGCTGTTTTAGAAATCAAATGTCTAACCTCTGATCGCACCTCATCCCACAGTTGTTGGTGCAGTTCTACACACATATAAAGAGCGGCCGCTGGCTGAAGGTTGATATGAATCTGCTGGCGGTTTATTAGACGGGCAGTGAGCTGTGACTGACGGTATTGTCCACAGATGGACTGAAGTCCACGGCACACGGGACCCTGCGCGGCCTCGCTGACAATACAATCAATAACCACACACTTATTACATGACCTCCCTCTCTCCCGGAGCGCTCCAGTGCCTCTCTTCCTCTGCTTCCGCTTCTTTTATTTCTCTTGTAACCTGATTGCTCTCCAAATCTTGAATGTCTTATCTCTGTTTGTCTCTTAGGCCAGAATCATACTCGCATGCAAACGAAAATGCTTTTTAAATTCAGGGATTGGCTAGTTAGCATGGTTAGTTAGGCCACACTGGCAGATAACTGCACAATTGTGTGGGCAGTCATCATCTCTGCCATTCAGAAATCACAGTTTCTCCTGAACCTGAACGAACATAGCGCTGTTCTCCATAACTGAGATCTACATTTAGCTGTTTGCACAAAAAAAATCAGACCTCTAGACAACTAGCCAATCAGAAGCAGCGTGTGCCTTCCAATCATTTTGCACATCCATGATTGGCTGGCGTGTCTTTGAAGGCGGGGTTTTAGAGAGATGGTGTATCAATTGTAATTAATGAAATATCTAAACAGTTTTGTTCTTATAACCTTTAATAGTTTTGTGTCAAAATTCTGCTGATAGACTGCGAGTTTAAAGGAATAATGTTGGTTAAATTAGTGTAAGACTCACTAACCTTGTCTGTAAATGTATATGAAGTGCTTTAACCTTTTCAAATATTTTGATACACATGAAGACGTCACATAACTATCTGTAAAACAATGGAGCAAATTTTAAATTATATTGATGTTACATATGTTCTGGGACTGTCCCCGAATTGCCTTCCTCTGGTCCTTGGTACAGGACTTATTGTCGGATCTTCTGAAGACTCAGATCCAAAAGGACCCATTGCTTTTTCTTTTGCTGGATGATTCGTCGCTGTCGTTGTCTGTCAATCAAAAAAGGATTCTGTCTGCTGCTCTCACTGCTGCTAAAAAGGTTATTTTAAAACTGTGGTTTGATCCATCTACCCCAGTTAGATTGACGTGGATGTCATACTTGCTGGACATTGCCCGTTTGGAGTGTGCCACAGCCAAAAAACATGTGGCCACCAGAAAGACAATACAATTTTGGTTGGACCTTATTGACACTGTATCAGACCTCTCGAAATCCTGAGTGTTTTTCTTTTTTATATATACAGTGGGGAAAAAAAGTATTTAGTCAGTCACCAATTGTGCAAGTTCTCCCACTTAAAAGATGAGAGAGGCCTGTAATTTTCATCATAGGTATACCTCAACTATGAGACAAAATAAGAAAAATCCAGAAAATCACATTGTAGGATTTTTAAAGAATTTATTTGCAAATTATGGGGAAAATAAGTATTTGGTCAATAACAAAATTTCATCTCAATACTTTGTTATACACCCTTTGTTGGCAATGACAGAGGTCAAACGTTTTCTGTAAGTCTTCACAAGGTTTTCACACACTGTTGCTGGTATTTTGGCCCATTCCTCCATGCAGATCTCCTCTAGAGCAGTGATGTTTTGGGGCTGTCGCTGGGCAACACGGACTTTCAACTCCCTCCAAAGATTTTCTATGGGGTTGAGATCTGGAGACTGGCTAGGCCACCCAGGACCTTGAAATGCTTCACGAAGCCACTCCTTCGTTGCCGGGCAGTGTGTTTGGGATCATTGTCATGCTGAAAGACCCAGCCACGTTTCATCTTCAATGCCCTTGCTGATGGAAGGAGGTTTTCACTCAAAATCTCACGATACATGGCCCCATTCATTCTTTCCTTTACACAGATCAGTCGTCCTGGTCCCTTTGGAGAAACAGCCCCAAAGCATGATGTTTCCACCCCATGCTTCACAGTAGGTATGGTGTTCTTTGGATGCAACTCAGCATTCCTTCTCCTCCAAACACGACAAGTAGAGTTTTTACCAAAAGTTATATTATGGTTTCATCTGACCATTTGACATTCTCCCAATCCTCTTCTGGATCATCCAAATGCTCTCTAGCAAACTTCAGACGGGCCTGGACATGTACTGGCTTAAGCAGGGGGACACGTCTGGCACTGCAGGATTTGTGTCCCTGTCGGCGCAGTGTGTTACTGATGGTAACCTTTGTTACTTTGGTCCCAGCTCTCTGCAGGTCATTCACTAGGTCCCCGTGTGGTTCTGGGATTTTTGCTCACAGTTCTTGTGATCATTTTGACCCCACGGGTGAGATCTTGCGTGGAGCCCCAGATCGAGGGAGATTATCAGTGGTCTTGTATGTCTTCCATTTTCTAATAATTGCTCCCACAGTTGATTTCTTCACACCAAGCTGCTTACCTATTGCAGATTCAGTCTTCCCAGCCTGGTGCAGGTCTACAATTTTGTTTCTGGTGTCCTTTGACAGCTCTTTGGTCTTGGCCATAGTGGAGTTTGGAGTGTGACTGTTTGAGGTTGTGGACAGGTGTCTTTTATACTGATAACGAGTTCAAACAGATGCCATTAATACAGGTAACGAGTGGAGGACAGAGGAGCCTCTTAAAGAAGAAGTTACAGGTCTGTGAGAGACAGAAATCTTGCTTGTTTGTAGGTGACCAAATACTTATTTTCCACCATAATTTGTAAATAAATTCTTTAAAAATCCTACAATGTGATTTTCTGGATTTTTTCTTATTTTGTCTCTCATAGTTGAGGTATACCTATGATGAAAATTACAGGCCTCTCATCTTTTTAAGTGGGAGAACTTGCACAATTGGTGGCTGACTAAATACTTTTTTGCCCCACTGTATATGGGCAGATCTCGGGCTCTACTGTAAAAAGTTATAAATCAAAAATGTTTAATAAATAAAGAATAAAAAAAATAAAATGATATTGATGTCACAACTACATTCACTGCAAACCATATGATCAGTTTAACATTGTAAATCAACATGATTTTCTGTGCTACAGATGCTTTCTGTAGACCATAAGTCATATTTAGCAGGAATATTCCTGTAACGAGGCTGATTGGCAGATTTCTGGCGGCTCGTTTGGAAGCGTGTGAGCTCTCGTCTGCGGTCGGGGGCTTCAGGGTCCGGGTCGCCGCAACAGCACAAGCGATTACACAGAAGCAGTCAGCCAAAACACAAAAATCAATAAACAATCTCAACGTTTTGGTGGGTTCCGTGTCTGACCTAATAAATGTCTCTATTCACTGTTATGACTTCATTTCACTTTAACGTCTTCTTCATGTGCATCTCACACCAATCAATTAGAGAGTGGACTGAACTCGAGACATCTCACCGGGGCCTAATCCTGTTTTTTCACTTGATCAGACTTTCGAGGCTTTTCAGCTTTAGCGCCATTTTCAAACGTGCACACACACACACACACACACACACACACACACCTACACACACACACACACACACACACACACACATGTTGGTTTTTATGGTTTACGGGGACTTTCCATAGGCGTAATGGTTTTTATACTGTACAAACTGTATGTGCTATTGCCCTACACCTAACCCTACACCTAAACTTAGCCCTCACAGGAGACAGTGCATTGCTACTTTCCCTCAAAAAAACTCACTCTGTATGATTTATAAGCGTTTTGAATTATGGGGACACTGAAAATGTCCTCATAAATCACCTTCTCCTTGTAATACCTATGTTATACCCATGTCATTATACAAATTTGTGTCCTTATAAACCACACAGACACACACACAGACACACACACACACACACACACACACACACACACACACACACACAGACACACACACACACACACACACACACACACCTGAACACACACACTCACATCAGTATACACACACACACAAGCGTGCACACACACACACACACACACACACACTCATCACACAGTACACACACGCACACACACACACACACACACACACACACACACACACACACACACACACACACACACACACACACACACACTCACACTCACAGAGAGAGACAGCTATTACCCAACATCCGAACTTGATATATATATAATCTTCAAGGGGTAATTAAATGTAACAATTAATGTAAAAATGTATCAGATTTAATTGGAAAATGTAAAAAATTACAAAACTTGAAATTTGACTTAATATTTTAAACAGCTAGAAGTAAAAAATCTCAAGTCAGTTTTAGCGAGTGAAGAACACATTTATTCTCACACGCGTCATGTATCAGGTGCATTATCATTTCTGACAGACAGCAGGTTGCACGCTCAAGCATAATTTTCTCCTTCGCTTCTAACGTAATGCTGTACCACTGAGCCACAGGAACACTATCAAACATATTAAACATATTTGTTTATAGCTGTTGGTGTGTAAAATAGAGCTGCATGATTCTGGATAAAATTATTTATTTATGTATTTATTTATTTTTAATGGAGGTTGTAGTTCTCTCACAATTATAAACAGGGCTCTAGAGTGCGACCAATTTGGTCAAATTTCTCTCGGGTGCGACTAACAAAAATCCCAGGGCGCACTGGTGCGTCCAGCCATTCGAGAAAAGAAACTCTGTGGTTCAACAAAAGACACCCCCGTTAGGCTTATATTGTGGTCTAAACCAATCAGAGATTGTGAAGGGCGGACCCCCCCTCTGATTGGCCGCAGTCCAGATATTCCTGTATGCAAGGGCGTAACCATGGTATAGATATTGGGGGGGTCCAAATGTGAGCCCTCCCCCAGATTTTTTTTTTTGAGTTCAGTCGCGGATCAGATCGTAAAAACAAACAGGCCAGGCCATCAACGAATGAATAGAGGCTTATCAATGGAGTGGGAAGTGCGGGAACTCCTTGGTCTGTGACTCCAGCAGTTCATTATTCAGGCTATTTTCAGGGTAACGTTTCATGCTAGCTACCTAGCTATAATACTGAGCCATTTAAACGTGATATTTTTCACATTTATTCAAAATTGCCGCGTATTTTGACCATGGCACTACTTTTTAGGTGTCTACATGCTTACCGTCCTGAAAAAAGGCGAATATCCGCCTGTTCGTCCTGCTTCTTTCTTTTAGCTCCTACCTTCATTTCATTTAAGCACCAGTAACAGTCGGACTGAGCGGTTTTTTCAAACGATGCTGGAAGCCGGCGTTTACGGGCTCAACCAAGTGTACAATCGAGGGGGGGTGGTCACACAATTTTGTTTCTCTTGTTTTTCCTAAATTGAAAGTAAATCGGAAATAACAACAGATCCACTAGGCTACAACCAGGGTGCATAGAAGGAGGGCATATCATATGTCACATAATACAATATAATAAGCCTATTATTGGGGGGGACAGATTGGTATTTTTCCAATATTGTCCAAAGTGTATGGTGGTTACGCCCATGCCTGTATGTGTGTGTGCGCGTTGACAAATGCGTCACGTGTGCTGCTGCAGTCAGACAGAGAGAAAGAGGTGAGTAGTAGAGATGCGTGCAGTGTTGCCAACTTAGCGACATTTAGCGCCTTTGTAGACCCCATAGCAACTTTTTGTTTTCCAAAAAGCAACTAGTGACAAATCGAGTCTCTCAGAGTGTCTCTGTGATCGCCGCAACGGCGCGAGATCAGCGCTTTCTCTGCATCTGCTCTGTTCAGCAAGCGCCTGAGAGGAGCCCGTTCAGTTAAAACAGATATTATTGCTTCTCTATAGACCTTTTTCTTCGCTTCTCCATAGAGGGCGCCATAGAGGCGAGTGACTTCCTGTAGGATGCTTCGAACTTCCGTTTAGTAATTGTCATCAGCAAGAGGACGTTAGCGGTAATGGCGAATCGTGGAGGCTCGGGGAAATGTTGTGCGGTTAAAGGCTGTCACAACAGCTACAGAAAACTGAAAAACTTTCTCGATCAGGAGTGTTATGAACACAAGCCAAAAATACGATCAGAATGTCAGTGTCCAAGACCATTTAAATTGCACAAGATGCCGTCCGACGACGAGAGTAAAAGACAATGGCTGGCAGCGCTTAATTTGAAATTTCCCCCCCGTAACGTCAACGTATGCTCCTTCCACTTTGTCGACCGACAACCAACGACAGAAAATCCTCATCCCGAAATTATGCTTGGATATGATCGTCCATTAAGAAAGAAGAGAAGACGACGACCGTGTCAGGACGAAGGTGAGACTATTCACTTACGTTATTTACACGGCTAATACGGATAGCGGAATTAATACGCTTTCCATTGATATATGGTTTGTTATGATCGGACAATATTTGAAAATCTGGAATCTGAGTGTGCAAAAAATCTAAATATTGAGAAAATCATCTTTAAAGTTGTCCAAATTAAGTTCTTAGCAATACATATTACTAATCAAAAAAGTTTTTATATATTTGCTGTAGAAAATTTACAATGTCTTCATGGAACACGATCTTTGCTTAATTTCCTAATGAGTTTTGGCATAAAAAATCTGACCGATTCAGCAGATTTCATAAAAAATCTGTAATTTTGACCCATACAATGTATTGTTGGCTATTGCTACAAATATGCCTGTGCTGCTAATGACTGCTTCTGTGCTCCAGGGTCACAAATTGGTTTTATTCACCGTGATGAATCATTTAAAGTCTGACTTGAATTCAACTTTAACACTCCACCTTGAGATTGCCAACATTAAATCCAACATTCTTTGATTCACTGAGTTTGTTCTTGTAAAGTGTTTAACCAAGTGTGCACACTCTTAAATATTGACTATATATTTTGTCAGCAGAGTGTGGTCTGTCTGATCATTTTTCCGGCTGCAACAGTATGGCACCATAAATGTTCACCATTTGTAGCTCAAATCACAACATTTAACAAAATAAGCTCATTTCGGTTTATAAAATGTGGAAAGTCAGCATTTGGTCTTTCATAATGCCAATTAAAAGTGTATAAGTACTAAACTAGAATTCTGCATTATTATATCCCAAAATGAAATTATCTATTTTCAAAAAATCTAATTATAAATCTTGAAAAATGACCCTTTTCAAAATAGAAACTCACCCTGTACCATATAATAACCCAGCTAATGTTAGATGCTTCAATGTATAATGCCTTGTCTGTATTTACAGGAGCTGGTGTTTACGAAGAGCACTCTGGAATGGATGAACTGAGACCTGGAGAAGAGAGTCTTGCATCTGTCCCCAGTCCCAAGCAATCAGATGTTGTTGGCCAGAGCTGTACATCTAAAAACGTTGCCTCTGTTGGAACACAGTGGGAAGACCACATCTTCGAGGAACATTGTTACATCAAGAGACAACACAGTGTAACTTATGTAAACCAGTCAACGCAGTGCGATACTGTCAAGCCTCCTAGTCTGATAAATGACTATGACTCAAATCTGTACACTGGTCTCCCACTCCACACATTTCACACCCTTGTGGCTGTTTTGCGTCCCCATGGGAATCTGGCTTACCAGACTGAAATTGAACTGCAAATCTTGCTCACACTAATGAAACTAAAATTAAACCTGTTGATAGAAGATCTAGCCATTCGATTCCGTATATCAGGGAGTCAAGTGAGCAGGATCATTTCTTTTTGGATTGACACCATGGCTGTAGTCTTGAAAGATCTGATACCATGGCTCCCCAAAGAAACAATCAGGGCCACAACACCAGAGTCATTTAAGCAACATTATCCCAATGTTACCTGTATCTTAGACTGCAGTGAAAGTGAAGTGCAAAGACCAAGGAACCTAGACTCAAGGTCTGAATCGTACAGCCACTACTATGCTTGCAACACTATCAAGTATTTAGTGGCTATTGCACCATGTGGTCTAGTAATGTTTATATCTGCAGCATATGGGGGACGCTGTAGTGACAAATTTATCACGTGTGATTCGGGCATTCTTGAATATCTTCATCCAGGAGATGAAGTGATGGTGGACAGGGGTTTTTTGATTAGAGACTTGTTATTTGAAAGACAAGTTAATTTGATAATTCCTCACTTCGCCAACAAAACACAGCTGACAGAAGAAAAAGTCACATGTAGTCGCAGGATTGCAAATGTAAGGATACATGTTAAACGTGCAATTAGGAGACTGAAAGTTTACAAGGTGTTATCACAAACTTTGCCTATCACCCTTATGCCAAAGATAGATAAAATTCTGCGTATATGTACAGCTTTAGTGAATTTGCGTGGTGAACTGATCCGTGAAGCAGAAAATTAAGTTATTTTAAAATTAAATCTTCATTTACTCCCTCGTGTTGGCTTAAACCTGTATGCGTTTTTTTTTTGTTTTTTTTTATTGAACACAAAATATATATATTTTTTTTTTTTGGAGAATGTTGGTAACCAGACAGTTGATGATAACCAATGACTTCCGTAATCTTATTTTTTTCACAAGTCAATGCTTACCAAAAACTGCCTGGTTACCAACATTCTCCAGAATACCTCCTTTTGTGTTCAACAGAAGAAGAAAAAAGGTAAATAATGAATCAATTTTAATTTTTGTATAAACCATTCCTGCAATGCTCAGACTGCTGCATTAGTCATATGTATTTTACATACAAGTGTTTCATAAAAAATACTTGATATTTGTAATAAAAAAAATACATCTCAATATGTTTTCTATTTCCTTGTCCTATGTACATATACACTTTAATCTAATTTAAAAAACATACAAGGAAATATCAAATAAATATATATTTTTTAAACTTGCCTTGACACATTAACTTTTTTCCTCTCCATGTCAGCATCTGTATACTGTTTTTTAAAACTCTTGTTAATCTTGGTTTACCAG
Source organism: Gymnocypris eckloni scoliostomus (assembly GCA_027564155.1). Lineage (NCBI taxonomy): Eukaryota > Metazoa > Chordata > Actinopteri > Cypriniformes > Cyprinidae > Gymnocypris > Gymnocypris eckloni. The sequence goes on along the minus strand of CM050428.1, from coordinate 1,946,347 downwards.
TAAGTTAAGCTTTTTTGACTATATGTAAGTATTTGTCATTCAGTTTGAATCGTCTAGCAATGAATTCATCTACTACTCTAGGAAGCATCACTGAGAAGTAAAAGCCTCTAAGATGAGTAACCTGGTCTGTTGAATACTCTGCATCGTATGGTACATTTATCAGAACATGTTCCTTTGGAGACCAGACAAGTAGTTTTGCCATTCTCAGCCCAGTACAAAACATCCCTAATTGTATCTGTTTGTAGTAGCCCCTGACTCCGTTCTTCTGTAATTCAGGCTTCCCATCAACCACTTTGATGTCACTATTATTTCTAGTGAAATTGTCTGATAGAGAGGTGGTGGTGTTCTTGGGAACAGGGCACTTTATTTCCAGAAGTTCCATACCATTTACTATGCCATCAGGGCTTGCAGACAACCATGGCTCTGTCAGGCTGACCCTGATACCTGAGTGGGAAACCTGTAGACCTTTTTCTACAAGAAGGCTTCGAGCTATTGCCTCTTTCTCACTCCCATACTTTGTAGCCGCATTCCCCCGAAAGGTAGGAAAGAGATGCTCTCTCATGAATTTATCAGGATTTGTTGTTGCTCGTACTGGTACACGTTTAGCTGAACTAGCAGTGATCCTTATCTGTCTTGCACTATGCCAAACCTCTGACAAACTCTGATTTTGTGTTTGAATCTCCAATTCAGCTGCCTGGTCACTGTTCAGTTCTATGTATTTGGTGTAAAATGCTTTATATTTTCTACAAGTCAAAGTCTCTCCATGTGGCTGGTGGAGTTCTAAAATGTTAGTGTCATCTCCTTGCACTGATACATTTGCATTGTAGCATTTTTCCAAAAGACTGTTTTTTAGTTCAAAAAGTGGTTTTGTGTCTGATGAACTGACTCTCTCCCTTAAGTCATGATGTGTGTCATAGCTTGGTGTAGATGGTAGCCTTTCTCTCTCCCTTGAGAAGCACTGCACTAGAGCATCCCTTCGTTCAGACACAGTGGAAGATCTGATAAGACTCAGTGTAGAGGGGGCAAGTCTGGAAGATGTTGATGCTAGAGAGAGTGTGGTCAGCTGGTTTAGCCAAGGCCAAAGATCAAGAAGGCCAAACTACAGGAGTTGGCCATTCGAGGGGCATGTAACTGCAATGGAGGATAGTCCATAATACATTGAGCCACGAGATGTTCAGTTTGACACCCTTAAAACACTTAATTTAGATTTTATTTATCTTGAGATGTTTTAAGTTTAAATCTCTGCTCAGTGAAGCACTTTAAGCACCAACACTTTTCAGTAAGTTACCTTTCTTGTAGAATTGTGCTTCAAATAAAGAACTTTATGTTGACCAGATTGTTAGTTAGTACTAGTCAATATTGCCTATATAAAATTTGGGTGCACCTAACTTTGTGCCGGTGCACCTAAGAAAAAGTTAGGCGCACCAGTGCACCCAGTGCAAAAAGTTAGTCTAGAGCCCTGTATAAAGAAAAAATAAAAGACGACTTAACAAAATCTCATGGAATTTATGAATGGAATGATTCAATGACTCAAGATTGACTTGTTTCATTACTGGATGAATCAGTGTTTTGATTCAAAGAATTTTTTTTTTTTAACAACCCCATTTTTCCACCTAAAAAAAACGAGGCCATTCGCAGGAGATCAACGCCGTCGTCCGCGGCTCACCCAAGCCCGGCTCCAGCCAAGACGAAGTCAAACCCGCCGAAGGACGCTCATGTGCCAGCTCCAGAGCCCGTTCCTCGACAGCGCCCCCAAGAGCCCACTCCTCGACAGCACCCCCCAGAGCCCGCTCCCTGACAGCACCCCCTGGAGCCCACTCCTCGATAGTGCCCTCCAGAGCCCGCTCCCCTACAGCGCCCTCCCGAGCCCGCTCCTCGACAGCGCCCTCCAGAGCCCGCTCCTCGATAGTGCCCTCCAGAGCCCTCTCCCCTACAATGCCCCTCCAGAGCCTGCGCCCCAAGAGCCCGCTCCTCGACAGCGCCCTCCAGAGCCTGCTCCTTGATAGTGCCCTCCAGAGCCCTCTCCCCTACAGTGCCCCTCCAGAGCCCGCTCCTTGACAGTGCCCTCCAGAGCCCGCTCCCGACAGCGCCCCCTGGAGCCCGCTCCTCGATAGTGCTCTCCAGAGCCGCTACCCTACAGCGCCCCCAGAGCCCGCTCCTCGATAGTGCTCTCCAGAGCCCGCTACCCTACAGCGCCCCCCCAGAGCCCGCTCCTCGATAGTGCCCTCCAGAGCCCCCTCCACAGCCCCCGAGCCCGCTCCCGACAGTGCCCCCTGGAGCCCGCTCCTCGATAGTGCCCTCCAGAACCCACTCCCCTACAGCGCCCGGAGCCTGCTCCTCGATAGTACCCTCCAGAGCCCGCCTCCCCTACAGCGCCCCGAGCCAGCTCCTCGATAGTGCCCTCCAGAGCCCGCTCCCCTACAGCGCCCCTCCGGAGCCCGCTCCCCGACAGCGCCCCCTGGAGCCCGCTCCTCGATAGTGCCCTCCAGAGCCTGCTCCTCGACAGCGCCCTCCAGAGCCCTCTCCCCTACAGTGCCCCTCCAGAGCCTGCGCCCTCAAGAGCCCGCTCCTCGATAGTGCCCTTCAGAGCCCTCTTCCCTACAGTGCCCCTCCAGAGCCCGCTCCCCTACAGCGCCCCCTGGAGCCCACTCCTCGACAGCGCCCTCCAGAGCGCCCCCGAGTGTCCGAGCTTCCAGAGCGCCCCCAAGTGTCCGCGCTTCCAGAGTGCCCCCAAGTGTCGTGCTTCCAGAGTGCCCTCCAGTGCCCGCTTCTTACAAGTCTGCTCAAGTGCCTTTTCCTCCAGGGCCCGTGTCTCCAATGTCTGTGCCTCCAGAGTGCCCTCAAGTGCCTGCTCCTCCCGGGCACCCACCAGAGCCCGCTCCTTCTGAGCGCCCACCAGAGCCCGCTCCTCCCGAGTGTGACATTATAGTTTTCCCCAATAATTTTTTTTGCCATATGTCCGTGGGCAGGACGGCTAAGGCCACGGGGTATCCGCCATGGCCTCCCAAGCTCCCTAAATCTCCCTGGAGGCCTTCCGTGTCTCCATCCTGGACTAACCTCCAGGGTGCCCACCCCTCCTCCCCGGTGGATATGTTACAGCGCGGGACACGCCTATTGGGAGGAGGGGATAATATCAGGGTTCTGGACTCTTTGTTCTTTGTTTTTCCCCGGTCCTTCCTGAGTTTCCATATTTGGATATTTTTTTTAGAATGGCCTTTTATTGTGGCCAGCTTAAGACACACCTGTGCAATAATCATGCTGTCTAATCAGCATCTTGATATGCCACACCTGTGAGGTGGATGGATTATCTCGGCAAAGGAGAAGTGCTCACTAACACTGATTTAGACAGATTTATGAACAATATCTGAGAGAAATAGGCCTTTCGTGTGCATAGAAAAATTATTAGATCTTTGAGTTCAGCTCATGAAAAATGGGGGCAATAACAAAATGTTGCGTTTATAATTTTGGTCAGTGTATATATATATATATATATATATATATATTCTCCTCATGGTTAAATTTGACTGCACTGGAAATGGATGTCAAATTAATTGAATCTAGTGAAAACCTTTGGTACAGCACCCAAACCAAAAGCTTTTTGTGATATCAGACTCAAATTTGAAACACAGCTTGTTTAGATTTATGACTTTGCATTTCTTGCATAGAGTAAATCATGTTTTGGAAAATATGTTTAATATAAAATTTGAAAATAATATTTTTGTGCTTTTTTCATAATAATAAACTTTAACTGTTTTAACAAAATTATTATTATTATTTTTTACTTTTTTCACTTCAGCAATAATCTGCCAAGTGTCTTATTAAACACTGACCTGTCACTAATATGCAAGGAAAAACAGCTAATCAACCTCGTTGTCTTAAGGACAAAAATTGTCTTCTAGACAGTATCTTTCCCTCCTTGTCCTTCTCTAACCGCAGTCGTAGCTGCTCAGAGCATCCGTCCCATTTCTTCTCATTCCTTCTGGCACTCTAATCAGAACAGTATGAGCACCAGCGGGTGAAGTACGCCAAAAGCTGCGTTTCCTGACAGCCAATAAAAACCCAATAATATCCCCCATTCAAGTGGCCCTATTTTAAAAAAACACTAACTAGTGCTATTACTCAGGTGCCGGGCACCGCTGCCTCTCTGCTCCCTTACCTTAATGCTCTTTTTATTTAATATATAGCCCATGAAAAATGACACACTCCCGTCTCGGTGTGTAGATATTTTGTTGCTGATGATGCGCGACGAATTTCCATCATGGCTTTGTTTCCAGCGGGCGAGCAGATAATCTTTTACAGCGCAGAGGGAGTGTGCCACGTCCATCAATCTAGTGTGCTTAAAGCTGCCGCCTGCCAGAACTCATGCACACTGGCGAGTCAAGGGGACAAAACAAACGGGTGCGGGTCCACCGAGCTCAAGGGCCATGTTGATTAACAAATCATCTGCATCTAAATAACTCACTCTTTCAGTATGGCACATTATATAGGTTATATAAAATAAGAAGCACCGTTATTTCAACCTCGTTACAGACTGTTTAGTATTCTAGTGCTTGAGTAAATTCTGGTCACTTATTATAAAACATTATGCAATGTTACATTTAGATTGTTTCATGGTTGGATCAGTGCACACATTTTAAATTAATCAAATATTAAAATATTAAATTTATCAAACGTGACAATAATGAGACTTATAATGTTTCAAAAGAATTTCTATTTCTAATAAATTCTGTTCCTTTTAATATTTTCAAAATTGACAATAAGAAGAAATGTGACTGGAGACTGGAGCAATGAGTAATGCCAAACATTCAGCTTTGATTACAGGAATAAAATACATTTTTAAATATATCATAATAGAAAACTGTTATTTTAAATTGTAATATGTCATATACTGTTATTAATGTATTAATTGAGCTCTTGGTGAGCAGAAGAGACTTAAATATTACCAACAACATGTGACCCTGGAGCACAAAACCAGTCATAAGGGTTAATTTTTCAAAATTGAGATTTATACAACATCTGAAAGCTGAATAAATAATATTTCCATTGATGTATGGTTTGTAATGATAGGAAAATATTTGAAAATCTGAAATCTGAGGGTGCAAAAAAATCTAAATATTGAAAAAATCATCTTTAAAGTTGTTCAAATGAAGTTCTTAGCAATGCATATTAATAATCAAAAATTAAGTTTTGATATATTTACAGTACAAAATATCTTCATGGAACATGATCTTAATATCCTAATGATTTTTGGCATAAAAGAAAAATCTATTATTTTGACCCATACAATGTACTTTTGGCTATTGCTACAAATATACCGACTTAAGACTGCTTTTGCGGTCACATATAGTGTACATATTTTTCAAGTCTATTGTTAATATTTTTCTTAACTGTCGGAGCTGATGAGGTCAATATTGTTGCAGAGATAATGAAATACTACTAACGACTGTAACTGAAACTCAATATCATGGCATTTTGTAGCTATTTTACATTTTTGTGAATTGGTGACTAATTCGTTTTTCGTAATTTATAAGATCTAATCTGTACGTTTTCATGCGTCCCGCATACACCCCAGTGATTATTGTTTAGGGGTGGACCTTTATACTTACTTTTAAAAAAAATTGCATGTTTTGTACAATTCACATTATACAAATTAGTTGTATTTTCCTGTGAAATCGAGTCGATCACACTGTCAAATATGAAAATGGAAATATTTAAAGGGGGAAATGTTATAGTATAACAGGGTACAGAGGAGCCGAGAGATGCATACTGTAATGTAATCATGGACAGTCCATCTAAGGACTAAAAACTAAGAGTTCTACTAAATAGCATTAAAAGTTTTCTCTTAAAATCTATTCACAAAGCTGCTGAGACAAACTTTAATAAGGACTAGAGAGAAGTCTTAAGCTCAGAGTAAGGGGACGGGGTTTACTTCATTGCTATGGATGATGTCATCATGTTTACTAACTACGCTCACAGTGATTGGCTGATAGTCTCTGTCAGAGATTTATTCATAGAAGTATTGTAGAGAAGTATATTATTTTGCCATATTAAGATGGTTTAAAAATAAAAATGTTGCCACATTCAAATAAAGAGTTTAAAATGCAGGCAAAGTCTCATTAAACAATAGAATATATTTGTATATGTTCAGCTAATTGTCAGCCTGTATGCTTCTCGTAAAAAAAATAGCAAATATGCATATAAACAGCCTTTTAATTAACAGAGTAGGATAATTATGGCTGTTACTTCTTAATGAAAACAAGGATATAATCAAAGGGAAATCTGGAGTCGGGATAACCGCTAAAACCAAAAGGCGTTACCTTTTTAAAAGCACGTTATCGTCAAATGTTTCTAAAATGTTTACGTTCTGAGGCACATTGCCGGCAACAGATATTTTAGTATAGTTTGTGATTTAGTTTTAGTGACTTAGGACTTCACTATCTTAACGTTTGACAGATTTAGCAGCTCATTTTAGAGCTAAAACACTTTGTGAAATATTCTTAGAGCAGATATTTAGGAGACCTAAATTTGGGATATTATTATGCTCTTTTACAAAGTCTTGATTTAGTTTTGGGGGTGTACTAGAACATTCTCTCATGCTTGGTGACTCGAAAATCACATTATTTTTCACATCATTTACATGATTACAATATCTTTCTCCCCAGCCTGACATAAATGACTCGATTAGTTCAGGGTTTGATGAAGGCCCGCCTTCCGAAAAACTATATGTGTTGTGATTGGTTAGCAGTCTCAGTGCGTTGTGATTGGCCAACAGCTTAGACGGCGTTACTGCCCCGCCCCTCGCCAAAACAGCATTTTTGTCAATATTGCCATCAAATCAGACCCGAGGATATTGAACAAGAGGATCGTGCAGAAACCTTGCATGCACGGATATAACAAGACATATTAAAGTTGTAACGTTATTGTTTTTTTGTTAGTTAAATCATGTTTTAGATAGGATGTCAACAACAGCTTAAAAATAAATGCATTTACTATGTACAGATAAGTGCAACGGTAAATGCATCGTTCTTTAATTCTAACATTATAACATGAATTATAGTGAAACTGTTTTACAGTGGAATTAATTTATACCATAGTCCCACAGACTTACACTATTTGTGGTGGCATATATGCAAATTAATTCTCTGTAATTCTCTGGGTTTCGATTTTGAAACATGCAGAGCTCAACCAAGCGTTCTCCTCACCCGCCAACCATTCGAATTCCCATAGGCAGGGTTTATTTTTGTGACATCACAAAATATGTGTAAACAACGTTGTAGTCCAAACTGTAGTTCGTTGTAGTTCTTGAAAAGGAATTTTTAAAACGAAATATCTCCCTTTGGAGTGTACTTTGAGATTTGTAACTTTGTAGATCTTTTTATGCCCAAACATACACATTGACAAAATTCAAAAAGTGATAAAGCACAATAAGACCCATTTAAGATTTTCTCCTAAATTGGCAAATGATGAACTACTTTTAGCCTTGAGATGTTTTGTGAATACGGGCCTGATTCATATGCACAAGCATCACTGAGAATGTATTTACAACTCACCTACATCTGATCATTACATCAGAGCGATTCAGGAAGTTTTATCCCATTTCTCACTGATTTTGTTGACAAAGGAAAGCAGCGTGTCCGGCCGTTCTCCAGCGGCACTGAGGCATCTCTGAATCACGGAGGAGCATCAGCGTTCATGACTCTCTGCGGCTCTTTTCCGCCCAGATGCAGAATGCCTGATTGACAATAATAGGAAGTGGCAAGATCGATGAGGAACAAGCGAGGGAGAACGTGTGCATGAGTGTGTGTGCTCTCCGCTTGGGAAGAGTCGGAGTGGCTGTAAGCGCGGGACAGGAGATGTGTCAGTCTCCTCGTTATTCTCTTTTCACAGATAAACGAGGAGCTTCTGGAAGAGGGATGATCTGACCGTCACTGTCACACTAATGCAGCGCAGATCTGATGTGTGTGTTAAATGCCTGTGTCAAATTATCCTTTATTGCACCACACGTTGTGTTCCAAGGAGTACAAAAGGAGATGCTTAGCAGAATGTTCAAGCTGCTTTTTTCCATTGAAAGTAGTTCATATGAGTTGTCCGACATACACTGATCAGCCACAACATTAATAATATTGTATCCTGCCTGCAGCAACGTGTAAGAGCCATTAACTTGTGTTAGTTACAGAGCTTATTTTCTGCAATATTTCAAAGGCCAGTAGAAAAGTTGGCTTACAAAAACACGTCACCACTTCAGATATAGGATTGACAGCGAGAGAGTCAAAAGCTGAACACGATTTCTAGTTGTGTCAAACGATTAATCGTATCCAAAATAAACGTTTTTGTTTACATAATATGTGTGTGCATATGTATTATGTATACATAAATACACATGTATATATTTAATCGGATGCCCATTTTCCAAAAGTTGATATGATTCTGTAGGGTCTTAATGAAAAGTCTATAACATACTTTGGTTAAAATCCCTTAATGTTAGTGTAAAGATTTTTTTTTTTTCAAAATATAAACCGTATGTGTGTATTTATATATACATAATAAATATATACAGTACACACACAGTTATCATGTAAATATAATTTTATTTTAGATGTGATTAATCGCGATTAATCGTTTGGCAGCACCAGTTATTTCTTACTGTAGCAGTTCAACTTAAACCGTTGAGTAGTGATAAAACATTTTGGTTTCCCAGCAAAGCCCATTTTTACCCTCATTTGGCGCTTGCCGGGTGATAATTTTGGACCCTGACTGTAAACATGAACAAATGAGCATGGCAGCGAGTCGCTGATTAAAGAAAAGATGAATGACATCAAGTGCGACAGGCACCGTGTAAGCGTATAATTAACCATAAAATGACAAACAGGGATGAAAGTCATATTCACGGAAACAGAACGGCTGAAAATCCCGAAGAAAACAAGCTAAGAGATCCACTAGCACAGAGAACATTCACTTTCGTCTACCACCTGCTGTCCAATGCATAAACGCAGGAAAATCAAAACGAAATCAGGTCAAAGAGGAAGGGAAATAGATGGAGTGAATCCACGTGTCTCTTTCACTCGGATGGATCAGGAAAAGCTGCCGTCTGCACATCAGCCATCCCTAAACATGACACAGCTCGCAGGAAAGCATTGATTTTCTCCTCCATCTCTCCATCAATCTTCTCTTGGCCGAGGGGGGAGGATAGACCGATGGAAAGACGGACAGCTGAAGATGTGATTTGTTACTCTGGAGCGCCGGAGAGAGAATTACCTAGCTCTTGACGCAAAGCGAAGTGGCGGCAGACATCTTTAGTGTTTTTCCAGGCGCTGAGATTAACAGTGGAGCACCTCATGATTGAGTTCAGGCTAAACGGCCAGAGTCGCCCTGTTTGCTGCTGTAACAGAGGGCCACACCGCAGGGGCCCGACTGATGCGACATCACACGCAGCCGGTCATGCTTTGATTCATGACAGACATATTTTACGCTCGGGTTTGGCTACACTGACTGTCCCTATATTCACATACAAATGTCATGAGGAACCACACAGTGCATTAATAATCGGGAGGGTGGTTCTCAAGAAACAGTGCTGCAGGTGTCCTGTGACTTCTGGCAAGAGTTTGCACAACAGCATGTATGTACTCAATACTTCAATGCTTTATTTGATAATGTAAGTGTATAGTAGAAAAAAGGGACCAGTTTGAAAGCTGACTGAGAATAATGTAGAGCTCTATGAAATGTTATTTTTTTCCCAAATATTGTTTTCTGTTTTAATTTGTCTAGATTTAGTTGTATTAGTTAATACACATGTATTATAAAAAATGGCATAATAAAATGAATGCATATAAGTTTTAAAATATAAAAAATATTTTTGCAAACAAAATGTTAGACTGTAGACATGGATGCAAATTGTGTGATATTTCTCAGAAATTGAGTTGCAATAGCTGTTTTCTAACTGATGTCATCATTAATTTGGGAAGTGCATTATACTGTACAGCATTAATATTTTTCTGTCATAATTTATTACAATTAAATGAAAAACCTTTTATATTATTTAATTACAATCTTATACTTTTAACATACTTTTGATTTAATCTTCCAAAGTTTACCAAATTCCATGATATTCCAAGTAATACTATAAATCAAATGTTTATGACTGGATTCCATGATTTCATCTGAGTTTTCCACATCCCTCTAATGTTGTGCTGCGCTGATCTGTTATATCTGTTTTTCTATTGAGCTTCAAAACCATAACTTTTTTGATAAAACAGGGGAGGCACAAAGCAAAAAAATACATATAGTATATACTATATGAAGTTTAGACACGTAGTTTTTAAACTAAGTTCGGGAGGAGCACGTCAGATACTCAGGCTAATTAGCACAGGTGGTACACAATCTAGGTAATCAATCCTGGGACATAAATATAGCTGTCTTACCTCCATCTAGTTGACGGATAAACAGCATTCGGGGGCACCACGAATGCTACCTGTGTTTACCTTTACATCATAGACTCAACATTTCCGTCCAAACAACGAGACCCATGATGGGGTTTTCGTAACCCTCCGGTCAATCTGCCGGCCCCAGTATCGTCTATTTTTATTTTTATTTTTCACCAGACACGGACGCCGAGCTCCGGGGCTTCGTCACGACCGCTGCTCTCTGCTCGACCAGACACACGCTCTCCTCCGCCGGCCGGAGGTCGCAACAGCAGGCCTTCAACGAGCATGGGCCACGCCCCAGGTTTCACCACAGCAAAGCTTCACTCGCTTCACTGCAGCGCAAGTATTTAGCCGGGCCTCTAGCTTCTAATTTCAGATGCTAACGCGAAGCGGCCTCCTTTAGCATGCAACAACCAATGTTGCCAATAATTATTAGGGGAAATCTACAAAGGCAGGTATTTGTTGATAAAAATCGTTAAAAGACCTCGCGAAGACATGGGATGTAACCATGACACCATGCCCAGAATATATACCAGACGTACTTAACCCTCCGTATTTTTACCAGCATTTAATTGGCTTAGCATTCCTTAGACAGATAAGCTGGATGAGATAAATGTGTTTCTGAATACACTCTTGATCACAGCGGACCAACAGTAAATGAGCGTGCACGAGGTATTCTCATTCAACCTGTGCTATATTAATGTTTTGTTTTCGACCTAAATCATAGAGACACTGACCCTGATTTGCATATGTATTCAGAGGGCTAAATAGAGCCCCTTCACAACAGATTTAGTTCCCAACCAACTGTCAGTTTTGACCCAAATATGAATTTCAGTTACATAATTAATCCAAATTTCGACAGTAATAAATTATCTTGCAGCATCAGTTGCGCACGTTTCCCCAAGATCTCCCGGTTCTCTCTTGTGCATTTAATTCCACTGGGAACATCACTCTAAACCGATCATTTGAATCAGTGAATCGTCGACTAGAGAACAGCTACTATTGGATCATTCCAACTTGCAAAGGAAGCGTTGGAGCAATTGCGAATTAATTTTACAGGTTCTTTACAAAATAATCAGCTTGTTCATGAATCAGACACTGCTCCTACGCCCCAGAGCACATTATATACATTATTAAGAGTAACGGTATGTTGCACGATACGTAGCGAAGTAAAGTGCAATATTTGGAACGCAGTAAAGTTACTAAATAAACGACTCCAGAAACTACAGGTATTAGAAATGTACTTAAATATGGTAGCATAATAAAGCTACTTCGTTACTGACCACCAGCGGCCCTGTTAAACGTCACAACTATTTTTCCATGGCCTATACAGCTACAGCCGCAGGCGCAAGCTCGAAGCTGCCTCCACTTGCAACACAGCCCCACACATCTCAGTCTTTTTCTTTCGCTATGAATAACTCTCTTTTTCCTTTACAGTGGCCTCCAGCTCCCGTAGCAGACACTAGCGTGAGGTTACCTCCATTAGCATAGCAGGCTACGATAGCTCTTCAGGACCCCCTTCCTGTGGCCTACAGCTACGGCAGTCAAAGCAAGCAGTCTACACAATCAAGCGCGTATCAGCGTTTAAAATAAGAGCAGCCTTCCGTAGTGAGATTTACATCTTACTTTCATAGATCCACCACATTCCAAACCACAGGCATAATGACTCCACAAAGCATTTGTAAGAAAAACACAGACTGGCGAGACCGCACACGTCAAGTGTACATCAAACAAACGCGTGTCTCTCTCAGCGCTCCTGCGCTAAGAAGCCAGCGACTCTCCTTGTAACTTGCTCCAACCTTTCCAAACCTATGAAAGGTTATTTTACAAAAGGTTCAAGGGGCGCATGCTCGTGAGGAATTGGAAGTAAGCAGCATATGGGTGTTTCTAAAGCAACTCGGCGTCATCGCTCATCTGGTTAAAATCTAAGCCCAGAATTGATTCTGAAATTCTCAGAATCGTTTGAGAGAGACTTGGTAATTTCTCCATGATAGAAGCGCTGCAACAATCGTAATCATTGAATATTGGACATCAAAGTTGCCATTTGCCAAATTCTCCATCGAGTTCAGCCGCATTCATCCTGAAATAACCTGTTCAGCTTTCCCCTATAGGCGGCGCAAATTAAACAAGGGTTCACGACCAAAGACCAAGGCCACGCCCCCGATTTCACAGATGCAAGGCCCGCAGAGGGCCCGGCTGCAGCTCAGCCGTCCGGCACGGCTTTCCAGTCAGCAATACCCATAACTCAAATGGGCTTCTAGCCAACTCCACCTCCAGTTCTGGCTCAACAGCCCACCCCCTTCTGCCCAGAGCCCGCAGCCCAAGTAAATGCTTGGCCGCAGTGGCCGGCTTACGTAGCCCCACAACCCGGCCCAGGGCCCGTAGCCCAAGCTAGCACATGGCCGCAGTGGCCTCCCAACCCAATCCCTCAGCCTACCCCTCTCAGCTCAGGGCCGCAAAATACAGTGCCTCCAGCTGCTTACAACACTCTCCTCCAAGCAAAACCGCAAAACTCGCTCTTCACCGCTACACCAATGACCGTCCCAGCAAATGCCATTGCCACAGAGCCCCCGCAAGCGGCTCACAACGTTCGAGCACAGATTTTAGCAGAAATTCAAGAAGTTGGCTCCAGAGGCAGACAAATTCCCAACCCCAGTACCTCCAGGTTCAGAATTAATATTTCCATAAGCCACCCATAAAAACCCCTCTTGGACAATCACTCGACACCATCCTCCAGGCTGTCTCCCCCAAAACACTCCAAACATACGTGACAGCATGGGAATGCTTCAAGTTGTTCTATCTCTCTCATAATATTCCGTTCCTTGAATTTTCTCTACTCTCAATAACCTCTTTTATCTCTTTTCTCAACAGCATTAAATGCCTTCAAGTCAGCTCCATCAAAGGTTACATAAGCAGTATCCAATTCTTCCACAAGCTGTTGTACAGCGCTCCGTCACCCGATATTAGCAATTCTCAAACTGCCATGTTGATAAGAGGAATTCAGCGAACCCGACCTACTCGTCCCGACTCCAGGTTACCCATTACCGTAGACATCCTCACCAAGTGCATCCACACCCTCCGCACAGGTTACCAGACCCCCAGTACAGCCCGTACACTCGACACCATGTTCATTTTAGGTTTTTGGGTTTTGAGATGCTCCGAGCTAGCCATCTCCTCCAAATTTGACCCAGCCACTAACCCCACCATCTCGGACCTAACTATCCTCGATAGCGAAACCATCTCCTTTTTGAGCAAACAAAGTAAGACAGACCAAGTCAAGAAAGGTCACTTCGTTTACATTTTTAATCTTCCTTCGCCTCTCCAACCTTACCAAGCCGTTCGCGAGTATCTCCGCCTCAGAATTTTCCAAGCTAGATCCCCCTCGAACCCTTATTTTTAGACCATGCCGGGAAACCAGCCAGTCGCACCTGGTTCCAAAAACATCTAAAAGCTGTCCTGCTATCAGCAGGCATCTCAGCAAGAAATTTTTCCAGCCACTCTTTTCGCATCGGGGCAGCAACATCAGCGGCCCAAAAAGGCCTCACTAAACATCAGATCCTAACCCTAGGAAGATGGTCTTCAGAAGCTTTCCAAAGCTACATCAGAACGGACCAGTCTCACATTAAATCAGCCCACCAAACTCTAGTTTCATAAAAAAATCGGTGCGAGCTTTCCTGGCTTTTACTTCCTTCAAATCACACGCTTGGCGAGGCTCCCCATGCTGACACCACGGACCATCACTTACGACCAGAGCCTCCCAGCAAAAAACTTGCCTTTTCCACCCTGCGGCCGGAGAGTCTCACCCATCCAGGCTGCGAGCTGCCATCTCCAGTCAGGTCACGGCGAGTGCCTCCCGGCCACCCAACTTTACCTTTCCGTCTTTACCTGTCCGACAGTGAGTCTTGATCTCCCATCGGACTCCCATCGGACGCCGGCGAGAGCCTCCCGGCCAGACAACCTTACCTTTTCCACCCCACGGCCGGCGAGACTTACCCATCCAGACCATGAGTATTTTCCTCCTGTCGGATGTCGGCGAGAACCTCCCAGCCACACATCTTACATTGTTATGTATTTACCTGTCCAACGCAGCGAGTCTTGATCTCTGGTTGGGCCGCCGGCGTGCTCCCGGCCAGACAATCTTACTACTCTGTCTTTACCTGTCCAACGCAGTGAGTCTTAATCTCGGTTGGGCGCCGGCTAGGTGCTCCCGGCCAGACAATATTACTTTCTTCTGTCTTTACCTGTCCAGCATAGGCGAGTCTTGATCTCCGGTTGGGCCGGCGAAATGCTCGGCCAGACAATCTTACTTTCTTCTGTCTTTACCTGTCCAACGCAGCGAGTCTTAATCTCCGGTTGGACGCCGGCGAGGCTTACCCGTCCGATGTCCTAAGTCTTACAATCTCCCATCGGATGCTGCCAGAGCCCCCCCAGTTCCGGGTTTCTCTTCTCCCTACTCGCCGAGGAGACTATCCGTCTGGCAGCGTAGCCTTGGTCTCATGTCAAGACGTCGACGCGGTCTCCCGGTGGGCTCCTATGCTTGCCGTCCGCATGCGACGCTCATCCATTCGATGCCGTGAGTCTCGATCTCCCGTCGGATGTTGTGAGAGCCTCCTTGTCGGGCGTCCCAAACTCTTTTTATCTGCCTAGCCGATAGAACCCATCCGTCCGTCGGGGAGGGTATTATCGAGGCTTCATGGGTCCTCTCGGCCAGATATCGCCTCTGTCCTCTGATTAGCAGGGGCTGATGGCCAGTAGGGCCGGTACGCCGACTCCGTGAACTATCCCACTGCAGGCAACTCGGGTCCTCCTGGCCAGGGCTCCAACCACGCTGCTCCTCCATCGGCGGGCAGGGCTCACCCGTCCCAATGCGGTGAGCCATCGCTGGGCCTCGGTTGAGCCCGCCCGACCGATCGCCCCAAAACCACGAAGTTTACTCCGGCGGTCGGTGGGGCCCACTCATGCATGCCAAACCGCTCCCTCAGAGCACGTAGACCCCGGCCTGCCACAAGTTACTCCTGGGAACTAGCTCCCGCCAGATCTCAAACGCGTATTTGGGGGTAATCTTAGTCTGGCGGCTGTCCTACAGTATATTTTTTTTGGGGTTCACTGGGTTCGGGCCATTCCGGCTAGAGCCCTCCCCAGGACAGCACGCCTACAACGTGTTACCATACACGCCAAATACGCATTACGTTATCGTGCTAGTAGATGTAAGTGTGAAATCGTGAAATGAAGTTTAGACACGTGGTTTTAAACTAAGTTCGGGAGGAGCGTCAGATACTCAGGCTAATTAGCACAGGTGGTACACAATCTAGGTAATCAATCCTGGGACATAAATACAGCTGTCTTACCTCCATCTAGTTGACGGTTAAACAGCATATCCCTCCACCACCCTTCTCCACCAATATCACTAGAATTCTAATCACACGGGGGTTCACTGGGTTCGGGCCATTCCGGCTAGGAGCCCTCCCCAGGACAGCGCCTACAACGTATTACCATACACTCCAAATACGCATTACGTTATCGTGCTAGTAGATGTAAGTGTGAAATCGTGAAATATATATATGAGTATTAAAGGCACACTGAAACTTGGTGATAATACCAGAATTGATCTTTTATTGAGTATAGGAATTATAAAATATCTGTTATGGGATGGGACTGAAAGAACTGCACAATAAATGTTGCTCTACAAGGCTGTATGTTTATTCTATATTTAGTATTCGGGCTAATATGCACAAGATGAGGACATGAGATGTAAATCTGTTTTCTGGAGGGGAAAAATATTATATTAAATGCATGCATATTTGCTATCAGCCAACGCACGTCCTGATTTTGCTGAGTTAGATGTGTTCATGGGTCAACATATATTTTTGACCCTGGAACAACATTTTAATCCAAATATTTAATCTTGACCATTTCCCTACACCAAAACCTAACCTTAACCATGAGTAATCCCTAAAATCAGAGGACATGATAGATGAATGACACTCATGTACAAGCAACAAACACTGATTATAAGCCTACACTTCACAAAAAATAAAAACTTGTTCTTCAAATCTGATTGGTTAATACAAATGTTGTTCCAGGATCAACAAAGATGTTGACCCAGGAACATGTCGCACTTAGTAAAATCAGTTTCTGCATCAGCCAACAGTGCAATATCTTTGTGTCCATGCAAATATAAGCCAAG
The DNA here is from genome assembly GCA_027564155.1 of Gymnocypris eckloni scoliostomus. Lineage (NCBI taxonomy): Eukaryota > Metazoa > Chordata > Actinopteri > Cypriniformes > Cyprinidae > Gymnocypris > Gymnocypris eckloni. The sequence continues at coordinate 1,929,739 of CM050428.1, read as the reverse complement.
TGAATCACTTTTTTTCCAGTCGATGTTTCTTTGGTTGAACATTTCCTTTTAAATGTATATATTTGCCTGAAACTAGCAGTTAATGAGATAACCATTAACAGACACAGAGAGTTGAGCACGGTTATGAATAGCATGCATACATTTGCAGATTCATTAGCATTAAAGGGGTCATCGGATGCAAAATTCACTTTTACATGATGTTTGAACATAAATGTGTGTTGGCAGTGTGTGTACACAACCACCCTATAATAATAAAAATCCACCCAGTGCTTTGTTTTAAATCCCCAATAATTATGATCACTTTCTCATATCAAGCAATTCTCAGATTCTTGGCAGAGTGACATCACACAGACCTAGGCCCCTCCCACGACTGTTGATTGACACCGGTGTTTTACCATAGCTCCGCCCTGAGTGATCTGTCATCAGTCCTCCATTGTTTCACCGCTGGAGCAGATGTAGACAAGAATGGCTCTAAGAGATTGAGGTGTTGTGTTGTTGATGTAATAATGAACAAAGCAGTCGTCATGTACTCCCGACATCTGAGCCGCTGAAGATACAGAGAATTACCTTTGTTTTTGAAGGGAACGCGCTGATTCACAATCTGCCTAAATGTGTTTTTATTTTCACGCAAATCATTTGTAATCCAGCTTCACCTGCAGAAGAAGTGAGTATAATTTGTTTTATGAATCTTCACAAATCGCCTTACCTAATAATGTGCTAATTAGCAAGTTCTGCTAGTTACAGCTTCATGAGAATGTCTCGTCACCATACGGAAGAGAGGGGCAGGGTGAGCAGAGCTCATTAGTATTTAAAGGAACATGCACTGAAAATACCGATTTCTAAATTGAACTTTTACTGGAAAACAACAAAATTGTCTTCTTCCACTGACAGATTAAAAATGTGACAAAGTGGAAAAATCTGCCAATACAACAAGACAAGATGATCTCTAGAATTAAGATGTTTTGATATTTTCACAGGAAAACAAGAGAAAGGTCCTGATTAAGAACATGCAGTTTTATTGATTCTTGTTTGTATGTGGCCTTTCATCATAATGAATGAAACATACACGACTCTGAGTGCAAGTTCATGTAAAGTTTATGGTTTAATTATATCCCAGCATTAGCGTTCACCGGAACCCCCCATATCCAGCACAGTGGGTGGAGACGGGAATGGGCATCACTCACGGAAGCCCTCCTCGCTGCTTTTGTCAGGTGATTGCTGGCAGAAAAAAAGGAAAACAGATCAATACATCTCCTCTGGGGCTGACAGCTAATCTTTACCAAGGCTGAAATATGAGCAGCATCAGCCGCTGGATTCCTGTACTGGAGCTGGACGATTGACTGGGCGCCTGCCCCACTGAGGAAATTCATTTCGGCCCATCGAGGACGACTTTATGGCTGGGAGGGGCTTTTCCTGTAGAAGGAAGTTGTCAGGGTAACGACTAATTACTGCAAGTGGACAAATCTCTTTGACGTGCAACAGAAAGGTATAAGTGGATGTGGCTGAGCATCTCTGTTAGTGTGTATAAGCCAGCTGCTCATCACGGTGGAAAGCCGCAAAGTTAACGTGACTTGAGCGGCTAAAGGCATAATTCATAGACAAATTTAATCACCTTTAAACATCTATCAATTTCCAAAAGGACAAAAATTAAGACTGAAATATCACTATGGATAAAAGTGTCAGCTAAAATGCATACATATATGAAATAACATGAAGACGAGAAACATAGTGACACAATTTTCTAAATTTCTAAACCTGAAAAGTTCCGTTACCTCCAAAAAGATTTTAGTTTGTTTGTAAGACCTTAAATCAGACTCAAAACCACAACCTTACCATAGCAGTCAACACAGGCTCATTGGAAAATGTGCCTCTACATACAATTACTATTACAGTGGCAGATTATCAATTAATAAAGAAATATGTTCAAGCTTTTTCTTACATACAAATCTATTTTATGACCTTAAAACACATTTAGCCTAGTGCATGATTTGTAAATGAATACATACTGACACTTGCATCACCTAAACAGCTCCACGTATGGATTTTCTGACATGGTAAACTTGCTTGGTATCGAACCCGGTACAGCATCGGAAGTCATGAAACTGGTTGCTATGTCCTTACTAACATGTTCTGGGTGGTTACTAAAGTAATCTTCAAACACTAGAGAGCATTAACCTTTTAATGTCACTCATTGAACACTCACTGAACAGTACAACAACCAACATAATAAAACATTGCCAGATTCACGTTCATTTGTTTCAGATAAAACTGAATGTGCTTTTAGGGCAACTCACTGGACATTTCACTTCTGAAGTGTCCCGAAAAGTTCAAGAGTCACCATAAGCACGATTTTCCAATAAGTCTGGGCTGTAAACAGTTGTATCGTGACACTGCATGGCGGTCCAGACAAATGCTTGACAATTAAAAAGCCCTTTTATGCATTTGACTGAAGCCGACTTTCATGTGTGAACATTTGAACATAGAAGAGAAGCCGCTTGAGGCCACAGAAACACACACGCTCTGTTGTGTTAATGAGCGTGTTTCATATTCACGCTAAAAGAGCATCAGAACTGCGTGAGGTCGACAGGATTTCTGATGCCACAAAATGTGCTGCTACAAACCGATTCCTCTAATTGGCACAGATAATACAATCTCACATTAAACTTTAAATCATAGTTACTGATACCTGTGTGCATGAAGTCAAAGATCAGATTGGACTAAAATGGGATAGTTCAGCTAAAAACTTAACATTCATAAATGTATCCCGGACGAGCCCCTCAACGTCACTCCAGACCTGTGTGACTTAATTTGTTTCTGAGGAACACAAAAGAAGCATTCAAGTGAACAGCAGTATGATACAGTACTTGCACAATCTTATACTTTGTCTTTGAGCTGGACAGTCATGTGAAACAGATCTGCGTAAAGATTCTACCTTGTGTTTCACAGCATCAACATGGGAGTGAATAAAACACAGTATGATAATTTCTAGGTAAACTGTTACTTTAAAAGCAGAGCCTCCTCCTAAAGAAAATGGCCAGTGGATGGATGATTAACAGGTTTGATTACATTAGCATTTTTATCTGTGGATGGGCTGCAGACACATGATTCAAAGCTTGCTCAGTTATACATTTTCCAAGTAGTTTCGGTCCAAACGTTATTTTCTGAATCCCTCCATGAGTTCTGAGCAGGCCGTAATGGAGTTTGAGAATGGTGACGTCATCCCGTATCCCAGCAGACACTGCTTTTCTGGAGGTGGCACTGAGATTGACTCACAACACACTTTTATGAGAGGCTCTTTATGAAAAATAACATCATAAAAACTGTAACACAACAGACTCAAAGTAACAGTTTCAATAGGGTTCAGGTGTGTTCTAGGTGGTTGCTAAATCGTTACTGAGGTGTGTAGGGTTGTTGCTACATAGCTGCCTAGAATGTTTCTCGATAGTTAAAATAATTGCTATGTTATTGCTACATTGTACTCTGGATGGTTGCTCATGCCAAATTTACACTGTTTAAAGCTCCTCAGAAGCATCATAAATGCATTTACACAGCAATTACACGAAACTGTACACTTTGACCCCAGAGGTTGCTCAGAGCAGGCACAGTTAAGTCTGGCTTTTATGCGGCCCTGGCTTTTACACTGAATTTTGAGCAGGTGCAGAGAAGCCTTAACTTGGTCTGTAGATGTGGCTCAGGTGCCTTCTTTAATGTGCATCTGTGGGATTTTTTCACCTGTTTTGTGGTCTGTTTTATGCTTCTGATCTCTCAGTAACATAACATCACACCTCTCTTCATCAGCACACTTGATTCGAGGAATCACAATTCAATACTTCAGATTAGGGGACTGTTGATATGTAGTAACTGATTATATGTAATCTGGATTACGTAATCAGATTACACAATTTAAGTACTTGTAATTTGATTAAATTAAATTTTAATATACTCGTAATCAGACTACAGTTACTTTTTATAGATTAAATGATTACATATTATTTACACAATAGCAATAATTTATTCATAGTTTATTGATTATCCCTAATTCCTTCTTTAGATATTTTAAATTTTCCTTTCTAAAATAGCCAACCATTTATATACACTCAGAAAGTCTTCCCAGTTTTGTGGACATTCACACTGAGATCATTCATTAGATACACTGCACTGGATTTACAAAAATAATTTCAGGATTAAGTGTTTCAACATTACCTCATCTATTGATGAACACTAATTTGTATTTGAATTATCACTCATTCGGTTATTTTACCATGTATTACTTTGGAAGGCGTTTGTCTTTTAAACACATTAAAATGCACAAATTCACCAACTTGTTTTGTCATCTAATCGTTTCTCAATTAATATATTATTATTTGAAGTATCCATGAGATTAAACAAATATATGTTTTAATAATAAAGTATCACATTTGCATATCCCATTGGTTATAGTCACATGACATTCGGGTAAACAAATAAAACATGTATTTTTTCAGTAAGTGTTTTGTTTTGATTCATCTCAAAATTATTTGTTTTAAACTAACATTTTTAAGATTTAATTAAATATTAGATTTTAATAAACCCCTTGCAGTTCCTTCACAAACCCAGTTTGGGAAATCTTGATGTAATATAATGTTTAATGCACTTCATGTTCTTGATAACACAAAATAGAATATATTTTCTTACTTATATCAATATGGTACAAGATTATCCTTTTTAAATCAATGTGATGAACAAGTTAGTGCAAAAGTAATCTAAAAGTAGTCTGATTATATAACCTGAAATGTGTAATGTAATGGATTACGTTACTACCTTCAATTTTTATCATGTAATTTAGACTCGGAAACGGATTACAATTTGTAAGTAATCCACCCAGCTCTGGAAGTAATGGTGAAGCTTTACTTTCCATCCAGCATTAATCAAGGTACTAAGCAAGATTGAGTAAAAGCCTCCAAATGCAAGAACAACGAGCCTCGCGGACACTTTCAGATCCTCATCAAAACAAAAATACAAGCGTTTTCCAGCGTGCGCTGTCTCTGTCCATCTCTTCGGAAGTTTATCCACGTTACATGGCCATTTTGAGATGAGCGCCGCACTGAGGGACTAAGGGGGGAACTAAAAGTGACATTGTGGCTCTAGGCTTGTCTCTCAGTATTAGATGGCACAGCAGTCAGCGTACAGGCTTTTTGCTCAGTCCTATTATATCTGCTTGTGCCTCTTTCCAGATGAATTCCTCTCCATACGGATCCTGCACTGGGAGCAAGGCAGGATAATTGATTAATATTTCTGGAGGGAACGATGGCTAACCACAAGATGTGTTTAAAACAAAACCCTGCAGTTTTGGGCTTACACATTGAGGGATTTCAAAACAGCACATGACCATGAGAAACGGCCTTCAGATTGCAGCCAAAGGTCAAAACGTGCTCAGAAAACCCATTTGACACTACATGAAAATTAATCAGGGGAAAATAACTCGGTATTAAATGCAATGCACGCCATTAGGAATCCGCAATTTGACAGTGATTAAAAGGCGAGTCTGTATGTCTAATTTTAGCGCTATTGTACGTCCGATAACTACACCTGCCGACTGCAGCTGATTAAGAGAAGAGCCGGCCATAAAGAAACCATTACACATCAACAGCCCCTAGACGAGTGGCGCGTTTTGTAAAGTAATGATTTGGGAAGAATGCAAGCTTCTTTATGTCTTAATGGGCCCTTGTGTTCAGGCTCTCCAGAAACAATTACTTCACGAGCGCTTCCCACCAGCCCGCCCGGCCCCTGTTTATTAATCAGCTAATTACACATTGACAGTAATGAGGCGGCTGATTCATATACTTAAAAGAACACGACTAAATGACTGGTTAATGATTAGCCTTTTGTGAGGCAAACCAGCATCCACTCGAGCGGTCATAAGGGGAAGCATGAGCGGCGAATGGAAAAACGGCCACAAAGTCACAAAAGCACAAATTCTCAGAGGTCCCAATCAAAATGAGTTTGTTTGACGCGTACATAGATGTGCTGTTACACTGAGAGGAGGTAGCTTTGGAACAGTTTGCACAAAAATGTGAATTTCTGAAATGCTCTTTTTCATGCAATTAATGCGTCGAGGTTGTTAAAAAGAAAACCAGCAACAGTATCATAACAATTGTTCACAATCTGAATCTGAAGTGAAGAATTATAGCGAATACTGAACTCATATAACAGCAGCACATATTTTACTCTTCACACTGTTGAAATTATGTATTTTTTTTATTTAATATTACAATCTTTGTGTAAAAATGCTCTAATATAGACCAAAAACCTACTTAGTGCACCTTTAAGACATTCAGGGTGTGGATGAAGAATAATGGGTCTCTTTCACTGCATAAACACACACATGTGTGCATATTTTCACAAGCTAATCATGATTAATAAGAAATGTTCATACTAAAATCTAATCAAACTTTATGAAATAGCAGACACAAAAACAAGGGAGGCCTTATAAACATGTTAAGATGTTTTTTTTATTTCAGCTTAAATATATTTTATCACACATACATACAGTCAAACCAAAAATTATTCAGACATCAGATATATATTTGTAATAATTTTAGTGGGTGCAGGACACTATAGTTAATTTATGTAAGTGAGGATAGCAAATAAACTGTGACATATTATAACCCAAAATTCTCCATACAGTGGACTACCAGTCAAATTGATAAAAATGTGGGAGCAAAAATTATTCAGACATTTTGATCTAACAATGTTTTGTTTTTCTTTAATTGCTAATGCGACATTTTTACACCACAGACTGAACAAAATAAAGCATTGCTTGGTAATTGGAGCTAAATTGGTATTATTTAATTTTGTTCATAAATTTAACACCTGACAGCAGTTCAACCGAATTCATTACATACCTTTCTATCAACGTTATTATCAAGATGAACTTGTTCTGACACAGTTTAACTCTGAGTTCTTGTCATATTTTATTACCATTATGTAGCAAATACACTGTGATAATGTGAGAAATGTCGAAGGTGTCTGAATTAAGTTGCATATAAAGTCACGCTCTCATCTTCAAAGAGCCTCATACATTACTGAGAGTAACAAAAGACTGTAAATGAAGAGTTATATGGAAAGCCATGGTGGTGTTTTAATGCAAATTAATAATCTCGAGCATGCAGCCTCTCGTTTAGAATACACCAAACTAATTAAAATTTGAATGTAGTTATGAACAAATTCATGTGTGCAACACATGCTGTGATTTTTAGAGAGAAAAAGTTCTCCTAAATACAAATAATCCATGCAAAAATTGTTGTAGCTTAGAGAAATTCTGAGGGCGCAATTCAGTCATTTCAATAGAGCTACGTATGTTCTCACTGTCAGCTTTTGGGATTGACCACTGCATTTTCTTACAGGTGTGAGTGTTGAAATGTCCCGTACACACAGCAACTTACAGCCGAATACTGTCTGTATTCGTGAAGCTGGCAACATCCATAAAACTGAAAGTATTATCACTGTCTAATACAACTAGAATCAAATCGAGCTGCGAGTTCATCCATCAGATCTTCATTAAACGACAGCAGCTTTTATATTTAGGTGGAAAGTGGAGCATTTTAAAAACTGACGAGAGCAGCTCTTGGTGGTATGGAACCTTCAGATGACACACAGCTCACATCCACATGCAAACCCACATTAAACCTGCAACACACCGCAGACAGCTCTCTCACTGTATGACGTGACAGACAACTTCTGTTTACACGGTTAATGACTCAAATACAGGACTGACAACCAGATTCTGCTGCTGTGTTAACACGGCCTAGAAATCCACACGAACACAATTGTTCAATCTCTGAAGTGTAGTCTATTACACACAACATATTCATGGTTGATCCGTTGACTGAAGGCATGAAATTCAGCCAGAATAACTGTCGATTTGAGCAAATCTAAACACAAATGATTAACAGCAAGAGAACGTTTCTGGACTCACCAGTGATCTCTATGATCAGTTTAGTCTTGCCCTGGGGTGTGTTTCCCAAAAGCATCATTAGCCAACTATCACGGTCCATCACGATTCGGTGTTTCCCGAAACCATAGTTCAAACGAACGTTTGCAATCAGCGTCACAAATGTATGTGGTTTGAACTACCTGTGGTTAGAAGCATAGCTTCTTGTTAGTTAGATATATGAGCTTAAATACATATTGTATGCTCTTGGGCACAACAAGCAAGTTAACATGTAGTACTATCTGTATCTTCCATTCTATTTAAATATAAATGCAGTTTAATCATGTATTTTTGCACGTCCATTGTTAGCACCATTTTTGAAAAGTGCACATGTGCATAAATGCCTGAGGGAACCTTGGAGTGTGACTTAAGAGGGAACCTGTGATGAATCAAACATCAAATAAATCACAATGAGAGGGAAATAAAATAGTAAATTAGTCAGTAGTTGCCATGTTCAATGCATAGCATCTTAGAGATCACTAATCATTTAAATAACGTCTAGGTTGCGTACGTAACCCCCGTTCCCTTCCGAAGGGAACTCTACACTGCGTCCTCTTTCGAGGGTCGCTTTGGGAACGCCTCCTGCGTGACCGGATACCTGAAGCATGATTACAAAAACCCAATGCACTTGACATTGTCAGGTGGACGCCTATGATGCAAGCTAATGAGCATCTGCGAGCATAAAAGGGCACCTGTGGAACACATCATCCTCTTTTTTCCAAGGGGGACAGGTCTCCGTTCCCTCCATCAGGGAACGGGGTTACGTCGTAACCTGGGCGTTCCCCTATCTGTCGGTCACTACGAGTTATGTCGTGACGACATAGGGGTCTATGGGCGCCACAAGCTAAACCCGTCACAACCTTGTGGCATGCAGATGTTGACAAGCGAGTGCGTGACAGACAAATGCCATGCAAGAGGTTGCAACCTTCCTACCGCTCCAGTGTAAATTCGCTAACCTTGGTGCCCACCGGGACCACTGAGTACATCACTGCTGGAAATAGCCAAGCCGCTGTTCCTTTCCCCACGGAATCGGAAGGGATGTCGACCTTCAGTGAAAGACAGCTTCAGGTCTTTCCTATTTGTTGTTACAGCTTGTCGTAACGGCAGGGAAGTGAGCCTTCCAGAGAAGGGCGCTACGGAGGCCACATCCTGCCGAAGGGAGGTAACATGTGGAGATACTGATATGGACTGGCCCAGGCTTGGGGCAGTACTATACGACTGGACTCTGGGGCAGATCCTACCTAGGAGTAGGGAGGAGGGCTGCCAGCAGAACCTGACAGAAGCTCTTTCACAGGGAAGACACGGGTTTACCGTGAGGGAAACCTTACTGTGGAAGAATACACATATGGTATTACCGAAGGGAATCAGGCCATACGGACACCTAGCCCAGTACAGGGGCTGACCGGAGACCCGGCGAGCTAACACCAGTACTGGGCCTGGCGTCAGACTGCTCCGCCCAGTCTGACTGCCGGGGGTGCTTGGAGGATTCCACCAGGGTTCACCGTCCGGGGAACTGAACTGGGAGAGAAAAAGGCGCTTGTATCCCCGGGTGAGGGGGAATGGCGCAGCAAGCGTGACACCGGCCAGTTTTTCCCGCCCATTACTTACCCAACACACGGGAAGAAACTGGCTCAACGCGGAGATTGTAGAATCTTGCGAAGGTGTTCGGTGTCGCCCAGCCTGCAGCTCTGCAGATGTCTGCCAAAGAGGCGCCGTGTGCCAACGCATGGGAGGAGGCAACACTCCTGGTGGAGTGAGCCCTCACCCCCAGGGGGCACGGCTCGCCTTGCGACTGGTACGCCAAGGCGACGGCCTCCACTATCCAGTAGGCCAACCTCTGTTTGGAGACAGCCTTCCCTTTCTGCTGCCCTCCGTGGCAGACAAAGAGCTGCTCGGAGCTTCTGACGCTCCGGGTGCGGGTCACGGAAATGCGCAATGCTCTTACGGGACACAGCAACGCTAAGGCTGGATCTGCCTCCTCCGAGGGCAGTGCTTGCAGGTTCACCACCTGATCACGGAAGGGCGTGGTGGGAACCTTGGGGCACGTATCCAGGCCGGGGTCTCAAGACAACGTGAGTAGACCGGCCCGAACACAAGGCACTCTTAAGCACGGCGCGCCTGGAGGTCCCGACCCGTTTGATGGAAGTGAGCGTGGTCAGGAGCGTGTCTTAAGAGACAGGAACTTCAGCTCGACTGAGTCCAGCGGCTCAAAGGGGCCCCTCTGAAGTCCAGCCAGGACGATAGAGAGGTCCCAAGAGGGCACAAGGGGAGGCCTGGAGGGATTCATCCTCCTGGCCCCCTTCAGGAACCTCACGATGAGATCATGCTTTTCCAGGGACCGGCTGTCCACTGCATCGTGGTGAGCCGCAATAGCGGCTACATACACTTTCAAGGTGGAGGGTGACAGCCTACGCTCCAACCTTTCTTGCAGGAAAGAAAGCACTACTCCAATCGTGCATCTTCGGGGGTCTTCTCGGCAAGAAGAACACCAGGTCGCGAACAGACTCTATTTCAGTGCGTAGGTTTGCCTTGTTGAAGGAGCTCTAGCCTGAATGATGGTCTCTACCACCGCCGGTGGTAGACTACTCAAGTCTGCCACGTCCCGTCCAGGAGCCACACATGGAGGTTCCATAGATCTGGACGCGGGTGCCATATGGTGCCGAGCCCCTGAGAAAGGAGGTCCTTCCTCAGAGGAATGCGCCAGGGAGGTGCTGTCGCGAGGGAAATGAGTTTGGGAAACCAGGTCCGGACGGGCCAATGGGGCGCAACCAGCAGGACCTGCTCCTCGTCCTCCCTGAGCTTGCACAATGTCTGTGCGAGTAGGCTCACTGGGGGAAATGCATACTTGCGTAAGGCCCGAGGCCAGCTGTGTGCCAGTGCGTCTGTGCCGAGGGGGCCCTCGTTCAGGGAGAAGTACAGCTGGCACCTCCGGGAAGAAAGGCACCGGGGCAGGGCGCGGTTGTGAGCCGCGCCCCGCTCCGAGAAACTAATCGTCTGTTGACCTCCAGCCCGATGCTCACGGCTGCCCGGGCAAGCATGGCCGTCAGCTCTGGGTCTGGTGCGGCGGTGGCGTCAACACCAGAGGGGGCAGCCCCACCGCACTTTCATCCTCAGAGGACATGAACCCATCCCCCGATGCTGCGATCGACATCCTATCTACAGATGGCGAACCTAATGAAATGCTGGGCATCCCGTGGGACAGACCAGCAAAATCACCCAGGAACCGGACGGGATGTTCGCTGCGTGAGGAGTAAGAGGTCCGTGGGGGCGTGCCCGGCGGAGAGGCTCTTACAGTAACCCTCAGATCTCCCAGAGCGTCAGCCGGCGATCCTCTGCTCGAGCCAGAGAGATCAGCACGGGTGGCGGCAGAGGGTGCCAATCCTTTCATAAAGGAAACAACAGACGCATGAGTCATCCACGAATGCAGCTTCAGCGTGTCGGCGGCCCAGACACTGAAGACAACGATCGTGTCCGTCATCCGCAGACAGGAAACGACCGCAACCAGAAGGACACGGACGAAACAGCATCTTGAAAAAGACGCGATCGTCCGTGATTTGCTCTTTTAGAATTTGCTCTCTTGGTTGAAGTGCCCAGGGGAATCGCTGATGAGAGGAACTCCGCTGATCGCACCGTTACGCCAACCGGGAACAAAACAAAGATGAACAGCTTTGTGGAGATCAGCACTCTTCTCATCCACTCGGCTCCGAAGCAAAAATCTAATGAGTGGATGCACCTGTCGCCCTTTTATACCCGTATGCACGGGGAGTGGCTCAGGCATGCAAAATCCACTAGCCAATTTCATTGGCGTTTTCTCTTAGTCAGAGATGTTCGGGGCTTCCAGTTAAATCCCCTATGTCGTCACGACATAACTCGTAGTGACCGACAGATAGGGAACAGAAGTTATTCCTCCACCACACGCGTGAGATGTCATTAACAATGGTCCTATGTTGCTGAACCAATGTGGTTCAAACGACGGAGATGCGACCGTGTTCGGGAAACAGTCGTGACAAGCTAGTTTGTTTCCAAAACAATGCATCGTACTATGGTGCTTAATCAGCGAGTTACGTCGTTGTTTGCGACACGCACACCTGGCTAGTTTTCTGCTCCGCTGTAAAACTGCAAGCCGTTTTCCTGATTTTCTTATGCTCACAAAAACACATCACATTCCCCTACCATGAATCTACAGGGTACGCTCTTAAAAACAAAGCTTCCAGGAGGGAGTTTTCACAGAGATGCCATAGAAGAGCTAGCTTTGGTTGCCCAAAGAATCTTTCAGTGAACAGGTCTTAAAATAACCTTTTTCTTTGTGTGAAGAACTTAGTAGTTTGAGCTTCATAATTTGAAGTAGTGGTTTCTTGCTTGCTTCTAGTTTTATGTGTTTTTTAACTGTGTGTGTTTCCTTAATTTGTTTTTTTTTGTGACTATGTTTGCCGGAATATGTGTTTCTATGTATTTGTGGACTTTGGTTCTCACCATCAACCTGCCAGGGACTGCAGATGGAAATGAACCTGAATGGCTAAATCGGGCAGATATACGTAATAGACTTTGAGTATTTGTGTTAATTAATGTGCATTGTCCTTTTAAAACACACACATACACACATACACACACACACACACACACACACACACACACACACACACACACACACACACACACACACACACACACACACACACAACAAATATTTGAATAATCTAAAGAACCTTTTGTGGAATGAAAAGTTTCTATGGATGGTAAAGGCTCTTTGTGGAACCATTGATGAAAATAAAGAACTTTTATTTTTAAGAGTTTAACTCCTCAAAACAGACGAGATCTTTACTTCTGACATCGTGAACTATCTCGTCCAAAGCCTCAGGCGTCTCAGCGGTGGGCTTTTGAAGGACGCACGAGGATGTGGCGTGAAGCGTCTGAGGGCAAAATACTGCGGTGGGCTGCAGTTCTGTCAGCAGAAGCAATGGCTGAGCGCTGGCGTTATTTGTCTTGCGCTGCCATATGGCCCTCACGCTGGCGCGGGCATTAATGAGAGGGGGGGCGGACCGCCGGGCGAGAACACCCGGACTTTAGATGCAGGTGATCTGTCACCGCAGGGAGGCTGTTGTGCAAGGATGAAAAGAAGGATGGAGGGAAAACGGAGGTGATGGAGATTGAAGAGAAAGACTGGAGGATGAGAGAACAGGAAAACAGGAGGAGCAGAGGCATGAAAGGGCAGCATGAGAATCAGAAAGAGTTAACAGCAACCCAAAAATATAAACCAAAGCCACAGTGCTGCTTTGTGTGCCCTTGTTAGGTTGAGCAGCTTTTAACAGAACTGAAGTTACTGTAACTGTAGTAAGCAAACATGAAATAATTTAGTCCATAGCTGAATACAGTTTGTTCAGGAGTGACAATCACATTATACACTTATTATTCACGTGTTTGAATTACATACACAATGTCCATGCGTTTGGATTACACCGTTTTAACATAAACTAACTGATAAACTTAAAGAGAAACATGTTTGTCATACATGAAACAGGTCAGATTTCTGTAATAGCACTAATAGACTGAATGTGTTTTAAACACAATAACCAGGCTTTTATAATTATCATCAATAAATCAAATTTGTTTAAATCTCATGCATTTCAACCAAGTTAATATAGCTTTTTCCAGCTAGCCATATTTGAATCATGTTCATACTAAATGACATTAAAGTTTAGTTTATCATAAATGCTTGTCAGTATTCAATGGTAAACTGTAACCATTTAAAAAAATAGTAGAAGTTGTTCTTAAATTACATTTAGGCGCGGTTTCACAGACAGTGCTTAGACCAATCCTGGATTAGGCCATAGTTCAATTAGGATATTTAGATCATTTGTATTAACATGCCTTAGAAAAACATTACTGGTGTCCCTCTCGAGACAAAACAAAGGCACGGATATGTGACCCTGGACAACAAAACCAGTCTTAAGTGTCAATTTTTCGACATTGAGATTTATACATAATCTGAAATCTGAATAGATAATATTTCCATTAATGTATGCTTTGTTATGATATTACAATATTTGAAAATCTGGAATCTGAGGGTATAAAACAATCTAAATATTGAGAAAATCATCTTTAAAGTTGTTCAAATGAAGTTCTTAGCAATGCATATTACTAATCAAAATTAAGTTTTGATATATTTACGGTAAGAAATGTACAAAACATCTTCATGGAACGTGATCTTTACTTAATATCATAATGATTTTTGGCAAAAAGAAAAATCTATAATTTTGACCCATACAATGTATTTTTGGCTATTGCTACAAATATACCCCAGCGACTAAACGATGATTTTGTGCTCCAGGGTCACTTATATTTTAAGATCAGTCAGTGCAAGTTTCTTTCAGTTCAAACAGCTCAGAATTATATTTTAGTCTGGGACTAGGTTCAAGCCTTGTCTGTTAAACCGAGGGATAAAGATGTATTTAAGTCCTAGTTAAAAGTTGGTCTGTAGCTCAGTTCATCTTTATTCATTTCCCAGAGGAAATTTGGTTTTAGCATACAAACATTTAGATTGAAACTCATAATGTAATAACAAACTGTAATGTAATAACTGCACATGTAATAACTATTACATTATTAATGTAATACACTATTCATAATATAATTATTTTCTCAAAACATAATACAATCCTGAGATAATAATGTAATAGAAAAGAAAAAAAATATTTTTACATGAAAAAAAACATAGGTATTTCTCTTAAGATTGGTATATTTTTTATTCTAAATTCTTAAATTTATACTTAAACTATAGTTTAAGTATACCAGTGATATGCAACAGATTTTTACATATTGCTGCAAACATTATTATTATTAATAATAATAAATAACAGTATATAAAACCAACACTGTGTACAAAGTATAGCCTATGTTGTAAAATTAAAGAAATAAATCACAGTATCTTTTTAAAACAAGTAACTTAAAATAATAATGCTAATGTTAATTTATAATTGTAAAATGAATGATATATATTATATTGAAAAATTATTAGGTACCAATTTATTTCACATTGTCCTTATTAATCATATTACATGTACTTACTATAGTAATAACAATACATTATGCATATTTACATGCAATAATCATAAACCAACCCCTAAACCTATCCCTATAGTAAGTACAGCGGTTAATTAACATTACTCAGTGCTTAAAAATGCAATTACAATGTAACAAGGGCACCATGAAATAAAGTGTGACAGATCATTATTATATTATAAAAGTGGTCTCACTTATACATTATGTGCAGGTATTACCTTATGAACTTTGATTACATTATAAGTTGCTTCATAATGTCATAAAGTTTTCATACAATAACCTACTAAATTAGGTGAAAAATCAGTTTTGAGAAAATTACATTATGAACATTTTATTACAATATTAATGTGATTCACATTATTAATTACACATTATGTATGTGCAGTTATTACATTATGCTTTGTTATTACATTAAATGTAATTTTATTGCAATTAACAGGCAATTAAGTGATTCAAAAACATTACATTCAGTGTCTTTGTAAATATATTATTTCCAAAATAATACTCTTTTTAAAAGTATGCTGAAAAGTTGTTCTTTTCATGCATCATAATACAGTTGCCATTCGGGGAAAAAACTTGCAGAAAGCGGCATAAATGTACAGTAAAAACATCCGTATGACTTGTGTGCAATATTACAAGAGTACTTTGGTCATTCGATGTTCTGTATAAGTTCAGTTCTCTGCATATCTTCCCCTCAGCCACTCTCAAATCTCATTTATGTGAAACTGTTGTGACACTCGTGGCTTTTAATCACTGACAAGAAACTTCATTGATTCATAAGCAATCATGACTTTCTATGCACTTGTGGTATACTTTAATGGTGTTTCCTAGTCTTTTCTGGTATACATTACCTTCCAGTTTCATTGCATGGAAAAGAGCAGCTCAGACATTCGGCCTGTAACACAGCACAGGGTCAACATGCTCTTTTCAGCAGAATCATACAAGTCAAAGTAAGTCTGTTGAATAGTAACCTGAGCATGCTGAGAGTCGTGTTATATGGGCCGCTCGGGCTGGCGTGTGTGTATAGTTGGGTTGGTGACGGTGAGATTTGCTCTTGACAGCTAATTTGAGCCTGTAAAGTGGAGCGTTTGTCCAGCCCAAACAGAGAGACTGTTTGATGAGTTCTTTCACAGCTAGCTTCAACACAATGCCTGTGAGTGCTAAAGAGATAAAGAGATGCGGCTGAAGCGCAGCTGGGTACAGCGACACCACGGCAGACACACAATAACACTGGAAATCAGACGGCCTCCGGTCTCAAACTCTCTCTGTCTCTCAGGGATCGGGCCGATAGTCTGAGCGTGCACAAACACAAATTAATAGCAAGACACTAATTACCATTTAAACAATCAAACCCACCATCTCTCAAAGTGCTGCAAGAGCGAGTGACCCCGTTCCTGCGAGACGCTAGAGTAAAGATTTATCCAGACCAGATACAGCCGGAAAAACTGACACTGGGACGAAAGCCATCGCATGATAAATCACACTGACTGCAGCAACACACACCACAGCATGCGAACAATGAGCTTTACAGCCAAAACAACCAGTGGGAATGATGTAAATACAGGGTTCCCAATCTCATGAAAAACCTGGAAATAGCAGGGAATCTTAAAATGGTGATTTACAGAATTATTCTAGATATGCTCAGCTCTGAAACACTTTAGATGCTCTTTGTAATAACATAATATTATCTAGCAATCAGGAACAACTGGAAAAGTGTCCACCCTGAATGTCAAATGCATAGCATTGATGAGAAATATGTCACGTAAAAGTCCTAACCGTTAAGACCAAACAGCTTAGATAAGTCAGGACTAATTACAACAGTAAGACCGTTTTGTTGTTGTTGTTGTTTGGCGTAGTTGGTTTTATGATGTTGATGAGGGCAGTAGTTGGCGATGTCACTCTGTATTACGACTGAAACCAATATTTTTTTTTCACATATTCATAGAAATTATGATTTCATTATTTCAATGTCTTGACAAAAGTCTTACTCTGTGGTATAGTTTATTATTTCAGATGTCTGGCCTCCCACTATGATTGGTCACATGTAGGTCAGACAGTTTAAGTGGGCGGATCTTTTGCAGGATCTGATTCAGTGCTTTTAGCTAGGAGTCAAAGGTTAAGTTTGTTACAATACGCAAACATTTAAACTGGTCCAAGATGTTTTTATCAGTGTTTTTTTTGTCTTGTGAGTAAATCCGTTCAGGTGGTCAAGAATACGAATGCTCAGTTTGTGTCCCCCCGGCAGAGAGAGCGAGGGGCAAAGGGCGACTCTTTTTTTAGGCTTTATGGGAAGCTGCACGGTATCTTGGGAAGGTGAAGGACAGAGTGGGCAGCCGCTCCATCACTCAGCACAATAAATGGATGCAATCTGTATCCCCATTGTACCGCATTGGCCGTTTTTAAATTCCTCCTCTTTTATCCAAATGAATGATGGACTGTAGTACAGTGAAACGTGCAGCAATATTAATATACATCAGAGGCCAGCGGCCTGCGGTAAATCACCACACTGAGTGCATTTGTTATTTACATGACAAACCGCAGCGCGCAGAAGAGGTGCAGACAGCGGATGCCGCCGCTCAGAGAAGGAGGACAAACCAATTCAGATTTCAATCCTGAAAGCGGTGTTTGCAAAGGCCCCGAAACACTCAGAGTAATGAAGAGGGGCAGGCGGGCCGGGCCGGTCCGGCGTCTTGCGTCATTTCTAATACCTGCATGCTCTTGTCAGCGTGATCTGACTGTCCATACGCAGGGTTATGCAAACACTTCTTTCTCTGTGAATTACTATGCATGCTCAGAAGGTTGTAAACAGATCATCACATTTATGATTCATGGATTCAGATGTAATGAGATGATATGCTAAACGTTCTGTCTTCAAATATGCATTAAGGCTTAGGTGGTGCTGACAGTTTGGCTCTGTGCTGGAGACTGAGCCGTTGTAGTGGCAGAGCTGCCAGCGTCAACCAAAGCAGATGTTAGCATATAAGACACAATATAAATCATAATTTTAACCCCTACAGAAATTTTACATTTATGCATTTGGCAGACACTTTCATTCAAAGTGACTTGCAATTTGAACTAGTTGTTTGTGTATAACAATGAGATAAATGTGAGATAAAAAAAATATTTTCTGAAGCAACAAATGCTAAAAATACTTGTTTACAAAACAAGCACTATGATAAGTTAGGGTGGCTATTTCCATAACACCAAAAAGGAGGACACTTATAAGGCATTTAGTGAGGCAAGAATAATTGCATAGGACTCTGGTGTACTCGCAACTACAATAAAATTTTGTCCATCATATCGATGGTATCATGATACAGTGATTCTGAAATAGCCTACTCTATTCATTGCCAGACAATTTGATCTACCATATATCTTGATGTAGACCTATGTGTAACAGAAGAGGCAAAAAAGTGTTCACAGTATTTGTATTTATTCAAGACATTGTGATGTCTGTTTCAAAAACTGACCACTGAGATGAACCTGTCTTGCAAAGTGCACAGTGCCAGAAAACATAACATTTCTGGACTTCTGGAAATAATAGAAATACACAAATACACTTCACAGCGACAAAGTGTGCAAAATCCATGAAAAGCATCTCTACTGCTTTTTGATATAAATTTGTGCTCTTTTGTCCATTCATTAAATGAGTTCTGACATTTCAGCATGTTAACGTTATGATATGACGTAGCCAGCACGTGGAGGCTTGTATACGTTTTTAACCAATGATATATCAGATATTTATTTGACACCGCTTTCAGTCAATCATTTGTTTGACCAGAGATCTTAAGGCAGATGCCATGCTGATGCGTCCCAATAAAGATTCTAGAGCGTTTTTTTTAGGCCGATTCAGCGCAACTCCTAAAGGGAGGACAGGGGCTTAAAATCCGGACTGTCCGGCCAAAATCCGGACGTATGGCCACCCTATGATAAGTATTTTGAGCTAACAGCACCAGTGCTAAAACATGCAAGAAATAATGTTAAAGCACTAAAGCACTGTACTAAAGCATGCTAAAACACGCTTAATAATGTTAGCAGCATGTGATAACTTGATATACATGCAAGCAACATGCAAACATGTTAGTAACATCATGACCACCCTAAATTATACTAGCATAATGCTAAATCATGTGAACCTGTTAACAAAATGTGTTTGCAACAAACATGCCAGCAACATGTTAAATCAAACTACAAACACACAAAATCAAAGTGCGCTGCACATGTGCTGAAAAGTAAAGCCAAAGCATTTAAATCGCCATCTATTGGCTAGCTGCAGTGTAGGTAATAAACCCTGCCCTCATCATATAAGTGAATGGGACATAAACCAAACTATAAAAAATTACTTTAAATATTTTTGTTTCCAAAGATGATGTCCATTATTTTAGGTCATTTTTAATCACAGTGTGCATTCTCAGGCTGCAAACGAATAACTGCTTCACAGACTCGGGCTCCAAAAGTATAACTCCTGCACAGATTCAGGCTCAAAATGAATCACTACTGTGCAGAATCTGATTCCAAAAGTGTCACTCCTGCGCAGACTCATGTTCCAAACTAATCACTACTGTGCAGATTCAGGCTGCAAATATAACACTCCTGCGCATATTCAGGCTGCAAATATATCACTCCTGCGCATATTCGGGCTCCAAATGAATCACTACTGCACAAATTCGGGCTCCAAACGAATCACTACTGTGCAGACTCTGGCTCCAAACAAATCACTGCTGTGCAGAGTATGGCTCCAAATGTTTCACTGCTAAGCAGAATCGAGTTTCAAACAAATCTCTGCTGCACAGACAAGGGCTCTAAACCAATCACTACTGCGCAAACTCTGGCTCCAAACGAATCATTACTCTGCAGACTCTGGCTCCAAACGAATCATTACAGTGCAGACTCAGGTTCCAAGCGAATCACTACTGCGCAAACTCTGGCTCCAAACGAATCATTACTGTGCAGACTCTGGCTCCAAATGAATCACTGCTGCGCAGACTCTGGCTCTAAACGAATCACTGCTGCGCAGATTCTGGCTCCAAACGAATCACTGCTGTGCAGACTCTGACTTCAAGTGAATCACTACTGTGTAGACTCTGGCTCCAAATGAATCACTGCTGTGCAGACTCTGGCTCCAAACAAATCACTGCTGCGCAAACTCGGGCTACAAACGAATCACTACTGTGTAGACTCTTGCTCCAAACGAATTTCTACTGTGCAGAGTATGGCTCCAAATGTTTCACTGCTAAGCAGAATCGAGTTTCAAACAAATCACTGCTGCACAGACAAGGGCTCCAAACAAATCACTACTGCGCAAATTCTGGCTCCAAACGAATCATTACTGTGCAGATTCTGGCTCCAAACGAATCGTTACTGTGCAGACTCAGGTTCCAAGTGAATCACTATTGCGCAAACTCTGGCTCCAAATGAATCATTACTGTGCAGACTCTGGCTCCAAACGAATCACTGCTGCGCAGACTCTGGCTCTAAACGAATCACTGCTGCGCAGACTCTGGCTCCAAACGAATCACTGCTGTGCAGACTCTGACTTCAAGTGAATCACTACTGTGTAGACTCTGGCTCCAAATGAATCACTGCTGTGCAGACTCTGGCTCCAAACGAATCACTACTGTGCAGACTCTGGCTCCAAATGAATCACTACTGCGCAAACTCGGGTTCCAAATGAATCACTACTGCACAAACTCGGGTTCCAAAAGAATCACTGCTGTGTAGACTCTGGCTCCAAATGAATCACTGCTGTGCACGCTGGCTCCAAATAATTCACTGCTGTGCAGACTCTGGCTCCAAATTAATCACTGCTGTGCAGACTCTGGCTCCAAACCAATTACTACTGCACAAACTCGGGCTGCAAACTAATCCCTACTGTGCAGACTCTGGCTCCAAACGAATCACTACTGTGCGGAGTAGGGCTCCAAATGATTCACTGCTGGGCAGATTCGGACTCCAAACAAATCACTACTGCACAGACTCAGGTTCCAAACGAATCACTGCTGTGCAGAATCTGGCTCCAAATGAATCACTACTGTGCAGACTCAGGCTTTAAACGAATCACTGCTGTGCAGACTCTGGCTCCAAACGAATCACTGCTGTGCAGACTCTGGCTCCAAATGAATCACTGCTGTGCAGACTCTGGCTCCAAATGAATCACTACTGTGCAAATTCGGGCTCCAAACTAATCACTATTGTGCAGACTCTGGCTCCAAACAAATCACTGCTGCGCAGACTCAGGCTCCAAACCAATTACTACTGCGCAAACTCGGGCTGCAAACTAATCCCTACTGTGCAGACTGTGGCTCCAAACGAATCACTACTGTGTGGAGTAGGGCTCCGAATGATTCACTGCTGGGCAGATTCGGGCTCCAAACAAATCACTACTGCACAGACTCAGGTTCCAAACGAATCACTGCTGTGCAGAATCTGGCTCCAAATGAATCACTACTGTGCAGACTCAGGCTCTAAATGAATCACTGCTGTGCAGACTCTGGCTCCAAACGAATCACTGCTGTGCAGACTCTGGCTCCAAACAAATCACTGCTGCGCAGACTCTGGCTCCAAACGAATCACTGCTGCAGACTCTGGCTCCAAATGAATCACTACTGTGCAGACTCTGGCTCCAAATGAATCACTGCTGTGCAGACTCTGGCTCCAAATAAATCACTGCTGTGCAGACTCTGGCTCCAAATGAATCACTGCTGTGCAGACTCTGGCTCCAAATGAATCACTACTGTGCAGACTCTGGCTCCAAATGAATCACTGCTGCGCAGTCTCTGTCACGGTTCCCGGTCCCATCCTCACCGTGTCTTGTGTGTGTGCGTGTGTGTGAGCAGGTGTCTGTGGGTGTGTGTGATTGAGGCTGATTCACTCCAGCTGAGAGTCATTACCGTGGGCTATATCAGATCCTGTCACGCTGTCTCCCTTGTCAGATCCTTGCGGTCCGTTCCTGTTCCTGGTTCCGCAATTCCTAAGCCCTGCTGCTTTCCTGGACTTGAACGCGGAGACTCGTCTGCCCATTGCTTCCTGCGCTACCCGCCTCTGCCTCGGAGAGCTCCACCGTAGTTTTCTCCTGTTTACTTCTGTAATAAACCTTCTATTTTCTAACTGAATCCTCCCGTCTTCATTGTGACAGAAGTATCTGACCAATCTTCATGGATTCAGCGGAGACTGCAGGAACTGTTAGCCGGCAACAATATGGATCTCCAGGAGGAGAATAGTTGAACACCGGACGAGCTGTGCAGGCGTTAGTAGCAGGTGTCGAGCTCACAACCTAGGTACAATTATTAAGATCACCGCTGCGCCACCCACACCGCCGAACTTTTCCATCCCGGGAACAACAGCCCTCGCACGAACCTAGACTCCCTGCACGGAGGGCCGGAGATCTAACCTCTGTAGGCGTTTCTGACGAAGTGTTCTCTGTTTTCGCTCCAGCCACTGGCGCCACGGAGGCTTCCAAGGTGGCACTAGTGCTTACGTTGCTGTCAGGAAAGGCAGCATTGTGCGGCGTGGGAATTGCCATCCATGTTGTTCCTCGTTCTCACTCTCTCAGGAGGCGAGGAGGCGTTTGATGGGCGCGAGGCAGCGATGCTGGCCGACCTCCGCCAGGGGCGGAGTCCGTTCCGACTATTCCATCCAGTTCAGGACCCTGGCGGCGGAGTGTGAGTGGAGCGAGAGGGTGCAGTGGGACATGTTCCTGCATGGGCTGGCTGACCGTAACCAACGGGAGATCGATGTGGTGGAGTTACCTCACAGGTTGGACGAACTTGTGGATCTAGCCTTATGCGTGGATGCACGCGGCTTCAGCAACGCGATCTTCGCGATCGGCCAAGCTAACACCGAGATATCCTTTCCTCAACACTGGCGAGGTCAGTCATTCGTCGGTTGACGAACCCATGCAGGTGGGTGAGCTCGGCTCTCCCGGGAGGAGAGAGATCGTCGAATGAGGGACTATGTTTATACTGCGGTGCGGCTGGCCATTTCCTGGTGAGTTGCCCGTAAAGATCAGGCCCGACAGTGGGTCTGAGGCTACTGTCGGGCTTTCTCAACAAGGCCTCATCCACTACCTCCTCCCGGTGAGGTTGCAATGGACGGCCGGGCGACATGAGGGGACGGCGCTGCTAGACTCTCGGGCGAGGGTAACCTGCTGGACATTTCCCTGGCACAACTCCTTCACATTCCCTTGGTTTCCCTCCGTCACAAGATCTCAGTCAGTGCTCTTAAGGGACAGTCACTTCCCAGATCAGTATCTCTCACCCATCACCCTCGTCACCTCAGGCAACCACTCAGAGACCATCACGTTCCTCGTCACCCATTCACCTCTGGCCCCGGTGGTGTTGGGTCACCCCTGGCTCACTCAGCACAATCCTCGGGTGGATTGGGGTCGTAACACCGTCTCGGAGTGGAGTAGAGCCTGCTATGCCTCTTGTCTTGTGTCTGTTGGGTTTTCTGTTTCTGGTTCTGTGTTGCAGGATGAGATGGGAGCCTGTCTAAAGTGCCGAGGAGTATCTCGACCTGAAGGAGGTGTTCAGTAAGTCCAGAGCCGCTTCTCTCCTCCTCATCGTCCCTACGACTGTGCTATAGAGTTAGTACCAGGTATGTCTCGCTCACTAAAGGCAGATTATACTCACTTTCTGTCCCGGAAAGGAGGCCATGGAGAAATATATTTCTGATTCTCTGACAGCGGGTTCATCCGCCCCTCTTCTTCTCCAGCGGGGGCAGGATTTTTTGTCAAGAAGGATGGTTCTCTGCGACCTTGTATTGACTACCGAGGCTTGAACAACATCACGGTAAAGAATACTTATCCTTTGCCGTTGATGTCTTCAGCTTCGAGAGGTTGCAGGAGCATCCATCTTCACCAAGTTAGATCTCAGAAACGCCTATCATTTGGTTCGCATAAGAGATGGATGAGTGTGAAGAAGGCCGCGTTTAATATCCCCAGAGGGCATTTTGAGTATTTGGTTATGCCTTCGGGCTCTCTAACTCTCCAGCGGTCTTCCAGGCACTCGTCAATGACGTGTTGAGAGATATGGTCGATCAGTTCATATATGTCTACCTGGATGACATATTGATTTTTTCTTCTCTCCAGGAACATGTTCAACACGTCAGGCGAGTGCTCCAGAGGTTGTTAGAGAATGGGCTTTTTGTCAAGGCGGAGAAGTGCGTTCCATGCACAGTCGGTTCCTTTCTTGGGTTTCATAGTGTCGCCAGAGGAGTTATGGATCCTGACAGGGTTAAGGCTAAATAAATTGGCCAACCCTGATTCCGCAAAGGCCCTGCTGAGGTTTCTGGGGTTCGCAAATTTTACCGGCGTTTTATTCAGCAATTTCGAATCACTGCTGTGCAGACTCTGACTGCCTTGACCTCCACCAAGGCAGCGTTCAGGTGGTCGAATGCGGCCGAGGCCACATTACCAAACTCAGAGCCGTTTGGCACCCATTCTCCGGGCCCCTGATCCCACACGCCAGTTTGTGATGGAGGTCAACGCGTCAGAGGTGGGGGTAGGTGCAGTGCTATCCCAGCGGGCCACCTTGGGCGACAAGGTGCATCCCTGCGCATTTTTTCCCATCGACTGTCCCTGCGAGCAATTACGACATCGGTAACAGAGAGTTGCTGGCGTCAACCTAGCATTGGAGGAATGGCTCACTGGTTAGAGGTTGGGGGTTCCTTTCGTAGTTTGGACCGACCATAAGAATCTTGAATATATTTAGTCCGCTAAACGTCTTAACTCCAAGCAGGCTTGTTGGGCACTATTTTTCGGACGTTTGATTTTTCCATCTCCTATCGGCGGGTTCTAAAAACATCAAACCCGATGCCTTGTCACGCATTTTTATATTTCGGACCGCCGGTGTCTCGAGTGCATCATACCTGAGAGATTGGTTGTCTCTGCAGTCAGATCTGGCTCCAATCGAATCGCCGCTGGAAGGGTAACGCCTCCGCCCGGATGCCCAACGGGCGGTTGTTTGTGCCGGAGAGGTTCACGGTCCAACGTTATCCAATGGGGTCACTGTTCCAGCGTGGCTTGTCATCCAGGAATCGGTCGCACCATGTTTTTGGTTAAACAACGATTCTGGTGGCGGGCCATGGCTCGATATCCGAGAGTTTGTTTTGGCCTGCTCAGTCTGTGCTCGGGGTAAGACTTCCAATCGACCTCCAGAGGGGTTACTTCAGCCGCTGTCAGTCCCTTGAGACCCTGGTCCCATATCGCTAGATTTCGTCACAGCCCTCCCACCTCCCTGGTGTCGGTTGTTTTAACCGCAGTGGACCGGTTCTCGAAGGAGGCCCATTTTATTCCCTTGCCCAAATTGCCCTCAGCCAAGGAGACAGCGGCTACTGTAGTTAATCACGTCTTTCGCATTCATGGCCTCCCGGCAGACATGGTTTCCGACAGGGGTCCCCAATTCGTGTCCAAATTTTGGAGAGAGTTTTGTCGACTACTGGGGGCGACTGTGAGTTTGTCTTCCGGGTTTCACCCTCAGACCAACGGTCAAACTGAGCGGGCCAACCAGGATCTCGAGAGGGTGTTGCGATGTTTGGTCACTCAGAATCCCACTTCCTGGTGTCAGCAACTTTCATGGGTTGAGTACGCTCACAACTCGTTACCGGTGTCGTCCATGGGCCTCTCGCCGTTTGAGTGTAGTTTAGGTTGCCAGCCACCTCTATTCCCTAGTATGGAATCCGAAGTCGCGGTCCCCTCTGCTCACGCCTTTGTCCAGAGGTGTCACCTTACCTGGACGAGAGCCCGAGAGACTCTCCTCCGGGTGAGAGCGTGCACCAAGGCTAAGGCTGATCGCCACCGGTCGAAGCCTCCCGTCTATGTCATTGGTCAAGAAGTGTGGCTTTCTACCAAGAACATTCCGCTCCGGTCCGTGTGTAATAAGTTGGCTCCCAAATTTATTGGCCCGTTTCCTGTCACTAAAATTATTAGTCCAGTGACAGTCCGCCTCAAACTCCCTCCAGCGTACAGGAGAATTCATCCCAGCGTTCCATGTGTCCAAAGTTAAACCCGCGGTCTCACCTTAATCCGCTACTTGGTTCCTCCGCCCGCGACTCGTAGATGGGGAACCTACCTATTGATCAATCGTATTCTGGACTCGGCGGAGGGGACGAGGATTTCAATACTTGGTGGACTGGGAAGGTTACGGTCCGGAGGAGAAGTTGGGTTCGGCCAGGGACATATTGGATCACTCCCTTATTGATGATTACAATCAACAGGTAGGTCGGCTGGGGCCGAGCGCTCCTAGGGAGGGTACTGTCACGGTTCATGGGTTCCCGGTCCCATCCCAGAGACTTCTGCCCATTGCTTCCCTCGCTACCCGCCTCTGCCTACGGAGAGCTCCACCGTAGTTTTCTCTCACTGTTTACTTCTGTAATAAACCTTCTATTTTCCGCAACTGAATCCTCCCGTCTTCATTGTGACAGTCTCTGCCTCCAAATGAATCACTACTGTGCAGACTCTGGCTCCAAATGAATCACTGCTGTGCAGACTCTGGCTCCAAACAAATCACTGCTGTGCACACTCTGGCTCCAAAGGAATCACATTGACTTCACTTTTCTACGGTGGAAGAGTCCATGACTAAAACATGATGCCTATGTAATCTTCAAACTTGCTGGTCAGGCTTTCTCAAGTGAAAGGTTGTCTTGACAAACTTCATCAATAATCTGCCTGTGGTTTGTGTGAAGAGGAAACAGTGTTGGCATTTTAATGCCTCTAGTGTTCATTTAAGCTGGAAATTGCAGTGAAACACACATACAGGTATGTTTTTGCAGAGGCAGCGTCAGGTATTTCTGATGAGTCTGTGTTGGTCTTCCTACAGTAACTGTGTTAGAATTGCCTGATATCAAACCTGAGTCCAGGTCAACACCAGCCGCCATTTAAACCCTACAGCTGTGCTAAGATAGGACCAGTCACTAACGCCTTTAGCTGTCTGCACACTGCCTGACCTCAACAGCTATAAATCACACCATACTCACACTGAATTTGAGAAAGGGTTTGCTTGCGCTACGGCGAGCCTCTGTGTTGTACAATCAATAGGTATAAAATAAATGGCCTGACGGTTATTCTCCATCTGGTAACCCCCTCTAATAAAATCCCCGTAATGCATATTTCATTTACTTTTATACGTATTGATTAGATGTAGCCCAGTTACTAAATCATGCACCTATCGATCTCTCAATCGCGGCTCTGTCGGACAGCGTATAACCGCCCATTTGCTGCCCTGATAAAGAGCTGCGCCGTCGAACCCCCACAGTAAATCTTTGCAAACTAACTTTTTAATTCCAAAATCGATGGACGCTTAAACGCCACATTATTTCACTCTCCTCTATCCAGAACAGTATTAAAAGTAATACCCACATGCGTTTGTGGGTAATGCGCAGGAGTCTGGAGAATATCCATGGGTCTTACTATCTCTCTAGGTGCTGCTTGCTGCAGTGTTATTTAAGTATCATTCAGATTTTCTTCATAGTTTTAAATCAGATTTCAGATTTTTTTTTTTTTTTTACTTTTGTTGTCTATTTCTGCCTTTTTATTAGTGAGGTTTTTTAATATGTTTGTCATTTTATTAATTTGTATTTTACTTTTGAAAGTGATACATGTTGCTTAAATAAAATAAGATTATAAAATATTCAAATAAATCTGGATATTTTTATATTTTATTTCATGTAATTTACATTAATTAAATTTTAATTTCAATTTAAATGTTTTTTTTTATATATATATATAACACTGGCTGAAGGCTTTCTAGGGTCTAAATAATCAAAAACCTACAAGATTTTTTTGTGTGTATAAAAATTGCATTTATCAGATTATAGTTCAACAATAATATAGTTCACATGTTGAGATGATACGATCTATCAGGCAGCTGAGATTTGATGTACTGTATGCATGTAATTAAGTTGGACAGACTTATACTGTATGCAGTTCATATAAAGAGCTGCACGATTATATAGTTACATTCTGCAGCAAAATAAAAATAAAATAAAATAAATCAGGCACCAATAAAATTCATAAAACCTGTAAAGACCATATTCATATTAAGAATATTAAGATGTTTTTTCATGACTATTAAGTCACCACAATGTTCCCCATTAGCATAATGTATATAATAAACTTATTTTTATCATAAGTACATTTACTGTACTCTAAATTCTGCTTATATAAAAATGAAAAAATATTACAAACATGTTTTATAAATTAAGAATTATTTGAGGTGAATTAAAAATAAAAATAAATTATTGATTTCAGTGATTTGTATCATGGTTTCTGTTTGGTATTTAGTACATAGATGGCATTCATAAAAACATATGACTTCATAATACATACTGAAAATCAAGAGAGCAATATAAAGACGTCCTGCTTCCAAGTAACCCATCAATATTCAAGTACTCTTCATAAATGTCCATTAAAAAATTGTCCAAGAAAATAAAAACACAAATCTGGCAGATCCAAACAACCTCTAAGTCCATCAGAAGATGCTCTTTAAAGCAGAAAACACAGATGTTGACAGCACGGCCAATTGTAACTCGGCAGCTGAACCCTTCAGAGCAGATATATATCAATTAAAAAAATAAATCAAAAAGGCGCCGAGCAGATTCAGATCAACATCTATTTTCATTAAGCTGCAGGCGCAAGAACATCTGAAGATGAATGATGTATTCAAATGCATCAAAACGGATTAGGCTCCCCTGAGACCTCAATCAATGCACACAAATCAATAATCAATAGGCCACTCACACCAATATACTAACTGCTGACATCACGATCTTACCATTAAAGTGAAAAGCAGGAGGCGCTGGGCTTAAGGACTGGCATATTTCTCCAGCTGACCGATTAGAAATAAGAGGTCGATTAGGAAAACTTGAGCGTAGAGGTCTTAAGTGGTGCTCACTTCTGCATTTTAATACGAGAGATGATGGAGAAGCTCCTGAAGACAAATAACATCCCACTAGAAATGAGAGGACTGACAACTGTATGACTGGACAAGCAGTTTCACTATGCATGTGTAAGCAGTGCTCCATACGTACACTTCATTATGTTATCTTGCCTTAAAAAAAAACATCTGCTTTGTAAATACTGTAAACTGAAATAAATACAAATAATAATAATAATAATGCACTTTTTACATGCATGCCGTGCCACAGGTCTTAGGGGCTGCAGTGTATTAGAATGTGATGTGTTTCTGTGAAAGCATGAAGCAGTATGTATTTCATATGTGTTCATTAACATATAGGTAAATAATAACTTGAAATAATGAGGCATTTTTCCAAACTTATCAACTAAACCCTTATAAACCATCTTCTGTTCAGTTTTCCAAAAAAACAAAAAACAAATCAAAATTTTTGCTGGTTTAGAAAAAATGTAAATGTATTTTGTGTAAAAACTTGAATGTTGTATTTTTGTTCTTTATATAATTTGGGTATCATAACGAGTCATTAAAAACACCTACATTTGTGTCCCCACATCATAAAGCAATCGGAATAAGCTCTTATTAATATATACATTTATTTCATGAATAAAAAGTTCAGAAAAACTAGCAAGGACAAGAACACACTTCATCCTAACATACAATATTTTAATTTTGTCTTTTGCTTCAACACTTTTACTTTTTCTGGAGGAATAGTTGCAGAATAATAAAATGCTTTACTTTGCACAAATTAAAGAGGCAGTGTACACTTACAGTAAATATTGTACAAAAACACTGAAAAAAGAAAACGTGGAGTCAAAACTTCCACTCAAAAATCGCTGGTAAATTTAACAAATTATTCAAATGAATGAGCAAGAAACCCGTTGCATTAAACATTACACTTTGAAATAAAAAGACTGAAATTATATTTTCCTTTGAGACATACTTTAATAATCAGTTTTATTTACAAACTAGTGTTATATTAGTATCACTAAGACTATTGTAGTTCTTAATATTTGTAATATGTTTTATTTATATTTTATTATACATTTTTATTTATATTATATTTATATTATTTTAGTAATATTATTGTGTATCATTGTCATTTTAATTAACATAAACTTTATAATGCATGTGTGTATATATATATTTTACTTTATTTAAGTCAACATTTATTCTATTTCAAGCAATGAAAAATGTAATCTAATGTTTAATTTTAGTTTTAGATTACTATAGAAACCCTTTTTACAACTGCAATTATTTTATTTTGTTTATTTATTTATTAAATTTTTTGCAGTGTATTCAACGTTTTGGCAAAAGCCATTTTCATAAACTTTACCCACCATAGCTCAGATATTTTAATTTCTAAAAATAGCATAGTACTTCAATTTATACTTTGTGCAAACAGTGTCTCAGAATGAGAATGAGCTTTATTGGCCAGGTATGTTTACAATTTGTTATAGTGACAGAAGCGCCACAGAGCAACAGAATGACAGCAACAGGACAGGACACAGATTATAAAACAATAATATACAAATATACAAATAGGCAATGTACAAAATAGCAAAAACACAATATACAACACAGACAATTATGTGTGAACAGGTCTGACGTGCAAATTTGAAAAGAAAAAAATAAATATGTGTGTTAAATAAATAATGTATAATAGTGTTCCCTATCTGTCGGTCACTACGAGTTATGTCGTGACGACATAAGGGATTTACCTGGAAGCCCTGACCATCTCTGACTAAGAGAAAACGCCAATGAAATTGGCTAGTGGATTTTGCATACCTGAGCCACTCCCCGTGCATACGGGTATAAAAGGGCGACAGGTGCATCCACTCATTAGATTTTTGCTTCGGAGCCGAGTGGATGAGAAGAGTGCTGATCTCCACAAAGCCGTTCATCTTTGTTTTGTTCCCGGTTGGCATAACGGTGCGATCAGCGGAGTCCCTCTCATCAGCGATTCCCCTGGGCACTTCAACTGAGAGAGCAAATTCTAAAAGAGCAAATCAAGGACGATCGCGTCTTTTTCAAGATGGCGTTTCGTCCGTATCCTTCTGGTTGCCGTCGTTTTCTGTCTGCGGATGACGGACACGATCGTTGTCTTCAGTGTCTGGGACACGCTGAAGCTGCGTTCGTGGATGACTCATGCGTCTGTTGTGGGCGTATGAGCATGATTTCGCTGCAATCTCGCCTTTCCTTTATGAAAGGATTGGCACCCTCTGCCGCCACCCGTGCTGATCTCTCTGGCTCGAGCAGAGGATCGCCGGCTGATGCTCTGGGAGATCTGAGGTTTACTGTAAGAGCCTCTCCGCCAGGCACGCCCCCACGGACCTCTTACTCTTCACGCAGCGAACATCCCGTCCGGTTCCCGAGTGATTTCGCTGGTCTGTCCCACGGGGCGCCCAGCATTTCATTCGGTGCGCCATCTGTAGATAGGATGTCGATCGCAGCATCGGGGGATGGGTTCACGTCCTCTGAGGCTGAAGGTGCGGTGGGGCTGCCCCCCTCGGGTGTTGTCGCCACCGCCGCACCGGACCCAGAGCTGCCGGCCATGCTTACCCGGGCAGCCGTGAGCATCGGGCTGGAGGTCAACAGTCCGCCCAGTCCCGAGCCCTCGCGGCTGGACGATTGGTTTCTCGGAGCGGGGCGCGGCTCACAACCGTTGCCCTGCCTTTCTTCCCGGAGGTGCATGAGGAGCTGACGAGTTCGTGGATGGCCCCTTTCACGGCCAGAAGCCGCCGTCCGCCTCCTCCGTCCTCACTACCCTCGATGGCGGAGTGGCCAGAAGTGCGGGCATTCCCCAGGTGGAGAGAGCGGTCGCGGTGCACTTGTGCCCGAAGCGCCGCCACTTGGAGGAACCGTCCGCGTCTCCGTCAAGGCCTGTAAGCTGACAGCCGCTCGCGGCCAAAGCTTACAGTGCTGCGGGCCAGGCAGCCTCCGCCCTGCACGCCATGGCTATCCTGCAGGTTCACCAAGCCAAGGCCATCAAACAGGTGCACGAGGTAGTACCGACCGGGGTTGATGCAGGAGCTGCGCCGCGGCGACTGACTTCGGCTCTGACGGCGACGAAAGTCAGCGGTCCCTCGGGAAGGCGATGTCCACCATGGTGGTCCAGGAGCGCCATCTCTGGCTCAACCTGGCAGAGATGAAGGACGTCGACAAGGCACGCTTTCTCGACGCCCCCATCTCCCAGGGAGGGCTGTTCGGCGACACCGTCGAGGGCTTCGCCCAGCAGTTCTCGGCGGTACAGCAGCAGACCGAGGCGGTCCAGCACATCCTGCCCTGGCGTGATGCACCATCCACCGCTGCCCCCGGGGCCAGGCCTCAGTCTGCCCGTCGCCATGGGCGCCCTCCTGCGTCCTCCAGAGCTGCTCCGCCCCAAGCCGAATCGACACATAGGCCGGTGAGTCAAGCCTCTCGCAGGAGAGCGACGCCCCCCGCATCCCAGCCAGGCCCCAAGTCGTCCAGGAAGTCGACGAAGCGGCCCTGACGCGGGCAACCCGGAGATGTTGGAGTTGCTCTTTTTCAGGAGATGGCGAGAACAGCGCGCTCCTTCCGGTGGAGGGCCGGGAGGAGAATCTTCTGTTTCGTTTTGTTTCTGTTCCGCCTTCCCACCTTCTCAAAAAAAGAGCAATTTCCTTTTCCTCCGGGTTCTCAGGTCCATGGGGCGACAGTGTGACGCCCTGCCTCCTCACTCGCCCACGACCCATTTTGCCAGTAGCCAAGAGAGTACGGTTCGGGGCGACATTCCTCCCCACGCACCTCTGGCCAGTCCCGTTCGGGACCCAGGGAGTTCGGTGAGGATGCCTCAGAACGCACCGCCTTCTGTGCCATCCACCCCTACTCCCTTCGCTGCACCACCACAGGTGCGTCGATTGTGCCGTTGGAGCCGCTTGCACAGCGTCTGGGCGTGGCTCACGCTGCCCAGCCTGTCTCGCTGGCTCACGCGCTGGTCGACTCGGCTACGCGATTCAGTTCGCCAGGCGACCTCCCAAGTTCAACGGCGTTCTCGGGGCGTCCGGTGGCAGTCCGGAATGCTCCTGTCTTGCGTGAGGAGATTGCTGTCCTCCTGGCAAAGGATGCAATCGAGCCGGTCCCTCCAGCCGAGATGAGGCAGGGGTTTTACAGCCCTTCATCGTACCCAAGAAAGGTGGTGACCTTCGGCCAATCCTGGATCTGCGAGTCTTGAACCGGGCTTTGCACAAGCTCCCGTTCAAGATGCTGACGCACAGGAGCATGATCAAATGCATTCAGCCCCAGGATTGGTTTGCAGCGATCGACCTGAAGGACGCTTACTTTCACGTTTCGATCCTTCCGCGACACAGACCGTTGCTACGGTTTGCGTTGAAGGTCGGGCATGGCAGTACAGGGTCCTCCTTGGGCTCTCCCTGTCTCCCCGTGTGTTCACGAAGGTTGTAGAGGGCGCCCTTACCCCGTTACGGGAAGTGGGCGTCAGGATCCTCAACTACCTCGACGATTGGCTTATTCTAGCCCAATCCAGAGAGCAGTTGGGCGATCACAGGGACTTGGTGCTCCGGCACCTCAGCCAGTTGGGGCTTCGGGTCAACTGGGAAAAGAGCAAGCTCTCCCCTGTGCAGAGAATCTCTTTTCTCGGTGTGGAGTTAGACTCGGTGAGTATGACGGCACGCCTCACGGAGGAACGTGCCCAAACAGTGCTGATCTGCCTGAGTTCCTTCAGAGGCAGGAATGTGGTACCACTGAAACAGTTTCAGAGGCTCCTGGGGCATATGGCACCTGTTTGCCTCCCCCGAGTCCTCCCACTGCCAGCTGTACTTCTCCCTGACCGAGGGCCCCCTCGGCACAGACGCACTGGCACACAGCTGGCCTCGGGCCATATGCAAGTATGCGTTTCCCCCAGTGAGCCTACTCGCACAGAAACTGTGCAAGCTCAGGGAGGACGAGGAGCAGGTCCTTCTGGTTGCGCCCCATTGGCCCACCCGGACCTGGTTTCCCAAACTCATTTCCCTCGCAACAGCACCTCCCTGGCGCATTCCTCTGAGGAAGGACCTCCTTTCTCAGGGGCTCGGCACCATATGGCACCAGCGTCCAGATCTATGGAACCTCCATGTGTGGCTCCTGGACGGACGGCAGACTTGAGTGGTCTACCACGGCGGTGGTAGAGACCATCATTCAGGCTAGGGCTTCTTCAACAAGGCAAACCTACGCACTGAAATGGAGTCTGTTCGCGACCTGGTGTTCTTCTCGCCGAGAAGACCCCGAAGATGCACGATTGGAGTAGTGCTTTCTTTCCTGCAAGAAAGGTTGGGCGTGAGGCTGTCACCCTCCACCTTGAAAGTGTATGTAGCCGCTATTGCGGCTCACCACGATGCAGTGGACGGCCGGTCCCTGGGAAAGCATGATCTCATTGTGAGGTTCCTGAAGGGGCCAGGAGGATGAATCCTCCAGGCCTCCCTTGTGCCCTCTTGGGACCTCTCTATCGTCCTGGCTGGACTTCAGAGGGGCCCCTTTGAGCCGCTGGACTCAGTCGAGCTGAAGTTCCTGTCTCTTAAGATAGCGCTCCTGACCGCGCTCACTTCCATCAAACGGGTCGGGGACCTCCAGGTGTTTTCAGTAAGTGAAGAGTACCTTGTGTTCGGGCCGGTCTACTCTCACGTTGTCTTGAGACCCCGGCCTGGATACGTGCCCAAGGTTCCCACCACGCCCTTCCGCGATCAGGTGGTGAACCTGCAAGCACTGCCCTCGGAGGAGGCAGATCCAGCCTTAGCGTTGCTGTGTCCCGTAAGAGCATTGCGCATTTACGTGACCCGCACCGAGCGCCAGAAGCTCCGAGCAGCTCTTTGTCTGCCACGGAGGGCAGCAGAAAAGGAAGGCTGTCTCCAAACAGAGGTTGGCCCACTGGAGTGGCGTACCAGTCGCAAGGCGAGCCGTGCCCCTGGGGTGAGGGCTCACTCCACCAGGAGTGTTGCCTCCTCCCATGCGTTGGCGCACGGTGCCTCTTTGGCAGACATCTGCAGAGCTGCGGGCTGGGCGACACCGAACACCTTTGCAAGATTCAACAATCTTCGTTGAGCCAGTTTCTTCCGTGTATTGGGTAAGTAATGGGCGAGAAGAACTGGCGGTGTCACGCTTGCTGCGCCATTCCCCTCACCCGGGGATACGAGCGCCTTTTTCTCCCCAGTTCAGTTCCCGGACGGTGAACCCTAGTGGAATCCTCCAAGCACCCCGGCAGTCAGACTGGGTGGAGCAGTCTGACGCCAGGCCCAGTACTGGTGTTAGCTCGCCCGGGTCTCCGGTCAGCCCCTGTACTGGGCTAGGTGTCCGATGGCTAATTCCCCTTCGGGTAATCCCATATGTGTATTCTTCCATGGTAAGGTTTCCCTCATGGTAAACCCGTGTCTTCCCTGTGACAGAGCTTCTGTCAGGTTCTGCTGGCAGCCCTCCCTACTCCTAGGTAGGATCTGCCCCAGAGTCCAGTCAGATGTAGTACTGCCCCAAGCCTGGGCCAGTCCATATCAGTGTCTCCACATGTTACCTCCCTTCGGGCAGGATGTGGCCTCCGTGAGCGCCCTTCTATGGAAGGCTCGCTTCCCTGCCATTCACGACAAGCTGTAACAACAAATAGGAAAGACCTGAAGCTGTCTTTCACTGAAGGTCGAAATCCTTCCGATTCCGTGGGGAAAGGAACAGCGGCAGCTATCTCCAGCAGCGATGTACTCAGTGGTCCCGGTGGGCACCAAGGTTAGCGAATTTGCACTTGAACGGTAGGAAGGTTGCAACCTCTTGCCTGGCATTTGTCTGTCACGCACTCGCTTGTCAACATCTGCATGCCACAAGGTTGTGACGGGGTTCAGCTTGTGGCGCTTTCCATAGGACCCCTATGTCGTCACGACATAACTCGTAGTGACCGACAGATAGGGAACGTCTAGGTTACATACGTAACCCCCGTTCCCTGATGGAGGGAACGGAGGCTATGTCCCCATGCCACAATCTTGAACCATCGCTGGTTGCCAGGGACTCGTCTCGGCTCCTCAGCGTAAAACCTAATGAGTGGATGCACCTGTCGCCCTTTTATACCCGTATGCACAGGGAGTGGCTCAGGTATGCAAAATCCACTAGCCAATTTCATTGGCGTTTTCTCTTAGTCAGAGATGTTCGGGGCTTCCAGGTAAATCCACTATGTCGTCACGACATAATGTCTCCATTCCCTCCATCAGGGAACGGGGGTTACGTACGTAACCTAGACGTTGTGTGTTCCACGTTTAATATCAAGTGTTCATGAGATGGATTGCCTGAGGGAAGAAACTGTTCCTGTGTCTGGTCGTTCTGGTGCTCACAGCTCTGTAGCGTCGATCAGACGGTAACCATTCAAAGAGTGAGTGTGCTGGATGTGAGGGGTCCAGAGTGATTTTTACAGCCCTTTTTCTCACTCTGGATAAGTACAGTTCCTGGAGAGTGGGGAGGGTTGTACCAATGATTCGCTCAGCAGTCCAGGCTACCCTCCGTTGTCTTCTGAGGTCAGATTTGGGAGCTGAACTGAACCAGACAGTTATTGTGTTCCTGTGGCTCAGTGGTAGAGCATTGCGTCAAAGGCTGTGGGTTCAATTCCCAGAGAACACACATGCTGACACAAAAAATGTATAAACTGAATGCACTGTAAGTCGCTTTGGATAAAAACGTCTGCTAAATGCATAAATGTAAATGTATTGACATGCAGAGGATGGGTTCAATGATGGCAGAGTATAACTGTATCAACAGCTCCTGTGACAGGTTGACCTTCCTCAGCCGGCAAAGGAAGTACAGCCTCTGCTGGGCCTTTTTCACCATGGACTCAATGTGATTGTCCCACTTCAGGTCCTGAGAGAT
Organism: Gymnocypris eckloni scoliostomus; assembly: GCA_027564155.1. NCBI lineage: Eukaryota > Metazoa > Chordata > Actinopteri > Cypriniformes > Cyprinidae > Gymnocypris > Gymnocypris eckloni. Next base: position 1,892,953 of record CM050428.1, on the reverse strand, counting down.
GGTGGTGCACAGAAACCTGAATGACTCCACTAAAGCCACAGTGCTGTTCATGATGGGGGGGATGGGGAGCGGATGTTGACTGCATCATCTCTCAGGACTCTGTAGGCAAACTGCAGGGGGTCCAGTAAGGGTCCAGTGGAGGCCTTCAGATAAGCCAAAACCATTCTTTCAAATGATTTCACGAACACAGACGTTAGAGCCACAGGTCTGCCGTCATTAAGTCCAGTAATTTTGGGTTTCTTTGGGACGAGGAGGATGATGGAGGAGTGTTTGAAGCATGAGGGGACTTCGCACAGTTCCAGTGATCTGTTGAAGATCTGTGTGAAGATGAGGGCCAGCTCCCACACTCAGCGTAAAGAGAATCTAGTTGAGTGAAAATATCCACTTCCATATTTGCTGGACTGTTTGAAATCCTACAGAACTTCTCTTTGAAAAGATGCTGGTTTCGTAGAGTAATGTGAGGTGATGTATTTCCACATACAGCGGGGTTATTTTATCAGGCTGGAGAGGTTCAGCCAGTGGCCTGGGTCATAGAACAGACTCATTCTCTCCGGAGGCTGGATTTCAGCGGCTTTGGGAACTCAATGAACCGGTGGGACACATCAGAGACTCCTGGTATGAATCCCCTCTCTTCCACGATCATTTGGGAGTATGATTTATACTTTTTGAAGTGAAAGGGTCTTGAATTCCTCTATAAAGGAATTAAGAGGCGTCCCGTGAGCCCAGCATTCTAATGAGAGCATCGGCCACTTTTAATAGACAGAAATTAGTATTCAGCGTGCTTCAAACTCCAATGTGAAGAAAGCTTTCAGGTGCAGAAGAAAGAGGACGGGATGAAAGCCAGCTTTAAAAAGTGCAGCGCACTTCACTCGTGTTGTGTTTCTGCCCACTTATCAAGGAAAGAGAACGCTTTCTAGAGCGGCCCGAGAGACGCGGAAGAGAATTAACGATGCACAGTAAATACTCAGCAAAGCCAAAAGCAGTGAAGTTTATAGTCTTGAGGCAATTAGACTCCCTGTGACAATGGAGATCCCAGAGACATGCAATGCTGCACTGGCTATTTGTATTCTCTCAGACACTGACATGATCTCCAGCATCCAAACGCAATAGTCTGAGATCTAAAATAGCAGTTAAACCTGAAAATAAAGCATTTTTAGAAACATTTTAAATAGATGAAATAAGACATAGTTCACATTACATTTCCGGCTCACTAATCAAATGCAAGTACTGTAAATTCTCACTTTTATTTGAAGCAATATAATACAAACACAAAACAACATTTGAACACAAAATAATAATACACAAAATAATAATAATAATAATACACAAAATTATTCCAATGTGGTCAGAAAAATTAATTTAATTCAACAATATATTTTTTTACCCTATATTGACTGATATTTTTTCTTGTTTTGGGGAAAATTAAATGAAAACATTTTGCAAACATTTTTCAGAAAACTAAATACTATACTTAATATCTTAAAAATGTATACTTCATATTTGAAGTCATTTGTATGGTGACCGAGAGAGCTTAACGCGCTGAAAATAGAAAAACATTCAAAAACAACTTCATAAATTTCACAACACACGCGCTGCAAATGCTCACAACACAACCAAACAAAGAAACGAGCTGCAAATATAAGTATTTATTTGGTTGTCTTGTAAGCATTTGCAGCACATGTATTGAAACTGATGAAGATGTTTTCTTAATTTGCTGGTGCTTTTTCTATTTGCATGTGTTTCCTGAAGTTGCAGCGCATTGAGCTCTCTCAGCCACCATACATTTTGCTTCTCTAGTAAATGATGTTTAGATAGTTTCACTGGAAAACAAAAGCACAGTGGTGGATGAACATCATGTTTCTGCAGTGTGTCTCGTACAGATGGTCAGATGTTCTTCCACTTAAGGTCAGGATGCTCTGTGGATCTTAACTTGTTCTGGAGAACATGAAGATGAACATAAAGAGACAAATACTATTCAATAAAGACATTCATGCTGCTGTTTTCACTCATTCGTGTTAAAGGTGGTGTGCTTTCTGTAAAGCTGCTTTGTCATGGTATGCATTGTGAAAAATGCAATACAATAAACTTGACTTAGTTTGTCTAATATCAACAGTTGTAAAAAGTGGTAACTTGCAGCTGTTACATCATAATTAGCAATGCAATAAAATAACAATTTCAACAGTTTACCAAATATAAATAAATAAATGCTGAAAATGTCCCCACCATTACCCTCATACAATGTTAGGATGAGTTTGTTTCTTCAGTGTCTCAGCAATGGATGCTCTGCAGTGAATGGGTGCCGTCAGAATGAGAGTCTGATAAAAACATCACAATAATCCACACCACTCCAGTCCATCAGTTAATGTCTTGAGAAGACAATCAAAATTAAATCAGGAGAGAAATCTGCACAGATCAAGCAATGAAGCCAAATCAGTCCAAAATAGCTTTTCAGGGGATGGACTTTTTCACTGGAGGAAGCGTTATCATGAACTCGTATTTGAGTTAAACAAATCTTAATGCTGGATTTGTTTCAGCTTCTGATGTTATCTGATGGACTGGAGTGGTGTGGATTATTGTGATGTTTTATCAGACTCTCATTCTGACGGCACTCATTCACTGAAGAGCATCCATTCCTGAGACACTGATGCAGAGACACATTTCTACAAACCTGATGAAGAAACAAACTCATCCTAATCTTGGATTGGTTTAGGGGTGAGGATGTTTTCAGCTAATTTTCATTTTAGGATCAGCTAATCCTTTAAAAGGTTATTTATACATTATCTGATCTAACCCTTAAATTAGCCAACTGTATGTTTTGTATTTAGTCAGCTTGATTCTGTGACAATATAGTTGATTTAACTCAAATCAAAGAATTCAGATATTATTGAGTGTATAGGCGCAGACATCCTCTCACTCTTGGCAGATTACGTATGGTAAATGTTACATGCTTTGTTACGTGCAGATTATACCCTGTTGTCCAAGAGGTCACACCTGAGTCAATCCCCAAAAGAGCTGTTAGACATCTCCATCGTACGCATATCAGAAACTGCTGAAACTTTCCAGCAGGTCAAATCGGTTAACCTCTCACACCCAAGCGTTCAGAGCACACTTCATCTCAAGAGTTAACTAAAGCCTCGTCTATCCATATATTGATCTTTGACAGCAAATTGACGTTTCCACGCACAGAGGAGACAAGAAAACCTTCAATAAGCATCTCAATGATGTCTGAGACGAGAGGTTTTTGTGATATGAGAGGCATAAATACGATCGCTTTCACCTTGCCACTTACCTCAATGATAATTTATAAGAGCGGCCCGTCTGAATGCACAAAAGTGCTGTAAGTCCTTAGTGCGACGGACTCGGATCAATATAAAACAAACCTCACAGTAACTGACGCCTCATGTTTCAATATTTACACAAAGTCATTGAAATAATAAAGTGGACATGCAGCTTGGCATTGAAGGGTGAGCGTCTGGATGAGTCACAATATCATATTTTATCACTCAGTTGAGTGAAACTCAGAAAAAAATAATGTAGGGCCCTTTGTTAATAAGGTATTGACTGATTCAGATAAATGAAAGCTGAAAACAGAACAAATTGTGGTTGGTCCATTTTATGTCAGCCAGGTTTGTTCCTTGTTTCCTGACCACAATAAGCAGCAATGTGTACCAGACTTTAGACGAAGGTCTGACTACGTAAGACTAGCTTTAATCCTATAATACCTACTGATTCATATTTGATACACAGAGACCTCTAAATGATCAACATAATCAAAGCTTGATCACTCTCAATCTGCTGCATGTCTTCTGTCTCTGATCGATAGTTTAGTTGTGTATCCAGTAAAAGCTCTTTTAGTGTAATTGTAGAAACGTCCAGCTTCAGCTGCTGCTTCTCGTGTCTTTTTCTGTCAAATCTGGACTGATTTTGATCAAGTAAACGTCAGAATAACTGCAGTCATATTTCCAGATGAACACTTACTGAAGCAGCTCAGCTTTACTTGATTCTCCATCAATCATGTTTTAGTCTCAAATCTGATCATCAGCATCTTTTGAGGAGCTTTACTTTCACTGAATGATCTTCATCTCACATCTTCTGAGGAGCGTTTATTTCTTCAGCATTGCATTATATGTTTGGATCATTTACATCTCATTGCACTAAGACATATTATCAGAGATGTAGAGTGATATTTAGATCATTTAATGTCAGTATCTGCTGTAATGTTATAAATATCTCATTGATTTACATCACAAGCAGCATAATTTCATTATATAATTATCAGCATCAGTATCTGTTTGCATATTTGTGTTCAGTTTGAGACTTAATAAAATCAAGCTGTTTTTTCCTACATATTCTCTCTATATCAGACTATATGAGCCATTAAAGCCTGGTGGATGATAAGCATCACACGTAGATTTCATGACAAGCACAGGAATCTCTGACAGTAATCAGCCAGAAAGGCTTTAGATTGACACACAGATTAACAAATTAACTCTACATTAACAACAAGCTGCAGAGTTTAGACATTCCAGACTTGAATAGCAAAGGTCTGCATGTTCTGGAATAATCCATTCCTGCAACCAGCGTAACATCAGGACTGATATCAAGAAATATTTCAATTAGTGCTTCATGTGGGCTGTGTGTCAAATGATGTTAAATGAGGTGTAATTTCTCTGGTTCTGGAGTCAGACGAGGCTCTGATCACCACACACACACATGCACACACACACACACACACACACACACACACACACACACCCTCCCAGACGGCGTGTTCTCCGCGGAGCTGTCAGTCTCCCACCCAGAAGGCCGTGCATCTCATAGTCAAGGTATAGTGACAACTGTTAAATCGGACGTGGACTAGCACCACTGCGCTTAATGAGATTAGCAAAGCCTTCAGAGCTAATTAGCACTTCGTAACAACCTCTCATTAGCGCCGTGTGGGGCCGCAGCACTACGTCATCAACAGCACACAAAGCCACATCAATGGAATTATAATAAGTCCTTGAACTGCATTTATATAGTTAAATATAACGCATGGAGTATTTACATTGTTGTAATGGATTGAATATTGTACTGTTTTAATGCTGAACAGAACAAGAGGTCTTTGAGCAATAGAGGAGACCTGCATGCATTGCTGCTTTAAACCATCTCAAGACTTTTGTTTGATGAAGGCCTTCACAGTTTTACTGACCATTAGTTTCAGCAGAAATCTCTTTTCTAATATGATATTTATTCGTTTTTTTATTGTATAGTACTGTATTATATTTGTATTGTATTTATTTTTAAATTGTGCTCCACTTTCGTATTTTGTTATGTTTTATAAATACATTGTTTTGATTTGATAAAAAAACAGACCTACAAACATACAATATAATTAAATATAGAAATACAATTTGCACAAATGTAAACATTATTTTTTATTATTATTTATAACAAATAAAAGAGCCAGAGCTACAAACAGACAAACAAACATATTTGAATACATTTGTGTATGTTTCCTTTATTTTACTTTAACTCTCTATTTACTTATTTGTATTTATTTTTCTTCTTATTTTTACATTATTTATTTAGAGACATGTATTTATTTATTTTATAATTTATTTCTGTATATCCACACACTTTATGTTTTGATTTCAAACAGTGTATTAATTAGTTTTATTTGTTGGCAGGTCTGGTGCTAATGTGTTATGTGTTACTACAATGAAGCAGCATGGGGAAGAGGTTAAGAAAAAATAGGATAACGCTTTATTTTAGGGTCTCTTGACTAGTTGCTTATTAGCATGCATATTGCTAAAATATTAGCCATTTATTTGTACTAATTAAGGACATATTAATGCCTTATTCTGCATCCCCAATCCTCTCCAATACCTAAACTTAACAACTACCTTACTAACTATGTACAAGCAGCAAATTAGGAATTTATTGATGGAAAAGTCATAGTTAATAGTGAATAAGTGTTCCCTATTGTAAAGTGTTACCAAAATGATATAGATACAGTAGTAGAGAGATTACATCATTTTGATTGTGCTCAACATATGGGCATAACTTATGTTAATCAGCTACTGCAGCTACTATAAATATCACACATTTACAAACATACAAAACGTGCCCAGATACACAGCGAATGAATGAAAGCATCAAACACAACAGCCTTTTGTGCTCGTGTGGGATTGTGAGATTATGAACACAGAGATGTCAGGAGGGCAGATCCAGCTGGATGGAGTCTGTCCAGCGAGGTGTCTCCGTCCTCTGGCTCCGTTCATCTGGAGGGCCTCGGGATGTTGTTGATGTGAACATCTCGCCAGCATCTGCTCTGAAGACTGTCCCTGCTGTCCCTATAGCACCAGCGGACACACACACACCTCAGTCACACATCTGCAGCGTTTATGGAGTTATGATCACATTACAACTGTTTGTGTTTCATGGGAGAGAAGAAGCTGTTGTAGCTGCACCACTGGCTGGGAAATGTGACCTAAACCTCACCTGTGAAATATTAGATGTATGGTGTAAATATGTAAACAAACATTAGAAATGTTGCCTTGTCAATCACCTGAAACTAAAGTGCTAAAATGATTAAAGCTGAAATATGTTTTTAAATAATTATAATTAAATTATTTATTTAAAACTAAAATGACAAAAGCACATAATGAAATACTAAAACTTAAATTAAATAAATACTGAAAATAAAAGTTAATTCAAGATATTAATAAGTGCTTTAATAATATAAATTTATTCATTTAGCAGATGTTTTTATCCAAAGCGACTTACTAATGAGGACAATAGAAGCAGTCAAAACCAACAAAATAGTAATTTTATGCAAGTGTTATAACAAGTCTTGGTTAGCCTAATGCAGTACAGAGATAATATATATATATATATATATTAGTGGTGGGCCGTTATCGGCGTTAACGTGCTGCGTTAACGTGAGACTCTTATCGGCGATAAAAAAAATATCGCCGTTAATCTATTCTCAAAGTTGGGTTGGGAGCTGGGTCTATACTACGCAAGCTATGTTGACTTTCACCCTGATATTTTAGCGGCTCGCAGTCCGTGATGGACAGATTGTTAACGGCTAGTCTGTGTGGTAGAGGTCTGCGACCCGAACCCGCGGGTCCCGAAATACTTTCGGGTTTCGGGTTAATGTTTAATGGATAGCTTCGGCTCGGGTCGGGTCGGGTTTGTAGCTAAACCAAAACTATATGCATAGACGCACCACGCACGCACACACATATCAGAGATCGCGCACAAACAGCACGGAAACTTTTATTAGTAAAATAGCTTCGACAGGCTACTGACTCGCAAGTCACAACATTATATTTATCTGCAATGAGGCGGCAAAATCGCTGTTTTTGAAGTAACTAAGCCTCATTGCTTGTAGAGAGACGCGCAGACGCAGGTTCACATGCAGCTCGGTCTCTCTCTCTCTCTCTCTCTCTCGCTCGCTCGCTCGGTCTCTCTCTCTCTCTCTCTCGCTCGCTCGCTCGCTCGGTCTCTCTCTCTCTCTCTCTCGCTCGGTCTCTCTCTCTCTCTGCTCGCTCGGTCTCTCTCTCTCTCAAATAAATGATTAATACATTCAAATAAATACAATCTTATTTAAGAGCTTATGTCTGATTTAAAGTAGACAGAATGCTAACAAGCCTTAACTGACAAAAATAATAATTTGCACGGTCATCATCTTCTTGTCCAAACAAAATTCATAAACTCGGCAGAATGTAGCCTATGCGCTCACAGACCTGATGTTCACAAACTTTCATAACTGGTAAATGTTTGTGAAATGGCAGAGCCTTGATTAATCCGCTTTCTGCATGCAATCGTGAAATGCAATCTTTTTCCTTTTTTATTCGTTGTGGGGTGATTTCGGTCGGGTTCGGGCTCTAAATTTAACTGTGCTGCTCGGTCGGGTCGGGTCAGACGATCTCGGGTTCGGGCCGGGTTCGGGCTTCAGTTTTGAGCCCGTGCAGACCTCTACTGTGTGGTAATACAATCGGGCAGGACATCCAAACGCCACCTATCATTCATCAACCTCAAATATGGCTTTTCATCTGAAAGATGTATGTAGTAGCAACTTTACATGGCCGCTCAATATGATGTTAACCTAGAGAAATGTGCGCTATTGAAGTGTTTGTGTGGAAGCGCGTTTGCTGCAGGACAGGCTCCGGTGCGCTCACTTGCTCTTACATCTCCGTAATTCTTGGTCATACAGATAAAAGTAGCCTAATACATCTTTCGAATCTGTAAAGACTCTGTTTATTTGTGTGCACTCAGAATAACAACGAAACGTTGCGCTTTTAAGCAAACAGGATGCGCTTTAGGTCTCATGTGAACTTGAACAAGAAACTTCGAAACTCGAATATATCTAAAAATACAGTACATAGAAAAATATATCTATAGAGAGTGAAATGTCAAAAAAAAAATAGAAGACGTGTGTGTTAGCATGGATGATTTACATGAAATTTAATCTGTGCAACACTGTGCATAATAAGATGGCTTTCAGTTCAATATAATAACAAAAAACGACATTTTGGGTTTTTATTCAACTAATAAGGTGGGCACGCTGTGATCTGTACTATATTTTTACTGTAATTGACAGTTATCGGCAAAAAACAACAACACGGGAGTGGGAGGGAATGGGAGTCATTCTTCCGGGAGTGGAACGGATTTTCCCCAGTTTTTTCGTGGGATTGGGACAGGAAGAGATTAAAGTTTGTGATGCATTTTGGAAACAGGAGATGAGCCCTGGTCTAATCGCCACCTGGCTTGAGAAACCCGTTCTCAAAGACTTACTTTTAGTCATTATTTGGGTAGCACACATATTCTGAATGCCTTCGCAGAATTCAAATGAGCCATTTTAATCTAGATTAATCTAGATTAATTCCAAAATTAATCTAGATTAATCTAGATTAAAATTAATCTATGCCCACCTCTAATATATATATATATATACACACCATATATACTGTATATATTTAAAAATATATACAGTAAATATATACACATGGTGTGTGTGCATGTGTGTGTGTGTGCGTGAGTGTGTGCGTGTGTGTGTGTGCGTGAGTGTGTGCGTGCGTGTGTGCGTGCAAGGCGTGCGTCGAGGCTGCGCGTGTGTGTGTGTGTGTGTGTGTGTGTGTGTGTGTGTGTGTGTGTGAGTGTGTGTGTGTGTGCGTGCGTGTGTGTGAGTGTGTGTGTGTGTGCGTGCGTGCCTGTGTGTGTGTGAGTGTGCGAGTGTGTGTGTGTGTGTGTGTGTGTGTGTGTGTGCGTGCGTGCGTGCGTGTGTGTGTGCGTGCGTGTGTGCGTGCGTGCGTGCGTGCGTGTGTGTGTGTGTGTGTGTGCGTGCGTGCGTGCGTGCGTGTGTGTGTGTGTGTGTACATAAACATAAAAAGAAAAGAGAACAGAACAGAAATAGAATAGAGAAAGCTAGTGTTAGAGGACTTTTTAAGACAACAAGCATTTAGAAGACAAATATAGCATGCAAGTGTTAAAGGGTCAAGTGTGTTTTTTAAAGAAGACTTAATTAACACTAAAATAACACTGAATTATGCCACAAAATAATAATTAAAGGTTTCTATATTATACACCAATATGGTATATTTGAAGAAATAATATGTGGCTTATTTTTGTACTTTCACTCTAACAACGATTATTTATTTTATTTGTAAAGATGGACATGAATATATCTGCTGCAGATGACAAAGATTATAGCAGGCCCACAAGAAATGTAATTGGGATTTTCTGTTTTTTTAATGTGATTAAATTGCAATTTAAAAAAGATGGAGGAGGAGGAGAGGAAGAAAGAGGAGAAGAAGAAGGAGGAGGAGGATAAGAAAAAGAAGAAGGGAAAAGAAGAAGGAGGAGGAGAGGAAAAATGAGGAGAAGAAGAAGGAGGAGGAGGATAAGAAAAAGAAGAAGGGGGAAAAGAAGATGGAGGAGGAGAGGAAGAATGAGGAGAAGAAGAAGGAGGAGGAGGATAAGAAAAAGAAGAAGGGGGAAAAGAAGAAGGAGGAAAAAAGAAGGAGGAGGAGAGGAAGAATGAGGAGAAGAAGAAGGAGGAGGAGGATAAGAAAAAGAAGAAGGGGGAAAAGAAGATGGAGGAGGAGAGGAAGAATGAGGAGAAGAAGAAGGAGGAGGAGGATAAGAAAAAGAAGAAGGGGAAAAGAAGGGAGGAGGAGGATAAGAAAAAGAAGAAGGGGAAAAGAAGAAGGAGGAGGAGGATAAGAAAAGAAGAAGGGGAAAAGAAGAAGGAGGAGGAGAGGAAGAATGAGAAGAAGAAGAAGGAGGAGGAGGATAAGAAAAGAAGAAGGGGAAAAGAAGAAGGAGGAGGAGAGGAAGAATGAGGAGAAGAAGAAGGAGGAGGAGGATAAGAAAAAGAAGAAGGGGGAAAAGAAGAAGGAGGAGGAGGATAAGAAAAAGAAGAAGGGGAAAAGAAGAAGGAGGAGGAGAGGAAGAATGAGAAGAAGAAGAAGGAGGAGGAGGATAAGAAAAGAAGAAGGGGAAAAGAAGAAGGAGGAGGAGAGGAAGAATGAGGAGAAGAAGAAGGAGGAGGAGGATAAGAAAAAGAAGAAGGGGGAAAAGAAGAAGGAGGAGGAGGATAAGAAAAAGAAGAAGGGGGAAAAGAAGAAGGAGGAGGAGAGGAAGAATGAGGAGAAGAAGAAGGAGGAGGATAAGAAAAAGAAGAAGGGGAAAAGAAGATGGAGGAGGAGAGGAAGAATGAGGAGGAGGAGAAGAAGGAGGCGGAGAAGGAGGAGAAGAAAAGAAGAAGAAGGAGGAGGAGAAGAAGGAGGAAAAAAAGAAGGAGGAGGAGAGGAAGAATGAGGAGAAGAAGAAGGAGGAGGAGGATAAGAAAAGAAGAAGGGGGAAAAGAAGATGGAGGAGGAGAGGAAGAATGAGGAGAAGAAGAAGGAGGAGGAGGATAAGAAAAGAAGAAGGGGGAAAAGAAGAAGGAGGAGGAGGATAAGAAAAAGAAGAAGGGGGAAAAGAAGAAGGAGGAGGAGGATAAGAAAAGAAGAAGGGGAAAAGAAGAAGGAGGAGGAGAGGAAGAATGAGAAGAAGAAGAAGGAGGAGGAGGATAAGAAAAAGAAGAAGGGGGAAAAGAAGAAGGAGGAGGAGAGGAAGAATGAGGAGAAGAAGAAGGAGGAGGAGGATAAGAAAAAGAAGAAGGGGGAAAAGAAGAAGGAGGAGGAGGATAAGAAAAAGAAGAAGGGGGAAAAGAAGAAGGAGGAGGAGAGGAAGAATGAGGAGAAGAAGAAGGAGGAGGATAAGAAAAAGAAGAAGGGGGAAAAGAAGATGGAGGAGGAGAGGAAGAATGAGGAGGAGGAGAAGAAGGAGGCGGAGAAGGAGGAGAAGAAAAGAAGAAGAAGGAGGAGGAGAAGAAGGAGGAAGAAGAGGAGGAGGAGGAGAGGAAGAAAGAGGAGAAGAAGAAGTAGGAGGCGGGGAGAAGAAGAAGAAGGGGAAAATAAGAAGGAGGAGGAGAGGAAGAAGGAGGAGAAGAAGAAGAAAGGGGATGAGAAGAAGAAGGAGGAGAGGAAGAAGCTGAGGAAGAAGGAGGAGGAGGAGAAGGAGGTGGAGGAGAAGAAGAAGAAGCAGGAGAAGGAGAAGAATAATAAGAAAAGGAAGAGGAGGAGGGGAGAGGAAGAAAGGAGAAGAAGAAGGAGGAGGAGGAGAAAAAAGAAGAAGGGGGAAAAGAAGAAGGAGGAGGAGGAGAAGAAGGAGGAGGAGGCGGAGAAGGAGGAGAAGAAGAAGAAGGAGGAGGAGGAGGAGAAGAAGAAGGAGGAGAAGGAGGAGGAGAGGAAGAAAGCGGAGAAGAAGAAGGAGGAGGAGGAGGAGAAGAAGAAGGAGGAGGAGGAGGAGAAAAAAAAGAAGAAGGGGGAAAAGAAGACACTCTAAAAAACGCTGGGTTGTTTTTTCAACCCAAATGCTGGGTTGAGACCGCTGGGTAAGGGCGTTGGGTTGTTTTAACCCAATTTTGGGTTGAAAATTGGTCTTAATCATAACCCAGCGGGGCTGGTTTGGGAACGCGGACGTGAAGGAGAGCACGCACGTCACGTCAACATCCGAGGGCACCCCGACAACACCAGTGCGAGAAGCCGCCATTTTCTCAACCTGAGAGAAGCGAGTGAAAGACGTTATGGTAAGTAAAGATTAAAAATGTAAAGTCATCATTCATTGTTTGTGTCCGGGAGTATTTTAAGGTTTCATGGAAGGCGGAAATAGTCAGAAAATAGCTTATATTTAAAAATACACGGACGTGGTTTTCGCCTCAGAAACAGAGATCATAACGGCCTCTTTTACTGAACGGAAGAGGTAACTTAACATACATTTATAACGTCCGTGAGTATCTTATATTTCAATATTTGCTCTTTTTGAGGTGTTAATAAACGGTTATTAACATGTTAATTCGTTATCTTATTGTTCGCGGTTAAACTGAATGTAGTTTCCTAAAGGAAACGGTGTTATGTAATAAAGACTAGCATAATTATTTTGAGG
>CM050428.1:1860473-1875473 GCA_027564155.1 Gymnocypris eckloni scoliostomus | reverse complement strand
GCCGCACACACTCGGACAGATGCGGGCGACGCCGGAGGGAATACAGCAGCTTAACACAGCACTTCTGCACAAACTCACACACACTGCAACAAATGCTGAATGCTTATGAATCCTCACTCAGTGACTTCTTCACAATCATCTCCACTAATCATAACTACACTTTCAATATTTCTGAAAGCAACAGCAGATACAGGCTTCTCTCAACCTGTCATAATGAATGTTTTGTAACACTTTTATAGTCCCCTTTAGACATCCTACTAACAGTAAGTAACTTTGCAACTACATGTCAACAAGCAGTCATTAGAGTATTAGTAAATTGTCTGCTTAATATCTTCTAACACTTTACTTTTATGGATCCACAACATTCAACATACTGACTATGAGAATCTTTGAAAGTAGATGTAAACTTATTCTTCTAACCATAAACCTAACCTAAATCTCAGGAACCTCACTCCAGTGGTTTGAGTCTTACCTCTCAGATAGGTCCTGTAAGGTGTCTTGGCGAGGTGAGGTGTCCAAGTCAAAACATCTAGCTACAGGGGTGCCACAGGGCTCAGTTCTTGGACCACTTCTCTTCTCTGTCTACATGGCTTCACTAGGTTCTGTTTTTCAGAAACATGGCTTTTCATATCACTGCTATGCTGATGACACTCAACTCTACCTCTCATTCATCCTGATGATCTGACGATAGCTGCTCGCATCTCAGCATGTCTACCGGACATTTCTTGCTGGATGAAGGACCATCACCTTCAACTCAACCTAGCTAAGACAGAACTGCTTGTGGTTTCAGCAAACCCATCGTTTCATCACAATTTCACCATCCAATTAGGCTCATCAACTATAACTCCTTCAAAAACAGCCAGAAGCCTTGGAGTTATGATTGATGATCAGCTGAGTTTCTCAGACTGCATCGCTAAAACTGCCCGGTCCTGCAGATTTGCTTTATTCAACATCAGAAGATCAGGCCCTTTCTTTTGGAAACATGCATCACAACTCCTTGTTCAAGCTCTTGTTCTGTCCAGACTGGACTATTGCACTGCTTTCTTGGCAGGTCTTCCAGCCAGTTATATCAAACCTTTACTATTAATCAAAAACGCTGCAGCAAGATTAAGTTTGAATGAACGCACGTCGCACCTAAGTTTATCAATTTGCACTTTCTACCAATAGCTGCTCGCATAAAATTCAAGTCATTAATGTTTGCCTACAAAACCACCTCTGGCTCTGCTCCCCTTTACCTAAATTCATTACTTCAGACTTATGTGCCTCAGGAAGCTTGCGTTCTGCAAGTAAACGACGCATTACTGTACCATCCCAAAGAGGCACAAAATCACTTTCACAGACTTTTACATGAACTGTTCCCATCTGGTGACCTGCCCAACTCAATCCTTACCCATCTTCAAGACGGCTAAATCTAAATATTATTATTATTATTATTTAATCTTAGCTCATTCATTGGAATTGTTGTAAGATTAAAAAAAGTTAAATCAATGCATTAAAGTCAATTGTAATGTTACAACTTTTATTTGAAATAAATACTATTCTTTTGAACGTTCAATTCATCAAAGAATCCTGAAAAAAAACATATAAAAATTTAGCACAAAAATATGAAGTAGCAAAAACTAATTTTAGCATTAATCATAAGAAACATTATTGATAACTGAGCACCAAGAATAATTGATCATTACTGAGCAGCACATCAGCATATTATTATGATTTCTGAAGATCGTGTGACACTGAAGACTGGAGTAATGATGCTGAAAATACAGCTGCGCATATACAGCTATTTTAAATTCTACTATTATAAATACTATAATTTTTACTGTATTCTTGATCAACTAAACATAGCCTTGATGAGCAGAAGAGACTTCTTTCAAAACCTTTAATAAATCCAAACTTTGACCGCTAATACAATACAATACAGTACATACAATACAGTAGTACAGTATACAGTACATACACATACACATACACAACAATACATAACATACAATATATACAAACAACACAATATTACACATACACATAGTATAGTATATATAGTATAAGTATAATATAATAATATAATATATATACAGTACAATATAAATATAATATAGTACATATACAATATAACAGTACAGTACATATACAATATAATATAATATAATATATATAATACATTATACAATATACATATAGTATATATAGTATCAGTATATATAATATAATATATACAGTACAATATACAATATACATACATATACATAATACAATATAATACAGTACATATACATACAACATATACATACATATAGTACATATACATACAATATACAATATACAATACATAACACAACACAACAGTACGGTACATATTACAACACAACACAGTACAGTATACAGTACAGTACAATAGTACAGTACAGTACAGGCAGTATTGCTGGCATGCCATCAGAAAACAGAATTAAATCTCACACCATGAACAGTGAGCTTTGTTATTGCCACAGTCAAACATGAACGCACATCAAGTGTGCAACAGGACTGTGTGCTTGTTTAGGATGCCAGAACATTTTCTCCTGCAAACACCCTGGAACAGAGCAATAATCAAAAGCAGTCGAATTGTATCAAACTACATTAGAGTGACATCTGTATCTAGAGAAATCAGCTGAAATTGAATCTTTATTGTGTTTGAGTATCCAGGGACTGGAGGAGTCGTGTTAAGTTTGAAAAGGGATGATGGTATTGTATAAACAATTCATTAGAAGCACACATTAAGTATTCATCTGTATTAAAGCTGCAATGTGCCTAGAGAGACGCGGAGCCAATATGAAACCGTTTCGAATAAGTACCATCTAATTAATGCCATGCGTTATTGACAGCAAGACTTTTCGTTCAACTTGCAGGAGTCACCATTGTGTTTTTGCCTTGACCTTCAAGAAACCTTCAAGCTGCTGCTGCTTTACATGCCTTTGACCAGGATTGACCTTATAGTAAAACACACACCTGGGAGATTCAACTCACAGTTGATTCCTTTAGATCAGGGTGTCAAACTCAGTTCCTGGAGGACCGCAGCCCTGCAGAGTTTAGTTCCAGCTCCAACACACAAACCATATCGTTTTCAAATAAGCCTGCGGACTTGATTAGCTGGATCAGGTGTGTTTAATTAGGGTTACATCTAAACTCTGCAGGGCTGAGTCTGACATCTCTGCTTTAGATGATACCATCCTCTAATAAAAATACTGTAAAAACACACACAATATTACACAAAAAGGCTATTTTTAATTATGTGTATTTTTGGGATGACATTAATTACACAGCACAACAAATAAGCAAATATATAGTTGTTTGCAAGCAGTAAAAGCACAAACATCTACTCATGTTTGCATTTTCTTCTGTCACCGCCCATAATTCTGACCTTAAATTCAGAATAAAGCATCAAAAAATGTCATGCATGTGAAAATTGAGTGAGAATTGATCAAATAGTTGTAATCTGGCTCAGATGAAGACTGTAAATTAAGGGCTAATACAAAATGTATTCACCTTATACTTCTCGAAAGCAAAAATACTACAAAATGCAAATACAAAAGTGCTCATGTAAAACATATATATTCTTTGCAATCAGCAGCCCAAAATTAGTAAGAAACAAGTACTGGATTTAATTCAGCAAATTTGATTAGGTTTTAGAACAGGTCATGTTACGCTCATCTGCAGAGGTCAGCTGAACATTTTGTGATGCACCTTATTTTAGAGATGTTAAAAAGAAACCCAAACATTTGCGTTTGGCTTCAAAGAGTCATTTATGTCGCCATAATGTGCCAAACTCCTGGTTAAGTTCCTATTCTCCTGCTTTAATTAATTAAGCCGGTATTAACAATTGAAATCAGAAGAGCTTTGTGTAGATGACTTTCCTTCAGTGTGTGTGTGTGTGTGTGTGTGTGTGTGTGTGTGTGTGTGTGTGTGTGTGTGTGTGTGTGAGCTAATCTCTCACGCTCAGTCTATTGTTTACACGCGTTTGGAGAGGTAAAACCCATTTCTTAAACAGGATCTACCCATTAGGATATAATCCTGCCGTCTTGAGACCCACAGCAAGTTTGTGTCTAGATTACTGGCCAGCGGAGAGCAAGCGAGCGCTGGATTATTCCCGGCTCCAGAACAAAGGCTGCGGCTGAGGGCAGAGAAATGAAGGAGAGGATTGAGGCTGATAATAGCCAAAGGCCAGCCCTCTTCAATGGCTCTGATTAAAAGGTTATTCCAGCCTCCCTCATCTCGCCTAATTGGATTATTTGCAAGGATTTAGGGAAACGAATTTAGGCGAGTGGCTTCCCAAAGTCTTCGCCTGCTTCTTCAAATAAAGATTACTAAAGCAGTAGTTACTTGAGCACATTTATTTTAGTGTGTTTATAGGCAGGACATTAACTCTTTTGTAAATTATCAGTAAAGTCAGATTTTTACCTATTACACTGATTTCGATTTGCATATAAACACCTTTTCAGCATTTTGTCTGCTGTTGATTTGTTGTTTAATCAAAGCATATGTGTTTCTGTGTTTTTGATGTCATGATGTCCAGTCAGTTTATTTGTGCTGTTAAATTATTGTCTGTAATGTTAAAATCCTAAAAACTAGTGATTCACTGAAAATACGTCTTTATTCAAACACCAAAACCAAAATTAAAGATTTAATTTAGCTGAAATCAACTGAATTGATCTAAAAAATAGTAACATTAGCATGTTACAATATTGTTTATTGTAAGTATACATATGAAAAGAAATGTGGAAACAAGACGGAGTAATATTTACCTACTATCTTCAGAAAACTATAAGCACATATTTGTCAAAAATAATTTCAAGGATTATTGTAGTTAACTAAAACAAACAAACCAACAATTAAATAAATTACAATTTTGTATTACTTGAAATTAAATAAGATATTAAAGAAAAAACAATGAGGCAACATTTAAAAAAAACTAAAACTGAAATAGAAATTAATAAAAATACATTTAAAAATGAATACAAATGAAAAAGTACAATACAATTACTAAAACTTTAAATAAAATTAAACAGAAATGTTTAAAGAAAAACATTTGTTACTCTAAATAAACTTTAACTGAAAAAATACATAAATATTATGTATTTTTAACTGAAAAAAATACAAAAAAGTATTTTTTCATAGTTGCCAAGCCAACATGTCCCATTTTCATTTAGTTTACCTTGATAACTAAAACTAAAACTACAATTAAATTAATAAACAAAATCAATTAAATAAACAAAATGTACTAAACAATACAATTACTAAAACAACTAAAATTCAAATGAAAACAGAGAATACAAAAATAAAAATAAATCTAAATATGAATGGAAATTAATGGGATCTCAATGATACTAAAATAACATTGACATTAAAAATATTCCCTACATTTATATTCTCAACAAAATTACCGCACTAATTTTACCTAAAGTTATGAATAAAGGTTTTATCATGTTGTCTTTCACACAGTGCCCTGCTATGCATGGAAAAATGTGACTAAATAGCATACGCCTGTGATTAAAATGTTTAAAACAGGATTAAAAATATAATGAAAATTCTAATGAAATGTATAATGAAAATTCCATAATTATCGCAGTGACCATGTCTGCCAAGCACTGCAAAAGCACCTATCAGACATTTAACAAACGTTGGCATTTCTGATGGTGTTCCACAGGGTTCTGTTCTAGGACCTCTGCTGTTTACATTAAGAATAGATAATGTGTAACACTTTATATTAGGCAACACATATTCACTATTAACTAAGAGTTTTCCCTCAGTTAACTCCCAATTTGCTGCGTATTAGTATTAAGTAAGGTGGTTGTTGTAGTAGTTATGTTTAGGTATTTTCATTATGCTAATATTTGACTATACCTAACTTTTGGTCAGGAGAATGTTGTCTTCAGAGGCAGCTCTCTAGATTTCACAAAAGGTCGACTGACTTCATAAAGCTAATGCTGCTCATTTTTTCACCAAACGTCTGTGCATAAAGTATACTGTCCCAAAGACGATCTGCAGTCAGTTTTCTGAGGGTGAAGATGCATGGATCCTGCCGATAAGGGGCAAGGTTGTTCCCGGCGCAGGACAGCACATGAACCCACAGGTGAGGACTCTCAGCGAGAGCAGACTGAGAGCCAGGTGGTGTGGCCGCCGTCAGGCCAAGAGCAGGTCTAATCAAGGATGTAGGGCCCAGCTGGAGCTGCCAACAGCTGCTTCACACACACGCCGGTTGGCTAAAGAAGGTCTGATGGGTGTGCCTTGCAGCCGCCGGTCCGTTCAAAATAACATCTGGACTCTCGGCATGCGTGTGTGTGTGTGTGTGTGTGTGTGTGTGTGTGTCACGGCCCGAGGGTGGAGCCGGTCCCCGTGTTTTTAAAACTCACTCACTATCCCGCCATATGACACACATCTTTGTCCTCGGCTAGTACTGAGGATTTATTGCTGAGCGCTTTCTCCTCAGCAGCGCATTTAAACCAGTCTAAATCTTAAATAATAAAGCCAACAATTGATTGAGTCACTCTCCAATCCCAGCATGCAACAATCAGGCATATAGGCCACGAGTGAGAAATGATTGACAGAGCGCCACAGTGTTCCCATTTATTTCTTCTCTGGAGCTGTTTTCTGTCAGAGAGCGTATTGATTTTTCCATAAAGTAAGAAAACAAGCGCGGTTTAGAGGCCATGCCAGGTCAGCACAAATTAAAGCTGAAGATGTAAAGCCCCCTGTCGGCCCATCATTGGCTACAGCTGACGAAGCCTTGCTCGCTTTAAAACAGCACATCATTTGATCATCATAAAGCTAAAGGAGACAGAGAGAGACACCGAGCTGAGCAGATTACAGGCGGTTTGAGGAGACGATGGGGCGGCATTTTCAAACTCCAAAAATGGACCAAAAAACACCACAATATTTTAATTTATGCATGTGACAGGAACTTTTATTTAAAGCATATATGCATTTTATAAGTTTGATGTAGTATTATTATTATTATTAAACAGCTTTTTAAGGGGACTGAACCTCAAAAAAAAACCTTCGAAAATTGTTGATAGTTTATAATAATTTTTAGACATTTTGTGAGGGAAAAATATTTTACAGTTGAAAATGGAATATATCCTATGAAACATTGATTTAGTTTCTAAAAACTTACATTTATTAAATTGCATCTAGTTAACAAAACCTAATGAATAAGCAATTGAGTTATGAACATAAAGCAGCTGACAATAATTTGCATTTATTTAGACTATGTATGCATGTATGTATGTATGTATATTTATTATTATTTATTTTGCTTCTTAAATAATCATAAGCAGATTAGATAATTGTTTGTATTATTGGAAGGGTTGTAAAATAAGAGGGAGGTGATGTCAGCTGAAAAGAAAAGTTGTTTGTTATTACAAAAGTAAGTTATTACATTTTGATGAAAGATTATAATTAGTTTTAATTCATTTTAGATACTTTTTTTTTTTAAATCAATAATTTTTTTCTTTGGAATAACATGCACTGACTAATAAAGAGTCATTTTGAATGAATGTTTCTACATGTTAACTTAAATGCTGCAATTGATGAGGTGGACATAATGCCATGCAGGGATTCAACTACTATAGTACGAGTGAGAAATGCTAAATTCTGTAAATATCTTTTTAATTAGATTTTTGGCCACTTATCAATAGTAGAAATGAATGAATAATGTGAGCACTCAGATAATCCACAGAAGCATCACAGATCAACATGTACAAGGAACCCATATACAAACCACTAGGCCATGGTCCAACACACACACACATGCGCACACACACACACACACACCACAATACTAAAGAATTTCATTACTTTTGATTATGATTAAACTGAACTTCCTATCCTCATAATTGATGCAGCATCAGATGTCTTTTTTGTCATTTTTGTTGCAACAAGTAACAATGCATTTCTTCTGCTGATCTGCACAGCAACAGCATAATCATTCATGTTTAATACCAAGTTAATAAGTGAATTATGGCCTATATGAATCACTTTATGATAAGGCCATGATGAATACTTACGACAAAATTAAGGCTAGCAGCTAGATCATTTTAAATGTCACCCTATTTAACAGCGGCTGCCAAACTTATATTGCAGGACTGGTTACTTAGGGTGACAAGTCAAGAGACTATTACGGATACATGTATTTTCTTCTTACTGCATAAGCAAAAACCATGCCTATTTATCGGGATTTCAGCTTTTTGTGTTTCCAAAGCATCAGAAGTAGAGCTTCTTTTCAGAGCATCAGCTTATTTTTAACCTTTCTGCTGTTAGTAGTTTAAGGTTAATCTATTTGTAGCTTGGTGTTGATATTGAAATTAATAAAACTACACAGATGCATCATTATGCTTTCCCTACAAAGTTCTTGTTTGGAGTATTGGTACTACATACATAGTATATAGTATGTCAGTAGCATTTGTACTCATCTGTGGACACAGATTTAAGCCCGTTCTAAGTCCTTTCCCATTTCCAAAATTATTTGTAATATTTAAGCTGCAAACTCCAATGATGTGGCTCTCGAAAGAGACTTAACGAATGTAGGTATTTTCTTTCATTCAGTGCTCTGACATGCATTAAAACATAATTGACTAAGGGTGTACTTGAACTGTGCACGAGCCCGTTTGACCCCCAAATCCAGGTTCGTTTGACTAGTGTGATCGCAGTTGGTTTAGCTGTCCCTGGCTCGGTTGGAAGAGACGGGCCGACATTTCTGAGCAGCAGAAGTTATAGATCTGTTAAGCGATGTATTGTGAGAGTCGTGTGTCACCGCGTCCCAAAGACTCAGAATAATAAACCACAAAGTTAACAAAATGATGCACTCTACTGTGCTGAGCGAGAGCTCTTTTCTGCTAACTTCTTGTGCTATCAGAAGCCTACTATTTCCATGAAGTTGTGATTATGAGCTCGTTGCATTTAAGTGATTTGTTGTCTGAAAGAATAAAATATAATATTCCATTGGTTTATGACCATAAGCATTCCCTTCGCTAGATAGTCAGTTTGATACGACAAGGTGATGTAGTTGTTTGTTTAAAATAATAATAATAATAAAGAATACCATTTACAGCAGCAATCGTTGTCCCTTCCAACATGTTTAAAGCAACCTGGTCTCATAAAAATGCGTATCTCTGTGCACTTTCTGTGCGACACCGTTTTATGTACCTTACTGCAGGGTTCACCGCAGTTTCAAAGAGAAATGTCCAATGAGTGACGCTAAAACAAAGGTAAAATATGTGAACCATGGCATATTTTTATAGATATAGGTACATATTGCTGTGTTTTTAACTTTTTATTACGTTGCTACAGGTACGTATAGCGGTGGTGCAGAATTCAAATATCCGGGGTCTGTCCCTAAAAGTTAAGACTCTATCATGCCCTACACCAAACCCAACCCTAAACCTACCCAATAGTGTTAACAAATGCAAAACTGATATAAAAACGTATATGTTGATGCAACCGTGCCATTTCAATTTCCTTATATGCTGATTTTAACTGCTTTGTCAAACCGTGATTACACGGGATTCGAACCAGAGCTCCTCGAACCAGAGCTCCTAAATACGTCTCTGTACTTCGTGAGGCTACCGTCAATGAAAACCCATAGATACATAGTGTGAGTACACCCTAAAAAGCACAACTGTGTTCCACAGGGTTCTGTTGTAGGTCCTCTGCTCTTTACATTAAGTATGAGTAATGAGTAACACTTTACATTGGGGAGCACAACTTCTCTAGTATTAACTAAGAGTTTTCCCTCAATCAACTCTTGATTTGCTGCTTATTGATATTAAGTAAGGTAGCTGTTGTAGTAGCTATGTTTAGGTATTGGTAGGGTTTAAGGGAACTAGAATATGGTCATGCATTCATATGTGCTTTATAAGTACTAATAAACCGACAATATGCATGCTAATAAGCAAGTAGTAAATAGTGTTTCCTTATTTATATATATTTTTATAATTTTTCATAATGATGCGAATCATTTTAGATATTTGTAATGAAAAATTATGGTCAGTAAAAAAATGAAAGAAGGAAAATAAATATTGAGAAGCTGGCAGCAAAATTCATGCACATTCTTGAAAAGTTCAGCTTTTGGTCTCAAGGTGAAGCCAGTGCACTTGTCTATGCACCTGTAGTACAATTGATTATTGTAATGTGCGACTCTGACTAAATCCCCTACAGCTCTTTATAATGCAGCAGCAATGATCGTAACAAAAACACAGAAGCAACAGCATCACTGCTTATTCAAAAGAACGTTGCTGATTATACTGGTATGTTCTTAAAGGATTCATTTCACAGAACAGATGGAAAAACTTTGATGTTCTATTAAGACATAATCAATTTTCTACTAAAACTTTGTTCAGAGTCAGACCAGTTATTGTCACTAACCTGGAAAAACAGCTCATTCAGAAATCCTAATGGTGGTGATGTAATGAACACATTAACATACGAATTCCCACGATTATACATCATCAACATCTACTGAGTGATCATGGTAAAATATGTGAAATTGTGCTGATCCTTTCTTTATTTAGCAGCTGCCAGTCTGCAGGTCTTCTGAAGATCTCAACATTAGAAATCAGCAACTCAAGATTAATTTGAATATCTGATATGTCAACTTCTGACTCAACAAACGACTTGAGTTTGGAGCAGGACTGTCTAATGGTGAAACACCTCACATTTAAACACTTTAAAAAGACAAAGAAATGCACAAAATTTACATATGCGTAAAATATGTTTATATATGTGTGCTGGGACAAAATGTAATATTTGAATACAATTATAAACCTCAGAGAGTAACTGAAAGTATTAACTGAAAGTGTCAGAACTTATTGTGTTTTTATGTTTTATTCTTATGTTATCCTTATAACGTATAAGTATTATCACCTTTAGCGTGAAATCTGAAGCTCCCACTGGGTTATTATCATAACAAAAAATAAATATATATAAAAACACTTCTTATCATTACTTATAAATTAAACATTAACTTAAATTAAATAAAAAATAATAATAACAAAATTAAACTAATTGACAAGACAACATTTCAAAATTTGGTTTAAGTAAAATACTAAAATAACTAAAACTTAATAAAAATAATATAGAAATATGTTTTTTAAATGTAATAAAAAGGACAACACTCAACACAATGACTAAAATCTTAACTAAAATTGTAATAAAACCAAAAAAATCTAAAAATAAATCTAACTTGAAATATTAAATATTTAATATTAAACAATAACGTTGGCCCCTGTGCAGTGTTATTAAAAAAATATTTTAATGACCAAAAATAAAGCAACTGAAAGCAGAGAAAAAAATGAAGAAAAGCAGAATGGTTAACAAGAACAAGAGCACAAAGCACATTTAATCGGCCTCATCTTCTTCTTAATATTTGCTAATTTCCCTTCGGGCTCCTGGGAAAAGGCCTCACAGCGCAGCTGAGCCCTTATCTGTCCCCTCCACATTTAGCAGCGTGCCGCTGCTCCCTCAGAACCGGCCCTTAGGCCTGCGCTCACCAAAGCCTGCGGGACACGGGGTCCGGGGCCCTCATTGTTCAAGAGAGCTGGATCATCAAGGGACATGCCTGACTTAAAATACAGAGGGACGAGCACTCGAAACAAGCGATTCATAACTAAGCGTATCTGAGAAGTGTCTCTTCTCTTCTCCCCATCAGGACATACAGTTTCAGGAAATTTGTCTTAAGACACTTAACAATCACTCTTTGTTCTATCCTGCAGATTTCCCTGCATCGTATTATCTGGGTTCTGATTCAGTTTCATTTATTCTGCTATTCATAACACATCTCATGGGGACGTTTGCTTTGAGGGGTTCATTTCTGGAGTTATCAGCATTCGTCTGTGGTTCTAGCAGATGAGATGCTAGAAATACGTACATCCATTAATATTTCATATTTTTACATAAAATCAAATATTTTTGTGCACGTAAGCTTCTGCTTATATCTGCTTCTCACATGTATCTCTGCTGGAGTCTCAGAAGAGATCTCAACAATGTCTCAAACTGTGCTCAGATCTATACCAGGTGTCAGACTTTGTCTTCCTTTTCCTTGTGTTTCCACACCCATATAGGGTCCTTCCTGTTTCCTGTCATTAGTTCATTAATCCCCATCTGTGTTTGATTTGCTCCTCACCTGATGCTGTTTCCCTTGATTATGTTATGTGTTCATAAGCCCTGAGTTTTCCCTGAGTCTTTGTCCGTCATCTCATCTATGTAGTTGTGTATCCTGTGTGCCGTCATTAAAATCCCATTATTCCTTTTACCTCTCGTCTCCCGTGTCCTTCCCGCAACACGACTGTGACACCAGGATAGAAGAAGTTAGGGATCTCAATATCAATTCAAACATTTCTCTTAACTGCGCTGCTCAACATTCATTTTATAGGTCTGTACTCTTATCTTATGACAACTTTTGATTCATTTGTGTCATTTTTATTTGTTCTAAGGAAATGAAGATTGGCTTAATATTAGTGGTGGGTTATGCCATATTAACGTCTCGTTAACGTAGATTCTTATCGGGCGATAAAAATATCGCAAGCTAATCTATTCTCAGTATATGGGTTGGATCTATACTCCAAGCTATGATGACTTTCACCCTGATATTTTAGCGCGGATGTATACCTATAATTGCACTAAGAACGAGTCTTCGAACTAGAGGCTCGCAGTCCGTGATGGACAGATTGTTAACGGCTGGTCTGTGTGGTAATACAATCGGCAGGACATCCAAACGCCACCTATCATTCATCAACCTCAAATATGGCTTTTCATCTGAAAGATGTATGTAGTAGCAACTTTACATGACCGCTCAATATGATGTTAACCTAGAGAAATGTGCGCTATTGAAGTGTTTGTGTGGAAGCGCTTGCTGCAGGACAGGCTCGTGCAACACTTGCTCTTACATCTCCGTAATTTTGGTCATACAGATAAAAGTAGCCTAATACATCTTTTCGAATCTGTAAAGACTCTGTTTATTTTGTGCACTCAGAATAACAACGAAACGCTGGCGCTTTTAAGCAAACAGGATGCGCTTTAGGTCTCTGTGAACTTGAGCGAAACTTCAAACTCCGTCTTGAAAAATATATCTATAGAGAGTGAAATATCTAAAAAATAAAAATAGAAGACTGTGTGTTAGCATGGATGATTTACATGAAATTTAATCTGTGCAACACTGTGCATAATAAGATGGCTTTCAGTTCAATATAATAACAAAAAACAACACGGGAGTGGGAGGAATGGGAGTCATTCTTCCGGGAGTGGAACGATTTTCCTCCAGTTGTTTCGTGGGATTGGGACGGAAGAGATTAAAGTTTGTGATGCATTTTGGAAACAGGAGATGAGCCCCTGGTCTAATCGCCACCTGGCTTGAGAAACCCGCTCAAAGACTTACTTTTAGTCATTATTTGGGTAGCACATATTCTGAATGCCTTCGCAGAATTCAAATGAGCCATTTTAATCTAGATTAATCTAGATTTAAAAAAATAATCTATGCCCACCACTACTTAATATATAATTGTGCCATAATTAAGTCTCCCAAGCTTTGATAAAACAAGCTCTAAGCAATAATATTTTCCTCAGTATAGGCCTATGGATTAATCCATTATGCATTCTGTTATTCAATATTCATTTGATATTTCTAGATGTCATTATCTATGGGTTTTTTGAGTGTGTGTTTATTACTCGGTTAAAATAAGGATATCAATTATTAATAAATACTTGATCAAGATGCTGTAATAATCCCACACTGCAATTGGTGTAAGGTTTATGTAGAACAATATGTTTGACATTCAGTGTGCATCAGACCAACTTCATGTCAAGTTTTTTATGTCAGTTTGATTTGCATATTCAACATTATATCTACTTAATGTCTTTTCAACATGGAAAGGCTGGTACACTGATTTTACCATGTTTAAGCGGGTATTCTCCAAGTAACACTACATGGAGTCACTTTTGCTCTAATATCGACTTCAACCCTGTAGAAGTTTGCATACCTGTTTTTTGTTAAGTATTATATTTGACCCATCAGGCTTTTATGGCTCATATAGTGAGAATATGGAGGAAAAAACTGCTACATTTTATTCAGAGACTCAAGCTGAACAAAAATATGAATTTTCTGCAGATGTTGATACTTGTATGATGAAATTCTGATGCTAGTGATGTAAATCAATGAGATCTTTATAACATTACAGTAAATACTGACATTAAATGAATATTATCTGACATTAAATGAATATTATTAGAGTAATATCTAAATATTACTCTATCTCTGATAATATGTCTTAGTGCAATGCGATGTAGATGATCCAAACATATAATGCAATGCTGAAGAAATAAACGCTCCTCAGAAGATGTGAGATGAAGATCATTCAGTGAAAGTAAAGCTCCTCAAAAGATCCTGATGTTCAGATTTGAGACTAAAACATGATTGATGGAGAATCAAGTAAAGCTGAGCTGCTTCAGTAAGTGTTCATCTGGAAATATGACTGCAGTTATTCTGACGTTTACTTGATCAAAATCAGTCCAGATTTGACAGAAAAAGACACGAGAAGCAGCAGCTGAAGCTGGACGTTTCTACAATTACACTAAAAGAGCTTTTACTGGATACACAACTAAACTATCGATCAGAGACAGAAGACATGGAGCAGATTGAGAGAGAAACAGGTTTAACAGCAAAATCATGTTGATCATTTAAAATTTAGCAAATCAAATATAAAACAGTAAGAGACTTTTTGCCATTTTTGGAAAAGTTCGCACACGGGAAAGAGTTAAAACCAGAGATCCATTATTTCAAAATCCACGACTCTGCTCATTCATTCACAATTAATTATGTTTAATAAAAAAGCATAATTGACTTCCACACACAGACGGGAAAGAGGCTACCGATAATGAATGCCGGAGCAAATTCCAAGATTGACATCAAAGCAGGGAAATACTACTCAGGCCGGAACAAAAACAGGAGCGGCGTGCAGCGCTAGAGAGCGTAGCGGCTGG
>CM050428.1:1667973-1857973 GCA_027564155.1 Gymnocypris eckloni scoliostomus | reverse complement strand
AGACGGTGCATTTCTATTTTCCCTCAAAAAAACTCACTCTGTATGATTTATAAGCATTTTGAATTATGGGGACACTGAAAATGTCCTCATAAATCACCTTCTCCTTGTAATACCTATGTCATACCCATGTCATTATACAAATTTGTGTCCTCATAAACCACATAAACATGCCCACACACACACACACACACACACACACACACACACATATTGATGTTTACATCACATAAACAGCTTTTCCAATGTAAACACCGGTACAGCATTGCACTTGTGATGTGCAGTGCTCAAGTACGAGTCCCGTGAAACGCAATTAACAATAAAGCAAAACATAAAGCAAGCTAAAATAGATTTATTTAAATCTCACATTTGCTTTCAATAGTGTCAGGTTTAGTGTAGGTGCTACATTAGTTTCAACATTAACTTTTCAGCGTATATTGAATTTCTGTACTGCTGTGATATGTGCAATGACCAACATAATCACAACATTGCCAGATTTACGTTTATCAGTCTCAGATAAAACTGAACACACATTTAGCACCTATCCCTGGACACTTCACTCTGAAAGCGTTGCGAAACAAGCAGCAATATAATATCATCATTGTTGCCACAGACACATTTTTCTAATGAGCTTGGGTTGAAAAACACCTCTCTCTCCACGCTCTGTAACTGATGCTCTTATGTTATTTAAAAGCACAGATGAACGGCGTGGAATCCCAACCATCTGCACGATTGCAACTGTTTCGCGTCTCCTCCGTGCTCACCGCCTACGTGGCTCGCCACTTTCCATTTATCTACCCGTATGACTATAAAAATCCGTCAGGGCCGAGCGGAGATTGGGGCTTTCTCGTTCCTGCAGGCTCCGGGCCTGTAATGCAGAAGTCTGTTTTTATTATTCTTGCTAAAGGAACACTATTTCATCAAGCGTCCGATTCCGGCAGCAGAGCGGAGAGGAGATAGAGCCGGTGCTCGGGCTATATTTCTTCCAATCAAACATCCCTCAGCGGGGGAAAAATGAGTGGGCGCCATCAAAGCCCAGAATAATGCTGCCACCTTTTATGTAAAAGGAAAGGACTGATGGACAAATACAGGATGGAACGACAAGTTTAATGACGTGTGTTGAGGAGGCCTGAGATTGGAAAAGTGACAGGGAGAAGCGGCCTCCTTGGCGGAATATAAATTGTGGGGGGCCTGCCGTAAAAAGGCTTTTATCTGGAGTGAATATGAGACGTAATGCTCGGGTCAGGGTTAAGTCATTTTCTCCGGCGAGTTAAGCGAATAATGAAAGCGAGTCGGCGAGGAGAAGGAGCAGTGCCTGCGCCAGTTTGTCTTCATTTATTATGCCAAATCTCGTGATTTTGGCGTGGCGGCACGAGGTGCCACGACTCGCGCGAGTGGACGACGTATCGCTTAATTTACACAAGGTAATGAAAGCAGGGAACGGGAGGACAAAACAATTTACCTGCTGACACAGGAAGCGGTGATTTGCGAACACGGGGGTTAGCGGCGGAGCGGGCAGAGGGCCAGGAGGAGGAAGAGGAAGACAGGCCGAGGCGATAAAGATAGGGAGCAAAGAGACGGGGTGGGTGGGGGGTATCCTGTGTGTGTGATCACAGCTCTGATGAGGGTCCCACACACACACACGGGCTAAGTGAGCTGTACACAAACAGCCAGGTATGACTTGTGCCCTTTAGGAAAAGCGATTTTGGAGGCTTTTAAGCATCCTGTCAGATGAATAATGCAGGATAAATTACCCTGTGTTAAGTCAAATTAATGCTTTCTTTATATAAATGTGATTCAGAGTGAATGGCACAACACATTCACACTTTGTCATGATTTTAGTCCTTACGTTGTGCTTTACCTAATTTGGTGTTCCTGGTCAAAAATGTCCGGCCTACAAAAAATAGGCCGACAGGAAGCAGTGCCTCCATATCACTGTGACTGGGCGATTACCCTGTCAGTGAGATAAACCCCGCTTCGCTCATCATGCTGAATGGGTCAAACGGTGGAAATGAACTGACCAATTACAGAGTAAACCACTGACCCACTCAGACATCCTCACTTTCACTTGGTGTTTTTCAGTAAAATAAAGCTGCGCCTCCACATCGTGACACGTATTCACTGAAGGTCTGATGACTTAAGGTCATTGCACACAGTCCGAAATTTTCGCACGTAAAAAAATAAATACAACCGCACGTTGTGTCAATCACGTTTACACACTGCCTCACGAAACTTTCGTCCATCATAAAAAAGTTGGGATCAGGTTCGATTTTCTGCAATTACGCATCCGTATCAAGCATTTTGATAGGAAAGGATGACAATACAAAAAAATAAAAATTCTGACTCAGCGTGCAAGGACTTTAATGGCCCTAAAAGAAGGTGACTACTAATACAATAAAAATAGCCAAACAACTGTAACAAATACAAGATACGTGTCATGCTCTTTAGAGGATTATTGACCGTGTTGGGAAGGATACTTTGGAAATATAATATGTTACAGATTACAAGTTACCCTGTTTAAAATGTAATATGCAGTGTAACTATTTCAGGTAATTTATTAAAGTAATGTAACTGATTACTTTTTGATTACTTTTCTACATTTCTAGTGAATATTTTCAACTGTTAAAGGGATCCCTGGGTATTAAGACTTGTCTGGCTTAATATAACGTAATTGATGTATCTTACTGAAATACATAGTAGACAATACATGAATGTTTCTGTTATAAAAAAAAAAACTATGGGGGCGCCATTTTTCTGATGATGTAAAATGGTTGCACTCGGTGAGCTAGAGCACTACCTGTTGCTATTTATACCACGATACAACTCTGAATAGACAACTGGGAAAATAAAACACTGATATGATGACCACAGCTACTGAAAGAGTTTACAAGTGGTAATGGATATAAGTATAGGTTTAAACCAAATGCTGTACCATGGATTTTTTTCTCCACAAGGAGTCTAAACGCCTCTGATATCGAGTAAGATCCGTGTTGAGAAAACTCCTCTAGTGGCCGCAGCGTTTTAATCCTAACAGATGGCATCTAACGCTTCTTGTCTCAGCCGTTTGTAAGCTCTTTCAGTAGCTGTGATCTACTAAAACACTCGAAGGCATCAGGGCTAAAGTGGAGAGAAAGAAGCGGTCTTTAGGTAGTTTTAATCGTCCACAGGCATCTCTTTTCTCATCTTCTTATCGCTAGGAAAGTCTTGCATTGCTTCTCTTGTTGCCCTTCGACAGAAAATTTCAACCAAAAGCCACACGATGTGGTATTGTATCAGTATTTTATTTTCTGGGTTATGTATTCTGAGTTGTGTTTCGGTAAAAAGCCAAAGACTATATAACTAAGCACCAGTATCTCACTGAGTGCAACCAAATGACATCATCGACTCAGAATGCACTGTGCACATAAAATAATAGCACCCCCCATAGTTAAAAAACGATGTTGATCATTCATGGGTTTTCTACTACATATTTAAATAAGAGACATCATTTACGTTATATTAAACTATACATGTCTTAATATCCGAGGATCCCTTTAATCATTTTCAATCCTTTACAGCTGGCAGGTTTAACCATACCGTAGTGCTCAACACTGATTACTGTCAGACTTTAGCAACTCTTTTAATTTGAGATCATTCTGAGGTTAAATACTGATTTTAAATCATAACAAGGAATAGTTAAATAGCAAAGATACTGTTTTTGAAAGCAAAACTTTGCACAGCTTTGACAGAAAACACTGGCATCTAACAATGCTTTAAAAATACAGTTAATCTTAAAACATAAAACATATACATAAATCCAAACCAAATAAGCATCAAATAATCAAAATTATCAAACAAGCATGTGTCCTATTCTGTGCAGTAAACTCCTGAAACATTGGCTTCTCATATTTTAGAGCAGTCGTGCCATTTATGAAAGAGATCAATCAAATCTGTATGTGTGTGAAAATATTCAGATGTAATCCCCTTTGTAATCTTTAACATTTTCAGAAGTAACTGTAATTTAATTACACGTTTTTCTCAGTAACTGTAAAAGGTTTTTTGATAATATTTGTAATTAATTTAAAAGGGTCATATAATGCTACATGCACTTTTACAAGTTGTTTGAGCTGAAATGTGTGTTGGCAGTGTGTGTACACCACCATATAATGATAAAAATCGACCCTGTGTTTTTTTTATCTACTAGAATCTTTACCCCTTTCTCAAATCGAGCCGATCTCAGTGTGACATCACACGGACGGAGGCCCCTCCCACGATAGTTTGATTGACAGGAGCGTTTCAGCACAGACTGCACTGGTGTGTTACCTCAGACCCGTCCCGAGTGAGTCGTCATCAGCTGTTTCAGTTTCAGTTACAGAGATTGAGGTGTTTTGTTGTTGGATGTAATAATGAATTTACTCCGTCATCTGAGCGCTGAAGAGGATTACGTTTGATTTTGAAGAGAATGCGCTCCTGATCTACATAAATGCGTCTATGTTTGCGCGAATCATTCGTGATCCAGCTGCACCTCCAGAAGAAGTGAGTATAAGGTTTTTAAATGAATCTTTGCAAACCACCTTTCCTAATAATGTGCTAATTAGCAAGTTTCACAATGAATGCTGCTAAAGTGAACAGTTCCTCAGAGAGCATTCGGAAAGAGAGGGGCGGAGTCAGCAGAGCTCATTAACATTTCAAGGAGAATGACACAATACGGCTTGATCTGAAAAGAGCTGTTTTTGACAGGGTAAAACAATTAGTTTTGTACACTACTAATGAACATTTTAACCAAACAATGTTAAATACTTTTCCTTAAGACCCTAAAGAATCATATCAACTTGTGGAAGATGGGCATTATATGACCCCTTTAAGTAATTTTGTTACATGTAACTAGTTACTCCCCAACACTGATTATGCACTTGAACAGACTTTGATGAGATTTGGTTTTAATGAATAGCATTTACATTAGCGATGTACAAATAACATTTTTAGTTTTTCAATAGTTTAACAGAATTTTTCTTCAATTGCCTTTAACCTAGAAACAATGTTTACCAGAACCAATTTTGATTTGTTTGGTTTTATTTAGTCTAAACCTACACTAAATATCAGAGTTTGTTCAATTATCTTTGTGCATCAGGTCCCTGGTTCCCCATCACACACATTTTCCATAGACTTCTCTTGTTTTTATACTGATCAATATTTTCTATCCATAACCCAAACCTACCCCTCACTGTAAACATGTTTGCATTGTTACACTTTTATATAAACATCCTTTAGTAATTTGTATATTTTTTTCCCTCGTGGGGACCAGTCTGGTCAAAAATGTCAGGTTTCACTACCCTTGTGTGGACATTAGGATAAACCAGTACTCACACACACACAGACATACACACAGACAGAAACACACACACACACACACACACACACACACACACACACACACACACACACACACACACACACACACACACACACACACACACACACACACACACACACACACACACACACACACACAGCACAGACACAGACATACACAGACACACACACACACACACACACACACACACACACACACACACACACACACACACACACACACACACACACACACACACACTCACACAGAAAGAAGACCAATCAAGATTTAATGGACATCTCTCTGAAGGATCAGAGCTGCAATCAGAGACAGAAGCCGTGGCTCTCAGGCTCTCTAAGATTCGTCTATGAGAGACGGCCGTAATTACCATCAACAGCATGCAACAGGTATTTTTAACCCTGGAGCAGCTCTATCCCTGATCAAGACCCCAGTACAAATCTGAAATTACTGTGCTGATGTTTAAAAGGTCAACCGGCAATTACTGAAGCCAGCCCATATGAACTCCAGCAATTACACTTGTGTGTACAAACTAATGGAGTAACTGACCGTTAGCAGTGTATCAGTATCAGCTGTGATAGACACATCACTCTCATGTTCCAGACCTGTGTGATGCTCTTCTTCTGTGGATGGCAGATGTTAGGCTGAATGCTCTGCTCCTCGTGTGACTGCTGAAGACTTCAGATTTACTAACGGCTTGCTCCAGCGCAAACCCTCTTATGGTGTTAATAAGTTAAAAATAAAAACTCAATTAATTTTCTTCATAGGGAAATTGATTTTCAGTGATGACTTACATAACTCAAATACTTACAGCATATGTACCATATACAATACATCTTATATATGATAACTTCTATAAAGGCTGACATATTGTGAACTACAGTACATGAAGTATATGCTTTTGTTTGCATTATTTCAACTTGTCTTTTTTTGTAATAACCATATTTAACAGCTTAATTTGTGGATACAAACTACATTACCCATGATGCTGTACAGGAAATTCCACCAATCAGAGTCAAATCTTGACAGCAGAGTTAATAAGCTCCACCCACTCCCACGAGGCAATGCAGAAGTAAAGAATGCTGTCAAAAAACTTTTATATTTGGCTTTATAAGTACTAATATGCTAGTAATAGGCATGCTAATAAACAGCAAGTTAATATTGAATAGTGTTAGTGAACAGATATTATCAATAACAGATTTATATTTCTACATTCTCTATATATTTCTCTCTATATATATTACTCTTGCTCTTAAGTTCACAGTCTTGTACTTTCAAATACGTTTTGAATGTTGTTGATGATGTTGTCATTTTCTTCCCCGCTGGTTGGTTTGATTCATGGCGTTGTAACACAATGTCGACCTGAAAACACACACAGAGAATGCCAACCCAGCAACAGAAAACAATTATTACCCAAAAGTCCTCCTTCCATGCAAAAGTGGAGAGGTCAACCGACCCCATCACTAAACGCCTCGTGCAAGGTACGGACGGCTCCGGGAATGGTTCTGGACACCGTCAAGCCTACATTCCAGAGCATAGTTCAAAACCCCCATTTAAAACAAAGCAGGACTTTTTCTCCGTCGGACGGACCAAGGAAAACCAAACTCCTTGCCTTTTGACATGTATAACTATTGCAACTACACAAAATAAATATATGGATATTTAATGTGTACTTGTTCCCTCATAGGCATGATGTGATGATTTCGAGTGCCAATTATTTAGGACAATGTGGAATTTTAATCATGCTTTAAACGGTATAAACTGTAATGTGTGTATTATTATGCGGTGTTTGATCTCTAAAGAAAGCTAGACTCAGATGTGATAGACTGTGGTGATGACCGTTAAATTGTAATACCCTGCATAATTATACACGATAAAGATCCATAAAGTTTATCCTTCCCAAAAGTGATGAGACATCACAGAACTGTTGGTCCACCCAGCAAGCCTGGAATGGGCCTCCGCCCATACGAACCATCGGATTCGACAAGCCGCCCGTGGGGAGGAGCAAGTTGGACTGTTGAAAACAACGCCGCCAGTTGCAAATCGCCTCTCTGAAACATGGCGTGACTCTCTCTGAAACATGGCGTGACTCTCTGGAACATCTCTTTAACATCGCTGGAGCTGCGCCTGTAACTTCTCTGCCTGCTCGCGCCTTACCTGAACTTTGTCTCGACACCGACTAAACCAACCATCTATTCGAAGGCTAGAAGGCACAACATCAAAGAACAACGAGCTGAGCGCCTACGGACGAAAGGAAAGCTTTCTGTGGCGTCCACGCGGCAGCAGCCACATCTCTCGTGTTTCCACCCGAGAGCACCCGGAGACGCACGAACCAACCCACGTGGTTCCCGAGCACAAAGACCAGAGCAACGCATTTGAAGGAAACAAACAACTTCCAACCTGCTTCTTGTCAACAAGCAAGTACATTCTAACTAAATCTATATTGCTGATTGAACTGGTAGAATCTGATCTGAATGCAGTAACAGAGCAATAAGGCATCTGTCGTGATCTTTCCGGTCAAGTCAAGCGTTTAAATAGCTAAAAGGGCTAACTTTAATTTTAGGAATTACTTACCAAAATCCCTTATGCATGTCTTTGTATGTATGTATGTTTTGTGTGTTATCAGTTAATCCATTTATGTTAGAATAGCAGTATTACGAATAAACCATTTTTCATTTCATAAAGAATTGTCTCTGGAATGTGATTTGAAGTTTTA
Organism: Gymnocypris eckloni scoliostomus; assembly: GCA_027564155.1. Taxonomy (NCBI): domain Eukaryota; kingdom Metazoa; phylum Chordata; class Actinopteri; order Cypriniformes; family Cyprinidae; genus Gymnocypris; species Gymnocypris eckloni. Next base: position 1,849,910 of record CM050428.1, on the reverse strand, counting down.
TCCTTATTTGCCATAAAGAGAAAGCTACCTAAGCTCGAAGTTGATATGCTGAGGCTAGTGTTCGTGGACGGTCACTTAATACAGTATAACTAAGTTAAATATTAATATTACTTTTAACCAAGCAATATTTAATATTTAATAACTAATTCGGAGCTGAAATAATAGCTCTATATTAAACTGGTATTTTACTACAAATGGTGGAGGAAAAAGCTGGCAATTAAGGATCAATCTGAAAATCAAACCAGAGACAAAAGGGTATTTCTCAATTTTATCCGAAAAACTGAGTAAATACAGGAAAAGCGTTATTTGTGGTATTGCATTGTTGGTTTGTGAAACACAGTGTGTTTGAATGAGAAAGGGTATTTGTTTAACTCGAGTTGTGAGAAGAAACTGCAGTAAATAAGTAAAAGTCGCTAAAGCGCATGAGACAAATGAGCGTGTCCCTCGTTTGAGCTCTGAGTGAAGGCCTGTATAGTTTGATTTGTGCGTGTCCCACTTTCAAACTCCGCTATATTTTCAAATCCCGGTGTGGAATGTTTAAAAAGCTATTTAAATCATTCTCAGCCATTTGATTTCAGAGTGAATTCAAACGCACGGCGCTCAAAGGAAGTGGCCAGTCGTTTTGAGAAAGGGGAGATTGCGCAATCGAGTGTTTGTGTTTATGAGTGCGGTCTAAACAGACAAATATTACATAATAGCCCGCTGAGGCTTTGTTGGGTTATAAGTAACCCGGAGATAAAAATCTGACCAATGCTGGACTAATCTGAAGGGTTAGTCTGGAGCACAGTTGTGTCTGTTTTTCTCCTCTCTCTCTCCTACAGGCATTGAGTCGTCATAGCGACCAGTTCAGCCACGTGGAGATTTAGCCGCATATAAGCTAAACTGAAACAAAGAAGTTTAGCAGCGTAGCAAATGCAATGCGGTAGCATTACGGCTAGTGATTAGCACATAGCATTTAAAGCTTGAATGCAGTGTGTTGGTGGAAATGTGGTTCACAGCTAACACTAATTCCCTCTCTCTCTCTCTAGTCTCTCATTTAAAAGACTAACACGTTTTAAGTTGGCTGTGTTAATGTTTCCCAATCATCAGTGTTAACAAGTTCACAGGTTGGTTTAATATAACAGCTGATTAAAGTCTTTTACCTTTGTGGGACCAGCTTAATAACTGGTGGTTATTAGAAAATGGTTTAATATACTGTTGATTATATGGTGAGTTTGACCTCATTCAATTATAATGGCTTTTATGATTTTAAACACATCAATGGATAAGCGCTATTGTTAGGAATTTTAATTGTTAATTGAATGTCACAATTGATTACAAATTAATTTTGAATTAATTTCATTTAATAATTTTCAATTCCTGCTTCCAGCAACAATAGCATCCATTTATGAACCATAAACGCCCTTATAATTTGACCACTACAATAGAGCCTTAAGTTATCAAGAGGGAAATTTTTAATTTCGTTTACAAGTAGGATACAGATTAGTTATTAATTATTTTATTGTTAATCTTTTTGGTGTTAATGACGAGGAATGCTTAAGTTTGGAAATTATTTGAATTACTATTATGGGAATCCAAAACTAGTGATTTAGAAGCTGTAAATTAATTTAATAATTAATTATGAATTCGAAAATTCTAATTACATTTAATAATTAATTACACTTCCTGTTTACATTTTGCAACAATATTGGTTTGTCAACTCAATTGCAGATTGCATTTGTAAATTCTAATCCTAAGTGAATCCTATTAATTTTAATTATAACATCATAAATTTTAATTAGAAACCAAATTCTAATTTTAATTCCAAATTTCAAACTTAAATACAAGTCTGGCTCTATCTGTAGGCCATACTTCATTTCCTTAGGTGAGCTGATTAACTCAAGTAAAGTTAATAATAATTTAATTAAAACAATTTTATTAAATTAAAATTAGTCCTCTTACTTAGGCCTGAGAGTAGATAGTGCTCCCCTAGTGTTGTGTTGGAGAAGTGACAGTGAAACCACACAGTCAAAATCACTTCACCAATCTGGAGCATGAAACGTAACCTTCTAATTAGAAAACCCCAAAAGGGAGTTAAGGTTTCTCAACCTAGGTCAGTTGGTTTATCCTGTAAACAGCCAAACCAACCTAAGCATATAGACTCAACAGCACCACCTTGTGCCAACGTATTAGTTTTAAATCTTGGGAATAAATCTTAATCTCTTTTCTTTTCCCTGTTACTAACTTCCAATTTGACTTGTTTGCTTAAGACTTGGCCGGGAAGATCACGAATAGAGCGAAATGTTACAATTGAACAGATATGTATGAAACTTGAGAACTACATTCAAAACTGTTTACCCTTTTACCCTCTATTGTGAAATCCTATTCCCCAGGTTAAAGCAGGTGCAATGAGAAGATAGACATCGGCAAAAGTTTTAACACGCGTGACACACGCTGACCAGCGTATGTGTAAAATCCTGCCATTAAGGGACAAGTACTGTCATTGCTGTTATTTTCCTCCAAGGAGAAAATTGGAATAGCAATACCAGTCTTATTACAAAAGAGAAAATCTCGCCTACAATCCTCTGATTAGAAGCGCCTTCTAAATCAGACTTAACAAAGCGAAGAAAATCTGCTATTAAAAGAGAGACCTGTTTAGTGCTATTGTCCTTGTGTACCCATTCTGTGTGTGTGTGTTTTCTTTCTCTGCTTCACAGCGGGCTGCCTTGTGTGTGCCCAATAATTTATCTGCAGAGACTACAATTAGAAGCACCTGCCAGAGGACCACAAACACAGAGACACATCAACACTAGCATACACTACACTCTGCACATTTACACCCCTGTTGTTTTGTTTGTGTTTTGTTTTGCTTTGTTTCCTATTCAAGGTCTGTGTCAGTTCGGTCCAAGATCCCCTGACCCGCCAGAACATGTCTCACGAAACAGAACATGTCGGTCACTGGGAAGGACTGGAAATGTGGCTAAGTGCTACAACAAACAGCATCCTCCTAAAGCTGCTGAAACACTCCAACATCAGACACAGAATCCAACTAGATGACAACATCGCAAGCATTATGGGACAAGACCCAAGTCAAAACTACAGTCCCAGAGAATTAGCCAAGATCACCGGTTCTTTAAGCCACATACTCATCGCCACCCTCAAACTGAGCGACAAGCACGCCGCACAACGCCAGCAGGAGCTGACAAGCACAACGACGCAGAGCAGCTGGAACGTGAAGCTCAGGTACGACAGGAAGGGACCGATGAGGTGGAGCAGGACACCGAGGAGGAGACCAACAGGCTAAAAGAGACTCTAGAAGCTACCAGCCACGAAATGCAGCAACTCAAAGAGGACTTCGCTGATTGTGCAGACAAGCTACAGTATGCAGAGAAGCTACTGGAGAAGGCAAAGACTGACTTCAGGGACAAAAACAGCAGAATCAAGGCCCTCGAAGTTCATTTGGCTGAGTCAAGGAATGAGATCAGCCGCCTAACACAACAGCTCGACTACGTCCACAGAGGAGTCTGAAAGTTTCCAAGAGGAACTCAAGCACGCTTATGAACTACGCCATGAGCCGTCAAGGACAGAGCGTGCACCAACCGCACCCCCAAGCAGGACCAAGTCACCTGTTCATAGACCGACACGACACGTGAACATAAGACAGAGGGGATGGTGTTAAAACAGTCACCAGCGCCGTCTGAAGAACTATATCACGACAGAACCAGAAGAATCTGCTGCAGCCAGCCGCAGATCGTCGCACAGCTTGGACCTAAAGATCTTGACAAGCTCGCCCGAAACATCGGAAAATTCAACCCCAGCTTGCCAAACAGCCAAAATGTCCACGCTTATCTGCAAGATATTGATTTCCATCTGGAAATGCGACCTAACGTTACGGACAAAGATAAACTATTTACTCCGAACGACATCCAGTCCTGAAGTGCGCAGCTTCCTTGACCGCAGCCTGTTAACACAAAGACTGATTATCAACGGCTGCGAAAAGCCCTCATTAAAGAGTTCGCCGACCCTGAGTCCGATCAAGGCTTAGTGGCTGCCCTGGAGATGAGACAAGGACGCCACGACACTCCTCAAGCTTACTACAGTCGACTCAGACAAGCATATTTTGGAACTCGTAACGAATCTGACATGGAAGAGGAACTGAACTTTAAAACTCTCTTCCTGAGGAACCTTCATCCTGGCATAAGCCACCATCTTGGCGTTTGCCCACGAACAATGAACATTCAGCAGTTGCGAGACTTGGTGCAAAAGCCTACGGCAAACAAAAGATGGCCTCAGAAAAGAGCGCAAAACCCCCAGCAGTTCTTGATTTCAACACTCAACACCAAGAACTGGCGCTGGAGGGCACCCAACGCCAAGACAGTGCTAAGCCACCACACAGGGAGTGGAATGCACCCCCGTCCAACAGAGAACGAGACTCACACGCTGGAACCCGACCTAAACAGAGGTATGACCGATGGGATGGACCACGTGGACGTCAACGCTCACCTGGACGACACTGGGATAAGTCATGGGACCAAGCAAGGCCTCAGGAAAGGCAATGGAGAGATCGGAACCCAAGAGAGCAACGCTCATGGGAATCCAATGGAAACTCCAACGGAAAGCGACAGACTCACCCTAAGGCGACCAGCCCAAGGAATCGACGAAGGAATTCACCAAGGTTCCAAAGTGACCAAGCTCCAACTGAGTCCATACAAGAACAAAAAACACCACCGCACTTCGACTCACAGAAGATGATGGAAATGATGATGAAGGAATTCTTTCAACGAAAAGAGGAAGATAAGAAGTGGGAAAAGAAAGGAAACCCGGATTCAGCCTGACTAGCTGACGGACGAGAAAGCAGCGACAAGACAAACGAACCAGCCACAGAAAACAGCACCGCCTCACCTCAGTCTCAGAGTACAATAAACACGTTAACTTCAGATGGACATGAAGCCCCACCTGAAAATCCAGCAACAGAGTTAAACACTAACTCAGCACCCAATACTCCAAACTCCAGCAGCATTCAGCAGACACCTGCTGTTGAAAATCCTCAAGTTCCTGAAAGCGCTGTCTTAGTCATCTGCCACTCCTCCAAGAACGCCAAGTCAGCCCTGACATCCTAAATATTTCCTCCCAAACTCCAGTTCCTCAACCCTAGGCGATCTCATTGAAAAGGGTATAGCAAGAAAGTTCTACCCTCCATCATCATCGAACGACACATCAGAGTCGAAGCCCTTCTGGACACAGGAGCCGACATCACTCTAATGTCTACAGAACTTCTCAAAGAAGTCCAAGAATTAACGAAGAGGACTAATGGCACCCTCAAGCTCCAAAGGTAACTAAACGCACAAGCATACATACTCTCACACGGGCTTACAACTAAAACATGTAGCCCCAATCCATCTAACAGTGGGACCCATGGACTTCGTCCATCCCGTATACGTGTCAACACTCAACACGTACTCCGCTCCTCATTGGAAAAGATTTGCTTAATCGCTTTGAACCCCTAATAGACTTCAAGCACCTAAAGATTTGGACACAAGTCCGTGAGCCTCTGCCTTACAAGTCATTAGACTCAATGAGTCACAGTGTCAAGTCACAGACACTACCCCTAAGTCAATGACCGATGAAGCAGTAACAGAGCCCAGGTCTGGGCCGAGCACAAACGCCAACGACCTCTCCTCTGCTCGCTGCACGAGCCTGAACCAAACACAGGCCTCCTTCAAATCATGACTGAGATAGAGGTTCATGGCACATCAGTGTCCGAGGCAGCACTAGCCCTATGGGCAGAGAACTCAGCCATCAGCCTGAAACTATTCAAAACATTGAAGCAGAGCTGTCAAAGTCTACCACATGTCACTAAGCACAGCCGTTACCCTCTCAGTCCCTGGTCGACAACCATGGCCACCTCCAAGATCATCTGCGCTCTGGACATACGATGGAACAACAGACAGCTGAGTCACTACTTCCTCATATTCCAGACCTGCCGCATGACATCTACATTGAGCGGATATCATGGTTCGACTCAATGCTCACATTGACACTGTAAACAACATCATATGGGCTCCCCTGTCACACCAACTGACAACTTCAGTCAATCTCAAGAACCTCCAATCCGGTCAAACCATGCCGGACGCATGCGCTATGATTACGGAACAAGGAGCCACAATACCTGCCTACAGCAAAAGCGTCAGTGTCCGCCTCAACATGCGACCTGGCCAAACTCTCAACAGTAAGCTGAGCTTCTTCCAACCTTCCAGAACCTGCCTAAAACTCGGACTGACTCTGGAAGCTACACCTCTCATTGAAGTGTCATCTCGTGCGATATATGTGTTGTTCAATAACTGTATGGCCCAAGACATCCACGTCCCAAAAGCCAGCCACCTGGGATGGCTCATCAACCAGGCATTCCGACTTTGAACTGATGGTACCTGTCATAGGCCCAATACCAGCCCAACTAATGTCAGATGGATACAATGACACTATAACATTCACAAAACCTCATGAAGTCATTGCCATCACCTCAATCCTGCCAGTGTCCAGAGAAAGCGCCTGCCGGTCAGAACTAATGGATGACACTCACCTCACTGTCTATGCTGTCTCAACCCAGCCTGCGACAGAACCACCTACACGGGTGACCAGCGAGGCCCAAAGCCCCTTTAATGACTTAACGGCAGAAGAACCCTACGCCGGGTTCAATACTCAAATTCAACAGATCTTGAGTGACGCGGATGCCCTCCACAACGAAGTGGAGCGCCAAGGACTCAAAGAAGTTCTGCTGAAGTACAAGGACTCTTTTCGCAAAGGACTCTCTAGATTGTGGATTGACAAACATCCACACGGTGCGCATACCGACAAACCCAAATGCACCACCCACCTTTGTGCGACAGTACAAGATTCCGATAGCGCCATATGAGCCAGTGCAAGAAATTGTTGACTCCATGCTGGAAAAGGGGTCATCCGGCCCTGTAACAGTACATATTCTGCCCCGATATGGCCAGTCCTAAAACCCAACGGCAAATGGCGGCCCACTATCGACTACCGCAAGTTGAATCAGCAAGTACCATTGTCACGATGGCCTATGACCCAGTTGGACCAAGAAATACCAAAATCAAAGGCTCGACGATCCTGTCCACATTGGACGCCGCCTCCGGTTTTGGACGATCCCTGTCCACCCCGACGACCAACATAAGCTGGCATTCACTGCAACCGACAGTACACCTTCACACGGTGTCCCTTTGGCTATGCCAATTCACCGGCAGAATTTAACATTTTCCTTAACAAAGCATGCCCTGACGCCAGAGTCCGAGGCAACCTCGCTCACGAGACGATGTCTTAATGAAAAGTTCAAGTGTGGACCACCTCAAAGAAATCGACCATGTCCTAAACCAGCTGACAACAGCGGGAGCTAAAATCGCCTTCACAAAGGACAATGGTGCAAAACCAAGGTGAATTATGTTGGACTGCTCGTCGGAAGAAACGGCATTGAGCCACAATCTAACCGTGCCCAAGCAATTCCAAAGCATAAAAACACCAACTAACGTCTCTGAGTTGCGAAGCTTTCTGGGAGTGTGCAATTACTCACGACAGTTCATCGAAAACTACGCTGACATCGCACCGACCACTAACTTCCCTCCTGAAAAGGACGAACCTTTTGTTTGGACAAAGGCCCAGGACACAGCTATGAGCCAGCTCAAACAGTGCCTGCGCCTGCTCCATGCCTCGCCTACCCAGACCCAGGGAAGGAATTCTATCTGGACGCGGATTCTCTGACCAGTGCCTCAGTGCGGTCTATACCAGCTCCATGATAAGGACAAGCGAGTGGTCGCTATGCCAGCAAAACGCTGCTTCCAGAATGCAAATATTCACACTGCGAAAAGCTTTACTTTGCACTGTGTGGGGCATTCAGCGTTCTCTAATTACATCGGTGCACAGAAAGTCATCATCGAAACTTGCCACCAGCCAGTTACCTTCCTCAACAGTCAACGAATCAGAGATGGCGTGGTAACCAACGCACGCATAGCTACCTGGCTAATGACACTCCAAGGACGGGATGTGGAGGCAAGATATGCCCAGAACTACAAATCCTCACTGGGAAACGGGCTTGCGGCATGCCAAAACTGTTCAACGGACACGCTGGATACCTCAGCAGAGCCAAAAGAACTGCCACGACCAAGCGACAAATCATCGGTACTTCGAGGAGAATGTGTGTACAGGAATGCCCACAGCATATGTCGATGGCTGCTCATACAATCGCGAGGGCAAGTTACAAGCGGAGCGGGTGTGGTCTGGCTCAACAATGACCCGTGCCCACCGCAGCAACTCAAACTTGGCCCACAATCATCACAATATGCAGAAATAGCAGCCATCCTCATCACACTACAAGTGGCTGCAACCCACAAAATCAGAGAACTCCTCATCTGTACCGATTCGAACTATGCCCGCCTAAGTTTCATATGCCATCTAACTGGATGGAAGAGGAATGGATTCAAGACAGCTAACAACAAGCCTGTCAAGCACCAGGAACTCTTCCAAGCAAGCGACGCCATCGTCACTGAACACGACATGGTCGTTTATTGGAAAAAGGTCAGAGGTCATTCACGTCAACCAGGACAAGACAAAGACTTAAATGACCAAACCGATGCCCTCGCCAAAGCAGGGGCGTTACAGGGAGAGTCCTGGACATTTCATGCCCTCCCACCCCACCCAACTGTGGCAGCGGTGACCCGCCGCCAAAGTGCCACGAGTGGGCACACACCTGCCTCCTCCCACATCTCCCTGTCGCCTCAGTTCGCTGCTGAAGACCTCCTCACCCTCCAACATACGGACTCAGCCATACAGTCCATTGTAGCACACCTGTCCGACCCCTTGGAAAATCCCATTTCCACCTCGGACCTACGAACATCATCCGACCTCCGCACACTCCATTCGATCAAGCACATGCTGCATCTACGAGACGGTGTCCTCACGTATGTCCCTGAGCCATCCACTGCTCCAAGGCTCGTAGTCCCTCATGGCCAAAGGGGATGATGTTGACACACGCACACGATGCACCATGCGCAGGACACCACGGAGTCAAGGCCACCTATGAAACACTCAAGCAAGTAGCATACTGGCCTGGCATGCAGCAAGACGTAGCAGAATACGTTAAAGGATGCCTGGTGTGTTGCCAGTTCCAACCGCAAATCCAAACCACCGAGCACCACTGCAAAGGAAAGGAATGACCTTCCCATGGTCGGACCTCCAAATAGACTGGTAGGACCCTACCACGGTCGACGCGGGGCAACAAATACTTCCTCACCGTGGTCTGCAATTCACAAAATGGATAGAGTGCCTCCCAGCTCCCAACGATACAGCAGAAACAACAGCCTGTCTGTTATTGAACCATATCTTCTCAAGATTCGGACTGCCTTTAAGGGTCAACTCTGAGGAACCCACTTCACCGCTGAAATTATGCAAGACGTATGGAAACTCCTGGGCATACAGGCCAAACTCCACATAAGCCATCACCCAATTTCTTCCGGTCAAGTGGAGGGGCTAACAGAACAGTGGTCAGCATGTTAAAAAATACGTAGCCACCAATCAAAAGGATTGGGACATTAAACTCTCTGATACTGATGGCCGCTCGAGCCACACCCCATCAATCTACCGGAATACCCCGTTCACAATGATGACAGGGAGAAACATGACGCTACCACTACACCTGCTGTACCAACCTGGTGACCTGAACCTCCACCGCCTACAACACTCACCAGTACCTGGAAGAGTTACATCAGCACCTGAGAACAACTTCGCCCGCAACAGCAGCTACAACGGCGCGGAAGGCCGAAAAGCCTACTACGACCAAAAGGCCTCTCACCATGAGCTCAATGTCGGAGATCAAGTGTGGTACTACAGTTTCGCCCGACCAAGGCCGAATGCTCCCCATCACCTGTCAAAGAAGTTCCTACCTCACTGGACGGGACCCCATGAGATTGTAGACAAGCTCTCACCTGTTGCCTATCGAATCAAAAATCAGACAAGGGCGCAGCGAGCCAGTCCTTCGATGGGTCCATCGAAACCAGATAAAGAGGCCCTGGGCTCTAGCCGACATGGAAAGGGGAAGATCAGACCCACTGACACAGACCGATATGCACCACACGCACCATATGCACCACACAAGCATTAGTATTGATATGTTAGGAAAACATATAGCAACCATGCTTAGACACAACCCATATTCTCTCCTCCACAGCACTGCTAGGACCAATCTAGTAGCGAGGTTACCCTCAATTTTGTTTTAAATTTTTTTTTTTTTTTTATTTTGCTTGATTTTGATTTTGAATTTTGTCTTAATTTTTTTTTTGGTTTCTTTCCTCGTGTCTCACTTTGTGTTTTTCCTTTCCTCTCTCTCACTTTGAACCCCTTAACCAATCCTTGAATACAGGTCCTGAAAGTGAGATCGACCTCCGTCAATAAGGTCGTCGTCAGAAGAACTGGTGTTAACCGATCGAAAAAATCCGCCAAAGTATGATCGTCACCGCTAATTATGCCTCTTTCTGTTCAATCACCAGGAAGATGCTCCGATTCGCCGCCCTGTGTCTCTGCGTGATTGGGGCCATGCCCCAGCCAGAAGTGGCAGCGCCGGACCAGCCTCAGGGATCGTACTCGCGAACAGCCGGGGTTATTAATAACGAACTGTAAAACCTACACCCAAAAGGTGTATGTTAGACTAGATCCCGCGATGTTTACAGAGTTCACTACACCTCCCAGTCACCCACACCTCTTGGGCTGGAGCCCGTTGGACTCGAGAAGTCCTTGCCCATGCCCAAGCAGATGTGAACCACATGCTGCTCCAATTACAAAATTAACTGTAACCCAGGCTGACCTCAGCGGGTACAACCGCGACCCAAACGATTTTTTGGGGGCCCTGTTGCTGCTGCGGCTGTAGGAACTCTGTTCAACATTGGCATGAACACGGCTAACGCCGTTAATCTAGCTACTGTCAGGCGACATGGGTGAAATCCAGGCCGAAATGCCTGGGACGACAACAGCTCCTAGTTCAGAGCCACGCCCTACAGACTTTCGGAAAATCCCTGAATGGCACGATCACAGTTCTAAACACACATAGTAGCCTCCTAAACCAAACTATCAAGTCTATTAATAAACTATACTCAGTAGTGCGCGATTTAGCCCAAACGCAACTCCTAACTATGCTCATGGCCGACATGCTACGCGAAGTGAGTTCCTCAATCGATAGCCTAGCCATGGGTAGGATTCCACATTATCTGATACCTTAGCCTTGTCCAGAACATCTTAACTTCGGCCACCAGGGGCCCCTAGTCTCATTCAAACCCATCTCACCCCTTTTCCTGGCAGCGCCATTCCTTGTACGTAGACCCGGAAGCAGGCGATCTGTTTTCTTTTCAGTTTGCCTATTATCGACGTAATAATATTTATCGGCTTAAAGATGTTGTGAATGTTGGATTTTGGCAAGGAACACCTATGTCAAAATCCACACTCCCGAGGTCGCCGTATCACGATAGCAACGAACAGTTGTACTTGGCTCCAAACCTAAAGATGTGTACGCTCACTAAAGACATTCACTTCCTCTGCCCGAGTAAACCCTTCGACGCGATAATACAGAGGGCATCTGTGGCTTAGAAGCCATGAGACCCGACGCTAGCTGCCCCGCCGACGCAACACCACGCTCAGGTTGAGGTAACACAAGCCGAAATTGTCGGAAACCGATGGCTGGTGAACACCCCAGCCCGAACGGCTACCCTCACATATGATCAACACGATACCGCCACGCCGCATTAGTCTGCCTAACCAAACGTTATGGATCACAGTCCCTAAGGGCTCGATCCTCCATATTGACGAACTAGCATTGTATCACCTCACCGACGATGAGTATCAGGCCGAAATCGAAATCTCACCCTTTTTCAAGCAGCATTCCTTTGTCCTCGATCCAGAATTGGAAGAAAGGATCAAGGAGGAAGGAACGCAGCTTATTGATCTGACACCGGTTGACACAGCTTTAGAAGCTATCGCCGCCTTCCGCCCGCTGGCGCCAATTATTCGGTTCCTGGTCTGCCGCTGACACGGCGCTTTGTATCTCTACTATAGTAGGATATGTTGTGACTTTGACACTGGCCTTCCTCCTACACAAGCGAGTGAACGCTGCTCAAGAGTCTCTCAACAAATGCACGCCAGGCATCCCTCGCCTTTTTCGACGTGGTAATCTCGACCTAGAATCCGAACCCGAGAATGTGACCAACCTGATTGAGATCATGCCTATACTCCTCGTGAAAACCCCGACAATTAAACCAGTCAAAATGACCCAATTGTCAACGATGCTAAAACAAACTAGCCCTATGTCTTCTCAAGTTTCTCACCTGTTCCTTTCCAAATTACCCTGCACCAGTTTTCAGTCAGTGATAGAGATCTCGTTGGTGTCTTGTGTGTGTCCATTCTCTCTGCCTCTTGTTCCAGTGCCTGAAGATGTTCCATCGGGTACATCTCCACACAAAAGGGGATGTGTAACACAATGTCGACCTGAAAACACACACAGAGAATTCCAACCCAGCAACAGAAATGAATTATTACCCAAAAGTCCTCCCTTCCATGCAAAAGTGGAGAGGGTCAACTGACCCCATCACTAAACGCCTGTGCAAAGGTAATGGGACGGCCCGGGAATGGTTCTGGACACCGTCAAGCCTACATTCCAGAGCATAGTTCAAAACCCCCATTTAAAACAAAGCAGGACTTTTTCTCCGCCGGACGGACCAAGGAAAACCAAACTCCTTGCCTTTTTGACACGTATAACTATTGCAACTACACAAAATAAATATATGGATATTTAATGTGTACTTGTTCCTCATAGGCATGATGTGATGATTTCGAGTGCCAATTATTTAGGACAATGTGGGAATTTTAATCATGCTTTAAAACGGTATAAACTGTAATGTGTGTATTATTATGCGGTGTTTGATCTCTAAAGAAAGCTAGACTCAGATGTGATAGACTGGTGATGACCGTTAAATTGTAATACCCTGCATAATTATACACGTATAAAGATCCATAAAGTTTATCCTTCCCAAAAGTGATGAGACATCACAGAACTGTTGGTCCACCCAGCAAGCCTGGAGAACCATCGGATTCCATCGGATTCGGCCGCGCCGCGGGGAGGAGCAAGTTGACTGTTGAAAACAACGCGCCAGTTGCAAATCGCTTCTCTGAAACATGGCGTGACTCTCTGAAACATGGCGTGACTCTCTGGAACATCTCTTTAACATCGCTGAGCTGCGCCAGAATCTTCTACTGCTCGCGCCTTACCTGAACTTTGTCTCGACACCGACTAAACCAACCATCTATTCAAGGCTAGAAGGCACAACATCAAAGAACAACGAGCTGAACGCCACGGACGAAAGGAAAGCTTTCAGACGCCACGCTGCAGCAGCCACATCTCTCGTGTTTCCACCCGAGAGCACCCGGAGACGAACCAACCAACCCACGTGGTTCCCGAGCACAAAGACCAGAGCAACGCATTTGAAGGAAACAAACAACTTCCAACCTGCTTCTTGTCAACAAGCAAGTACATTCTAACTAAATCTATATTGCTGATTGAACTGGTAGAATCTGATCTGAATGCAGTAACAGAGCAATAAGGCATCTGTCGTGATCTGTCCGGTCAAGTCAAGCGTTTAAATAGCTAAAAGGGCTAACTTTAATTTTAGGAATTACTTACCAAAATCCCTTATGCATGTCTTTGTATGTATGTATGTTTTGTGTGTTATCAGTTAATCCATTTATGTTAGAATAGCAGTATTACGAATAAACCATTTTCATTTCATAAAATTGTCTCTGGAATGTGATTTGAAGTTTTATCCTTATTTGCCATAAGAGAAAGCTACCTAAGCTCGAAGTTGATATGCTGAGGCTAGTGTTGGTGGACGGTCACTTAATACAGTATAACTAAGTTAAATATTAATATTACTTTTAACCAAGCAATATTTAATATTTAATAACTAATTCGGAGCTGAAATAATAGCTCTATATTAAACTGGTAATTTTACTACAGCGTATATGATGCTTTAATGACGAGTTTTTAGAAACTCTTTACTTATGTATAATGCATTATAAATATATTCATAAAGTGCATTGTAATGAATTATATCTTTTCAGAAATAATTCTAACCAAAGTTAAAATGCATTATAATGAAGGTTTGTTTTGTCATGTGTGTTAATGCATATGCTTTCTAAAGACATAACTATAGTTCCCTATCTGTCGGTCACTACGAGTTATGTCGTGACGACATAGGAGATTTACTTGGAAGCCCGATCATCTCTGACTAAAGAGAAAACGCCAATGAAATTGGCTAGTGGATTTTGCATACCTGAGCCACTCCCCGTGCATACGGGTATAAAATGGCGACACGTTTTTGCTTCGGAGCCGAGTGGATGAGAAGAGTGCTGATCTCCACAAAGCCTTTCATCTTTGTTTTGTTCCTGGTTTGCGTAACGGTGCGATCAGCGGAGTCCCTCTCATCAGCGATTCCCCTGGGCACTTCAACCAAGAGAGCAAATTCTAAAAGAGCAAATCACGGAAAATCGCGTCTTTTTCAAGATGCCGTTTCGTCCGTGTCCTTCTGGTTGCGGTCGTTTCCTGTCTGCAGATGAAGGACACGATCGTTGTCTTCAGTGTCTGGGCCTCCAAAACGCTGAAGATGCGTTCGTGGATGACTCATGCGTCTGTTGTGGGCGTATGAGCATGATTTCGCTGCAATCTCGCCTTTCCTTTATGAAAGGATTGGCACCCTCTGCCGCCACCCATGCTGGTCTCTCTGGCTCGAACAGAGGATCGCCGGCTGACGCTCTGGGAGATCTGAGGGTTACTGTAAGAGCCTCTCCGCCGGGTACATCCCCACAGACTTCTTACTCCTCACGCAGCAAACGTCCCGTCCGGTTCCCGGGTGATTTCGCTGGTCCATCCCACGGGGCGCCCAGCATTTCATTCGGTGCGCCATCTGTGGATAGGATGTCGATTGCAGCATCGGGGGATGGGTTCTCGTCCTCCGAGGATGAAGGTGCGGTGGGGCTGCCCCCCTCGGGTGTTGTCGCCACCGCTACACCGGACCCGGAGCTGACGGCCATGCTTGTCCGGGCAGCCGTGAGTATCGGGCTGGAGGTCAACAGACCGCCCAGTCCCGAGCCCTCGCGACTGGACGATTGGTTTCTCGGAGCGGGGCGCAGCTCACAACCGCGCTCTACTCCGGTGCCTTTCTACCCGGAGGTGCATGAGGAACTGACGAAGTCGTGGATGGCCCCTTTCACGGCCAGAAGCCGCTCGTCCGCCTCCTCCATCCTCACTACCCTCGGAGTGGCCAGGGGGTACGCGTGCATTCCCCAGGGGGAGCGCCATCTCTGGCTCAACCTGGCAGAGAAGAAGGACGCCGACAAAGCACGCTTTCTCGACGCCCATATCTCCCAGGCAGGGCTGTTCGGCGACACCGTCAAGGGCTTCGCCCAGCAGTTCTCGGAGGTACAGCAGCAGACCGAGGTGATCCAGCTCATCCTGCCCCGGCGTGATGCACCATCCACCGCTGCCCCGGGGCCAGGCCTCAGTCTGCCCGTCGCCGTGGGCACCATCCTCCAGAGCTGCTCCGCCCCAGGCCGAATCGACACATAGGCCGGCGTCGAGCCTCGCAGGAGAGGCGGCGCCCGCATCAGCCAGGCCTCAAGTCGTCCAGGAAGTCGTCGGCCCTGATGCGGGAAACCGGAGATGTTGGGTTTGCTCTTTCTCAGGAGAAGGCAAGAACAGCTTCGCTCCTTCCCCGGTGGAAGGCCGGGAGGAGAATCTTCTGTTTCATTTTGTTTCTGTTCCCGGTCGAATTGTGTGCGTGAGCCAGCGAGCAAAGCGAGCAGCGAGCTGGACCAGCGTTCCTCCGGGTTCTCAGGTCCATGGGACGACAGTGTCGATGCCCTGCCTCCTCACTCTCGCCCACGACCCATTTTGCCAATAGCCAGAGAGTACGGTTCGGGGCGATATTCCTCCCCACGCACCTCTGGCCAGTCCCGTTTGGGACCCAGGGATTTCGGTGAGGATGCCTCAGAACGCACCGCCTTCTGTGCCATCCACCCCTACTCCCTTTCGCTGCACCACCACAGGTACGTCGATTGTGCCGTTGGGCCTTGCACAGCGTCTGGGCGTGGCTCACGCTGCCCAGCCTGTCTCGCTGGCTCACACACACAATTCGACTCGGCTCACGATTCAGTTCGCCAGGCGACCCCCAAGTTCAATGGCGTTCTCGAGGCGTCGGTGGCAGTCCGGAACGCCCCTGTCTTGATTGCTGTCCTCTTGGCAAAGGATGCAATCGAGCGGTCCCTCCAGCCGAGATGAGGCAGGGGTTTTACAGCCCTTACTTCATTGCCCAAGAAAGGTGGGGGCCTTGGCCAATCCTGGATCTGCAAGTCTTGAACCGGGCTTTGCACAAGCTCCCGTTCAAGATGCTGATGCACAGGCGCATGATCAAATGCATTCAGCCCCAGGATTGGTTTGCAGCGATCGACCTGAAGGGCGCTTACATTCACGTTTGATCCTTCCGCGACACGACACAGACCGTTTCTACGGTTTGCGTTCAAGGTCGGGCATGGCAGTACAGGGTCCTCCCTTGAGCTCTCCCTGTCTCCCGTGTGTTCACGAAGGTTGTGAAGGCGCCCTTACCCGTTGCGGGAAGTGGGTGTCAGGATCCTCAACTACCTCGACGATTGGCTTATCCTAGCCCAATCCAGAGAGCAGTTGAGCGATCACAGGGACTTGGTGCTCCAGCACCTCAGCCAGTTGGGGCTTGGTCAACTGGGAAAAGAGCAAGCTCTCCCGTGCAGAGAATCTCTTTTCTCGGTGTGGAGTTAGACTCGGTGAGTATGACAGCACGCCTCACGGAGGAACGTGCCCAAGCAGTGCTGAACTGCCTGAGTTCCTTCAGAGGCAGGAATGTGGTACCACTGAAACAGTTTCAGAGGCTCCTGGGGCATATGGCATCCACAGCTGTAGTCACGCCGCTCGGATTGCTTCATATGAGACCACTTCAGCACTGGCTACACTCCCGGCTCCCGAGGTGGGCATGGCGCCGCGGTACACTGTGAGTAGGTATCTCCCAGCAGTGTCGCCGCTCCCTCAGCCCCTGGACAGACCTTGCCTTTCTATGGGCCGGGGTGCCCCTAGAACAAGTGTCCCGGCATACTGTTGTCACAACAGATGCCTCCAGCACGGGCTGGGGCGCTACATGCAACGGGCAGGCAGCCTTGGGGCTCTGGACAGGGGCCCGACTGCTTTGGCACATCAACTGCCTGGAGCTGTGGGCAGTTCATTTAGCCTTGCGGCAGTTCCGGCCACTGCTGTTGGGCAATCACGTGCTAGTCCACACGGACAACACTGCGGCGGCCTCGTACATCAACCGGCTGGGAGGTATACGATCACACCGCATGTCACAGCTCGCCCGCCTTCTCCTCCTCTGGAGTCACACGCAGTTCAAGTCACTGCGTGCTGTTCACATCCCGGGGCACATTCCCCCAGTGAGCCTACTCGCACAGACACTGTGCAAGCTCAGGGAGGACGAGGAGCAGGTCCTGCTGGTTGCGCCCCACTGGCCCACCCGGACCTGGTTTCCCGAACTCATTTCCCTGGCGACAGCACCTCCCTGGCGCATTCCTTTGAGAAAGGATCTCCTCTCTCAGGGGCTCGGCACCATATGGCACCTTGAGTGGTCTACCACCGGCGGTGGTAGAGACCATCATTCAAGTTAGAGCTCCTTCGACAAGGCAAACCTACGCACTGAAATGGAGTCTGTTCGCGACCTGGTGTTCTTCTCGCCGAGAAGACCCCGAAGATGCGATTGGAGTAGTGCTTTCTTTCCTGCAAGAAAGGTTGGAGCGGCTGTCACCCTCCACCTTGAAAGTGTATGTATAAATCCCTCCAGGCCTCCCCTTGTGCCCTCTTGGGACCTCTCTATCATCCTGGCTGGACTTCAGAAGGGCCCCTTTGAGCCGCTGGACTCAGTCGAGCTGAAGTTCCTGTCTCTTAAGACAGCGCTCCTGACAGCTCACTTCCATCAAAGCGGGTCGGGGACCTCCAGGCGTTTGTGGCGAAGAGTGCATTGTGTTCGGGCGGTCTACTCTCACGTTTTCTTGAGACCCCGGCCTGGATACGTGCCCAAGGTTCCCACCACGCCCTTCCGCGATCAGGTGGTGAACCTGCAAGCACTGTCCTCGGAGGAGGCAGATCCAGCCTTAGCGTTGCTGTGTCCCGTAAGAGCATTGCGCATATACGTGGACCACACCCGGAACGTCAGAAGCTCTGAGCAGCTCTTTGTCTACCACGGAGGGCAGCAGAAAGGGAAGGCTGTCTCCAAACAGAGGTTGGCCCACTGGATAGTGGAGGCTGTCGCCTTGGCGTAGCCGTGGCCCCTGGGGGTGAGGGCTCACTCCACCAGGAGTGTTGCCTCCTCCCATGCGTTGGTGTACGGCGCCTCTTTGGCAGACATCTGCAGAGCTGCGGGCTGGGCGACACCGAACACCTTCGCAAGATTCTACAATCTCCGCGTCGATCCAGTTTCTTCCCGTGTGTTGGGTAACAGGTAATGGGCAGGAAGTACTGGCCGGTGTCACGCTTGCTGCGCCATTCCCCCTCACTCGGGGATACGAGCGCCTTTTTCTCTCCCAGTTCAGTTCCCCAGATGGTGAACCCTGGTAGAATCCTCCAAGCACCCCCGGCAGTCAGACTGGGCGGAGCAGTCTGACGCCAGGCCCAGTACTGGTGTTAGCTTGCCCGGGTCTCCGGTCAGCTCCTGTACTGGGCTAGGTGTCCGTATGGCCTGATTCCCCTTTGGGTAAACCCATATTTGTATTCTTCCACGGTAAGGTTTCCCTCACGGTAAACCCATGTCTTCCCGTTGACAGAGCTTCTGTCAGGATCTGCTGGCAGCCCTCCTCCCTACTCCTAGGTAGGATCTGCCCCAGAGTCCAGTCGTATGTAGTACTGCCCCAAGCCTGGGCCAGTCCATATCAGTGTCTCCACATGTTACCTCCCTTCGGGCAGGATGTGGCCTCCGTAGCGCCCTTCTCTGGAAGGCTCGCTTCCCTGCCGTTACGACAAGCTGTAACAACAAATAGGAAAGACCTGAAGCCGTCTTTCACTGAAGGTCGAAATCCCTTCCGATTTCCGTGGGGAAAGGAACAGCAGCTTGGCTATCTCCAGCAGCAATGTACTCAGTGGTCCCGGTGGGCACCAAGGTTAGCGAATTTGCGCTGGGGCGGTAGGAAGGTTGCAACCTCTTGCATGGCATTTGTCTGTCACGCACTCGCTTGTCAACATCTGCATGCCACAAGGTTGTGACGGGGTTCAGCTTGTGGCGCTTTCCATAGGACCCCTATGTCGTCACGACATAACTCGTAGTGACCGACAGATAGGAAAGTCTAGGTTACATATGTAACCCCCGTTCCCTGATGGAGGGAACGGAGACGTTATGTACCCATGCCACAATCTCGAACCATCGCTGGTTTGCCAGGGACTCGTCTCGGCTCCTCAGCGTGAAACCTAATGAGTGGATGGACCTGTCGCCCTTTTATACCCATTTGCACGGGGAGTGGCTCAGGTATGCAAAATCCACTAGCCAATTTCATTAACGTTTTCTCTTTAGTCAAGATGATCGGGGCTTCCAAGTAAATCCCCTATGTCGTCACGACATAACGTCTCTGTTCCCTCCATCAGGGAACGGGGGTTACGTACGTAACCTAGATGATAATAGTGCTGTCAAACGATTAATTGTTTTTAAAAGTTTTAAAAGTTTTTGTTTACATTTGTACTGTGTATGTTTATTATGTACATACAGTTTATGTTTTGAAAAAAATTACGTTTATACATTTATATATTCATATTCTTAGATTTTATATTATATATAAATATATTTAATACATAAACTTAACATGTTTTTCGTGTGCTGAGGCCATTGTTTTAGATCGTTAGTTCGTGTTCCACTGTGGCTGTCATACTGCGTACTATAGCTATGCACACGCGACGCCCCTCACGATCCAATGACAGAGACGCACGTTTGAAAGACAAGACAGTTAGCTTAGCCTATGGGATGTATTTTGAATGTCTGGTAGTCCTCAAATAACATTTAAGTCCCATCTCGTCTTGTTAACGAAGACGCGGCATAAATTTCATCATAGTTTTTATCATCAGATATTAGTTTTAGCTCATCAACGTCTCGTCTTAGTCACAGAAAAAAGGTAGTTAACGAATATTTTTCGTCATCGTCTTCGTTGATGAAATTAACACTGCTGTGGTTATAATTATCCACGAGACCAAACAATGCATTTTAAAGTGCATTACATGGCATAATTAATGCATTAAAACTACTGTTATAGTGTATTATATGCAAAGGCTTTTTTAAATCCCTTTGGGAAAAATACAGGTACTTTCGGACTCAACGCCGCTGAAGCATTCATCCACATTTAGTTGTGTTGTATGAAAAAATCCAGTCAGATATTCAGCTGAACTTCTCATGTTGTGCTCCAAAGAAAAGAAAGCCAAACAGGTTTGGATCATCATGAGCGAGTAAATCCTTTCATTTTGGGGTTCGCTATCCCTTTAACTAACCCTGCTAAAGTTTTGCTCATAGTGTGATGACCACAGTTCTCTTGAAGTGATTGGAAGACAATCACAGTGCTTTTCCACATCTGCCAGATTACCCAGAAGCCTCAGCGAGCAAACACTGGAGAGACAGACTTCACAAAGTCCCTGTAATTTCCCAATCACTTGTGTTTAGGGCACATCTCAGTCTCAGTTAGATCAGATGCGTTCGCTGAGGGTCTGTGTGTGTGCAAACATCAATACAATCAGAAGGAGATGTGTTGTGTGGGTTTTCTGTGTCGTCTTATATTGACTAATAGCCAGAGCCAGTTTGCGCTTTAAACAAACTCTGAAGATTTCCACAGAACTCAAATAGCCATCGCTCATGAGCTCTATGCATGCCTGTTCCTAGTGTTTTACACTGTTAAATATATTCCCTAATATGATTATGCATTAGTTAAATCCATTCAGTAGATTCACTGCCAAAATCAGCAAAGAAAAGGCAAATCTGGGCCTGCTAAACAGACCACGTTTTGTTCATGTGGATTTAGATGAATGAGTCAGTGAGAAATACAAATCCAGAGACCCAAGCATCGATATACCTTATGCTAAAGGTTTTTCATGGAATAACCAAAAATATATTTTTGAAGAATGTTGCAACTGTTTTGTTTATGCACTGAAAGATTGGGTTTAAAACAGCATTGGAACACACTGACTTTCATTGCATGGTCCTAAATAAATCAATAAATATGTTATATCACACTATGTAAAATGTTTAAACTCCTTGTGCAATAACTCCTGAGCTGGAATAGTCCCGGGGGCTTTGAATGCTGTTGTGGAGGATGAGAGGTGTCTCAGTCCAGTGCTGATGTATATGAGGTCTCAGTTCCATCATTACTTCCACGGCGTGTGTGACTCTCACTGAGCGAGCCGCAGGTGGACTGTGTTCCCGCTGAGCGCTGCTGATGGATGTCAGGCCGGCGCTGAGATCTGCTGGCAGTGTCTTCAGACGGCAGAGGAAGTGTCACTCTCCACGGGCATGCTGGGTAAAGCCTGGAGTCCGGCGCGTCTCACTGCTGCTGTCTTCACAACAAATCAAAGCCAAGTGGCGCGCGCCATTCAGCCCCACACTCGCCCACCGGGGTCCAGAGTCACTGTCTACCACACAACAGCTGATCTGCCCAATGCTAGAGAGCCCAATTCAATTCATACAAATCATTGCAAAGCAAAGCTGGTTTACAGAACATTGTAAGTGTCTACATTATATTCAGGAGTAGTTATTAGTGGTGACTATGACAGAAATCTAGGTTACAGTAAGAATCATGCATAAATCATACATTTATGCATTTAGCAGACTCTTTTATCCAAAGCGACTTACAGTGCATTCAGGTTATACATGATTTTATCAGTATGTGTGTTCCTGGGAATTGAACCCACAACCTTTTGTGCTGTTAACGCAATGCTCTACCACTGAGCCACAGGAACACATTACAGATGACATGTAATCAAACAGATGATGACCACTATTAACTGCAATGATAATATGTTACAATTAAACACAAATGTGGTAGTTGTGTATGTCGTTCCAGGGTTAGCATCGTCTCTTCTCAGATCTTGGTAAGGGTTGGATCCAGACTCCGTGCAGTCAGATCATGAGCTGAACTCATCTTTGGTTATAGCGTGCATCTAGCAGAGTATTTCTGAGAAACTACTGACTTGAGCTGAAGCACAGCTCTGTTCCTTCAGTAGTGAGTCTATTTACTACAAAGCACATGTGAGTTATTACAGCAGTGTTTGCTGTTAACATGCTGATCAACTAAACTAACAAATAAATAAAGTGCACTGTTTCCACTCACTGAAATTATTATTATTATTTTTTATTGGATAACTTTGTTTTATACACACTATGACATTAAAATGTCCGTAAAAGTTAAGGAAAGTCCTTTTTTCTTACTTTAATTAATTAAGGATGCATTAATAATGTAAAGACATTTATAATGTTACAAAATATTTATATTTCTAACAAATGCTTTTCTTTTTAACTTTCTGTTCATTAGTGAATCCTGAAAAATTAAATATATCACAGTCTCTACAAAAATATTGTGCAGCACGACTGTTTTCAACATTGATAATAATCAAAAATATTTCTTGAGCAGCATATTATTATGATTTCTGAAGATCATGTGACACTGAAGACTGGAGTAATGATGCTGAAAATACAGAAATAATTTACAGTTCAACAGATGTTCTAAATTTAAATGCTATTAATATTTCACAATATTACCAACCATAATACTGTTTTTACTGATCAAATATCAAATGCATGCCTGCTTGCTGAGTCATGTTAATCGAGCTACGAAGGCTTTGGTGCTGTGGTCATCCTCGTGTCTGTGGGCTCAGATTTCTGCTTTCACGGCAATCTTTACCTTTTATTAAAAATAAGGGTTTTTCAACATTTTCACTATGATAAAATAGATGTAATTTTTTATTGTTAATTATTTAGCACTTTATTTTTAAATGCTATATTTTTTTGTTATTTTATTTGTAATTTGTGTTGTATCTGACCTGACTTGCTCCGCCTCAGACGGGTCAAATGCATGGGTCTGTTAGTATCGATGTCTGTTTTCTCAGATATCTGATGTCACATGAATCTCAGCTTCACAGCAGCGCTGCTGAGTTTCACCTGCGTCACATCAGGAAAATACCCACAAACCCCGTGTGTGTTTCAGTGACACCCGATGAGTGGAAACACCGGTTAATCTGCCACAGAACTTAATAAAGCTGTCAGTAGAAGTAAAAAGCGTGTTTGTTTCACTTGTGCCATTCGTTTTGTAAATTGGCAGGTTTATGAGGAGGCTTTTAGGAGACTCAGACTGCTGTTCAGACACTTCATTGAAGTTTTATAAGATTCTGTATGAAATTCAATGGAAGAACAAATAAACTTCTCTAAATGTGGTAATGTTTGCCAGACTTAAATGAGATTTCTCGAGGTCAATCAGACATGTTCTGTCCTGAACATCTAAAGCAGCGTGGCACTGAGAATGACTGACAGCACTGAAACGATTTCAGAGACATCTCTTGAACTGAACTCAGTTGACATTAGCATTAGCATGCTGCTAAGATAACAGTGTGATCGGATAGCATGTATTATCTCACTACCATTGAGATCATAGTTTCATTTTCATTTTAGATAAAGTTTTAGTAATACTTAAAGATATTTTAATACATAAGTTAATTAGTTAAACTAAATTAAAATGGGAAATGTTTACCAGGCAATGTTTATTGCTTTATTTTAGTCCATGTCTTTTATTTCAACAGCAACCATTTATTTATGGTTTTAGTCTGAGTTTAATCTTACTATAATAACCGCATCATTCATCTTTTTTGTGTGAAATAGTCTCTTTAAACAATATTTGATACCTGCAGGTGATTTTTTCATTGATATGAGTGAGTCGGAGCTCACGATTGAGTGAATATGCTTTCAAATATATGTAGAAAATATGTATTTCACATACACTCTTATGTATATAAAGGTTCTTTATTTGCATCAATGTTCCATAAAAAGCATTTCTTTTTTCAGTTAGTGAGGAAAGTCATATCTTTCCATAAACATCTTTCTGAAAAAATACTGTAACTCAAGCTAAAATGCATTATAATTTTTTAATAATTTGCAGATTCCTTGTTGCATCTGAAAGTGGTAGTTTGTCATGTGTTTTAATGTCATATGCTTTCTGAAGATGTAGAAGTATTCTAATGTAGTAAATCTGGGATTAAAGTTATTCATGAGATTAGACAATGCATTATAAAACACAATTAATCAATGCATTCAAATACTGCTACCATGCATTGTATATCAAAAGCTGTAAGTGTTGCAGAAACGGATGCAAACGCATAAAACAGACATACAAATATCTGCCATTGCATTAGATACAGTATAACAATGGCATTTATTTGAAGGATAGATGCACAAACACTTGCTAAAACTATTAATTAGCATTGACAAGTTAGTTCTGAGAAAAGTTTCACAGTGAATACATTTAAAATGATATTTCTAGGTGTTTAAATACTTTTAAAGCCTCAGTATCTGATGTGTCATGTGACTAAATCACCAGGAGAACAGCTTGACGTGTTTTCATGAGTTATGAGTTAATGTCATAACCTGTCTTGATTTTGACATGATTTCTGTCCGTCTGTCTGGACACGTGTGTGTGTGTGTGTGTGTGTGTGTGTGTGTGTGTGTGTGTGTGTGTGTGTGTGTGTGTGTGTGTGTGTTATGTGCTGTGTTGTGTGTGTGTGTGTGTGTGTGTGTTATGTGCTGTGGTGTGTGTGTGTGTGTGTGTGCATGTTTATGTGGTTTATGAGGACACAAATTTGTATAATGACATGGGTATGACATAGGTATTACAAGGAGAAGGTGATTTATGAGGACATTTTCAGTGTCCCCATAATTTAAAATGCTTATAAATCATACAGAGAGAGTTTTTTGGGGGGAAAGTTGAAATGCACCGTCTCCTGTGAGGGCTACGTTTAGGTGTAGGGTAGGTGTAGGGCAATAGCACATACAGCTTGTACAGTATAAAAACCATTACGCCTATGGAGAGTCCCGTAAACCATAAAACCAACATGTGTGTGTGTGTGGGGGTCGGGATGATAATAATGTTTCTAATCGTGTTACATGGCACACAGGATTGTGTTCAGTGTTAATGATGAGCGCTGGTCTCCTCCTCCGGCCGCTTTCTTTCAATTTGTGTGCTGTCATCTCTCTGCACCACCAATGAAATTGATGCACCCTCTTCCCTTTAATTAAATCAAAAAGCGGGCAGGGGGCTTGGCTCCACGGGGGTCGGACGGGGGGGCCCGTCCGGGGCCCGTCAAGCGCCCAGCAGAACTCGTCCCATCTGTGACACCTTCAGAAAGAGCAGCGCTTCACCAGTCACTTTCTTCACGTTTCTCCGCTCCGCCGGTTGTTTTTCTGATTCAACAGGAGACTTTCCCATCTGTAGTGTAAAATATCATATTTCCAGAAAACATCTCAAAAACCAGAACATGGGAGGCAAAACTGTGTCACGAAACAAATGAAGCTTTTAAATGAAATCAAGTTTTTATGTTACAATACAGTGCATCCCAGGTCATTTGTTGTTGTTTTAAGGTTATTTTAAACTTCAAAACAAGACATCACCATGAAATATTGATAACAACGAGTAAATAATATTTTATAGAACAAAAGAGACATCTTTGATTTGGATATGACTGCATTGTGGTGATGAAGTGACGGCTGGTGTGTGTTTGTAATGGAGCTGAAGGTGTTGTTATTCTCCGCGTGGAGCCACAAATGACATTACACGAGGAAGACTAAAGGACGAATCCCATTCAGAGCCCAGACCACTTCAGACTCTCACTGAACACTCCAGCTTTACAAAAGAAGCATTTACAATTAAAACAATCAGCGTATTTAGATGTGCACTTACTCGTTCATTTCTGTACATGCAACTGAATTAGCTTTGAATAGAGAATGCATCTAATAAATGTAGAATGAATTATAATTATAATAAACAGCACAAAAAAGTTTATACATACCTCCATTCATCATCTTATCATCTCATATAGTTTAAACTATACTGTACATTTCCTTTCATGCTTTAATCCAGATCTAATCATTTTCTATGTTAAATATTTGAATTTTGTATTAATATAATTTATTTATGTCTATACATATGTATACTTAAATATTCCTGTTTGTTACATATTTAAATATGGCACATCTGTAACTAAGAGATGAATATAAAGAAATCATAGAATCAAATATGACATGCATATGTTGTTTTTATGTGTGTACGCATCATTTTAAATCATTAAGGAATAAGTAAATATATACATGTGAGTTCTTTTGTGGGGTTTTGAATGTTTAGAGGAATAAGTAAATATATACATGTAAGTTTATAATTTAATGCGAGTTATTTTGTGGGGTTTTGAATGTTTAGAGGAATAAGTAAATATATACATGTAAGTTTATAATTTAATGCGAGTTATTTTGTGGGGATTTGAATGTTTAGAGTGCATTCGGGGGTAAAAGTAAGGATATAATTGTTTTAAGTAGCTCTGCCAGTCCTGATGAATTATTTCGTTGGAGTAGAGATTAGCCAGATCAGATTAGAAAGGTAATACTATGGTATTTGTGTGTGTGTGTGTGTGTGTGCGCGTGCGTGTGTGTGTGCGTGTGAGTGTGTGTGTGTGTGTGTGTGTGTGTGTGTGTGTGTGTGTGTGTGTGTGCGCATTTGCCGGCGTGTTTGTGCATCAGTGTGGTGAAACACTGACCCCTACTGCACAGCATTCCCTGCACTGACAGCATCTGACAAACACATGCAGCTGGAATATCACACATGCCTCACTCTTTTCATGCAGGTATATGTCGTTATACGGTGCTGCGTCTGTTTTGGGCTATTTAATGTTTTGTAATCAGTTTAAATGAATCAGTAGCCACACATATATGAGTCTGCAGCGATCAGAATGATTTCAGTGTGTGCATGCAGGACTCAGATGTTCCTGTGATCGTGGGTGCTCACTGGTGAAGTTCACAATCACTGCGCCATCACCCCGTCCTCGACTCCAAACACGCGCTTTTAATTTGAGCTCTCTGATTAGCGGATGATTGTCTGACAGACGCTCGCGGATCCCAGGTCTTTCTCTCCCAGCCTGCAACTCAATCACAGCCAATTAGCGGCTCCCCAAACACTCTCTCCTATTAGAGTCAGGAGCCGCTCATTCTGTCCTGATTTGACAAAGAAATCACCCCCTTGTCCTCACAACTCTCTCTCGCGCGCAACTTTCTTCGATAACTTTTTATATTTCATAGCTTTTCATCTTTGGTAAATGGCTTTTCTTTTTATTTAAACGCGTTTTTTTTTCTTCAGCATCTCCTAGGTTATCAGAAACTGTCACCTTTCAACGAATACGTACCGTTTATGTGCTAATGTGTTCACTTTAGGTATTAATATGTACCTTTGGGGTTCTAATGGGCTTTGCATCTTTTGGGGGGGTAAAACACACACAGGCCCAGTGACCGCTTTGCAAACTTCAAGCATTTTGAATGAGACACACAGTTTGGTGGACAATGCAGGCTGTCCTTGTCTTTTCAAGGTTAAGAATCCATTCAGTTTGAGCCAAAAAGTGAATTCTAATAAGTGCTGTCCGAAGTCTCACCTGCACGGACTCTCGCGGGCAGCTCAATGTCACGCCGGACGTCTCCATCCTTTACAGTCCTCTTCCGGTCTGAGACAAATGCAGGGTTTTAGAGACACGAATCAGAGACACGAGGACTCGGAGTGATTTGATTGGACGAGCAGATGATGCTGAGGAGATCAGACATGACATCTCTCACATTCGTCCTTGCAGGTAATGTCATATAAGATGAGCCCAAGTCAAGATAAATAACTGTAGGCTTTAAACATGCTCTCATGTATATTGTTCTCATGACAAATGCATTTTACCGTTTAAAAAACGAAGTTAAAATACAATTCGGATATTCAAGGATTCAAGGTTTTATTGGTCACATACTCAATTATACAGAATATAAGCAGTAGTGAAATGTAAGTCAGGTCCGCTCAATGGACAGTGCAAAATACATAACACAAGATAATATATATATAAATATAGGTAAAAAAAATGACAAAATAAAGAATAAAATGTGCAATAAAATAAAATGTGCAGGACAGTATACTGTAGACTTAATAAATAATAATAATATAAGCAGCAATGTACAAACAGGTTGTACAGGCTATATACATAGCAGCAATATGGATGATGGAGAATAATGAATATCTCACTGATTATTAAATATGATAGGATATAAGGTCATTCTCAAGAAACTGTGACTTTGTGTGTCTATCCATGATCAAATACCTGCATACTTAAATAAATATATAGCTATAACATATAAGCTATCAGTTGGAGGTGACGCCTTAAAACACACACACACACACACACACACACACACACACACACACACACACACACACACACACACACACACACACACACACACACACACACACGTCCCTGGAGCACAAACGCAGTCATACGCAGCACAGGTATATTTGTAGAAATATTCAACAATATATGGGTCAAAATGATCCATTTCTCTTTTATGCCAAAAATCATTAGGATATTAATTAAATATTATGTTCCATGAAGATATTTTGTAAATGTTGTTCTGTAAATATATAAAAACTTAATTTTTGATTAGTAATATACATTGCTAAGAGCTTAATTTGAACAGCTTTAAAGATGATTTTCTCAATATTTAGATTTTTTTGCACCCTCAGATTCCAGATTTACAAATATTGTCCAAACCATACATCAATGTAAATATTATTTATTCAGCTTTCAGATGATGTATCAATCTCAAAAGAACCCTTCTGACTGGTTTTGTGCTCCGGGGTCACATATTTATGTATCAGTATTGGAACAGAATGAGCAGCATTTAGACTGAGTTTATTCACAATTGATAAGTTGTTGCATGTTGCTATTCAATGCATTACTGTATAGGCATAATATACACTAATATCAGCTACAATTGTGCTTTTTTAAACATTGAACTATTTTGATACTTTTTGATTTTACACATATTTAAAATAAACTTTGTGGTTTTATGGAGTTTTTTATGGAGTTTGTCACAATGCATTATAATGGACTTTTCCACAAATTGGCCTAAAAATAAAGGTACTTTTGGCAGTGATCCCATTGAGGAATCATCTTCGGTTCCCCGCTGAAAGAACCTTTCAGTGAACAGTTCTTAAAATAACATTTCGTTTTGTTGTTAGTGTAATTTAAAGAAAAACTAATCTAAAGAACCTTAGAAAGATTGTGTGGGTGTTTTAGTTCTTCATGGAACCATTAAAGCCAATAAAGAGTGAATCATGAATGTAGCGTTGATTTCAAATGAAGGCATCTTATAAGACAGCATAAGAAACCCTCTCCGTGAAAACCCAGCTAAAGTCATTTTTGAGATGTACAATTTTCTGCATAAAATCATCCTACGTATTGTAAAGAACAGTCAGTGAAAATCTATTCTAGGTATCTTTAATATTGACGGAGTATAAGACCAAGTCTAAGATTGAAATCATAGTGATGCTTGTAATCAAACTTTGATGCATCTCAGAATTAGACTTTAGAATTGATTTTACAGAGCGGGTCACATGCCTGTGTTTTGGAACAGCTTTGGAAGTGTGCATATGATGCCTTAGAATGCTGTCTGTGTTTTGGAACAGAGCCTGCGATGAACATCCCTGAGAGGCGGGTGATGAGGGCAGATACAGGGCAGTGTCACAGACAGCTCTATAGAGAGAGAGCTTCATCTGATTTGAGGGAAGAGCGTCCGTCTTTGTTAACACACTGGACGGAGCCCTGCTGTCCGAGCGCAGCGTGAGGGTCCGGACAGAGATGAAGCCGCTCTCAGAGACCGACTCGTGAGGAAGACTGCCAGCAGGGACTTTTCCCTTTTGTTGTGATTAAATATTATACCTTCAAAATGATATACTTGCTCTGATATGCTTTGAAAGGGTGATTCTTATAATGAGAGAAAAAAAATCAATAGTGCATTAAATTCATATTTATGTGACATAATAACTAAATCATTGTGAATATTGTCCAGACCTATTTTTGAACATCACTAATTCCAAAATATTTTTTAATACCTGGAAGTATTTGATAAAAAAAGGAAAAGTCCTCAATACATTTAAATAAAAAAAAAACGTTATATTGATATACTATTTATTTCCTTCCTTCATTTTATGGAAGTAATACCCAGGTTTCAGTTAACAAAACGTATGCTGTAATTTTAAATGAAATAGTGAAAATAACATTAATGTTTATAATCCTATAGTATGTATTTGTATCACATCATATTAATTCTATTTATTAGATGTTTATAGTATTTTGTTAATTAGTTTTATGCTTTATATACTGTAAAGAATGGATGATCCTGAGCAGATATGACCGAGCGCTGCACACAAGGCTATGGATCTGTGTGTATTGAAATATATATAACACAGCTTCTATACAGTATTCTTAATGTGCTCGTTGTAATAGTGTAATATTGGTAATATAAGTGGAAGTGCAGTGGAGAAGCGGAGCTCAGCTTACGGTCCAAATGAAAGCGTCTCACCAGTCCAGATCCAAGAGCTTCTGTCATTGCGGTCCAATAATGAATGAATGACCTCCCAAACACAGTCAGAAGCAGACGAGCTCCAAAACCTGAGCTCAGCCGGTAATACTGACCGTGTGTGTGTCTGTTCATCTCCTGTCTGAAGACACGTACAGCAAGTGCAGCCAACCGATGGATACAACAAGACTTCTTCAGTCCGTCTCGGGTTCTGCTTAAAGAACTGTTGAGCTTTCTGGGCCATAGCTGCAGCATAGAGGATGAGTCCACACATGGGTTTATTAATGGCAGGTTCTAAAAGTATTATCCACATGTTCAAGTATGTGCCTGACAATGTATAACAAGGGAACAAGAAAGAGGAACTAGACTGAACTACATACTAAAAGTCCACAAGACGAGCACAGACAGAACATGACAGGAATACTGAAAAAAATATGACAAATATTTAAAATGTTTAATTTGTAACATAATAATTATGACATACATTACATAATGTAATTATTTTTACATTTTAGCATCATTAAACATTTTCAGAACTTATTGTTCACTTTTTTGTCCATTTGTTCTCATTATTTCATCTTTTCCCCCATAATTAAGTATTAATTGTGACTTTCTATTATGACTTTTTTGAGGCAATTTGAGGCATTATTTTGACTGTCATAATTTCAATTTAGCTCAGAATTCTGACTTAGTAGGTCATAATTTCAACAGTCATTACTGATATTGTATCACATCATTTAAATTTTTTTGTCATAATTTTCATTTTATTTTCCATGATTTCATTTTCCGTGGTTTTTAATCTTATAATTTCAAATGTTTTATACTTGTTTACTTTTGATCTCATAATCATGACTATATTTCAACCTTGTTATAATTTTTCATTTTCTGTCTTAATTGTGCCATTTTATCTCATAATTTCTAATTTTATGATTTAATCTCATGGTTTTTGGTCAAAATGGGCTTTGAATAATTTCGTCTTTTTGTCATAAATATGACATTTTTTTTCAAAATGTAGAATTTTATGATTCACTCATTTACTGACGTGATGGGAATTGTCTTAACTCAATGTTAAAGTGAAAATTAACACTATTTCCATCATGTGTCATAAAAATGTGGTTCTCGGAGTGATTATGGTTCATTGCAGGAGGAGAACAACGGCATTCTCCCACACAATAAAACAAAATAACTCAATAAAATGACAATCCCTTGGCACTTCATGTATTACCCTGATGAAGTCACTCAAACAAAGGGAAGTGCTTGGTTAGTTTTGAAGGATAGTCGGTTAAGGAGAGCGACAGCAGCAGACGTGGAGGTGGACGTTACCTCGCTGGTTTTAGGAGATGAGTCCGGCCAGCTGGCACCGGAATCTCACGATGGAAGTGTTTGGATTTAGAGGAACA
Organism: Gymnocypris eckloni scoliostomus; assembly: GCA_027564155.1. Classification (NCBI taxonomy): domain Eukaryota; kingdom Metazoa; phylum Chordata; class Actinopteri; order Cypriniformes; family Cyprinidae; genus Gymnocypris; species Gymnocypris eckloni. The sequence continues at coordinate 1,817,761 of CM050428.1, read as the reverse complement.
CAGAGAGACCCCGGCAGACGCACCACAAGGGTCCGGGACCCTCTCAGCAGGCCTCTGTAGGGCTGCCCGGACCCCCGCCGGCTCTGGACAGATGGAGCGGCTGACCCCGGAAGCCAGGAAGGAGGAGAGGCTTGACACACAGGAAGGAGAATGGCAGCGGCCGCAGATGCCAAAGGAAGCTGGACTGCAGCAGGTGTGCATGTGATCAACCTCACGCTTCGCTTCATACGACCTGCTTTCTGATATCAGACAGAACGCCAGTCACAGCTCTCGAACCCCGCTGGACAGTTATACGAGCGTTTATTATACTCCAGCCACGAGACAGTATTTATCCTCAGGATGTCAATGCATTACATTAAAATAAACGACACTTGCTTTGATTTCCTTAAAGTCAACCAAGACAGAACTTGATTGCATTCATCAGGAATTGATTGGAGGGTAAAAACAGGTGGTTGAAAAATAAGAGGGCTTAGTGATGAAATGGAAAGTAATGCAAAAACAGGTGTGAAGTGTGTATAATGCTACTCAGGCTTATTGGAAATACATGCCTCTACCAACATTTCTCCAAAGTGGAAAAAACTTACCTCTACATAAGTTTCCAGCTGAAATGAACTGATGATGTTTGCTCCTGTTCACACACAGGTTGATTTACAGGGCAAGAGATTAAGAAAGCTGAATTTTCACTCAATTCTCGCACTTTCAAACTATTTTAACATGCTATGAGATTTTAAAACTGATACTACTGTACATTAGCGTCACATATATAGCTTCATCGTATAACGTCATCGTCAAATTTGCTGATGACACAACGGTGATAGGCCTGATCACCGACAACGATGAGACGGCCTACAGAGAGGAGGTGAGTACCCTGACTAAATGGTGTCAGGAGAACCACCTCTCACTCAACATCGACAAGACCAAGGAGCTGGTGGTGGATTACAGGAGACAGAGCAGAGAACACACACCCATCACCATCGACAAGACACCTGTGGAGCGGGTGAGCAGCTTTCTCCACAAGTTTCTCGGCGTTCACATCACTGAGGATCTCACATGGTCTGCGCACACAGATGCAGTGCTGAAGAAGGCACATCAGCGTCTCTTCTTCCTGAGGCGGCTGAGGAAGTTTGGAACGAGCCCCAGAATCCTCAGATCCTTCTACACCTGCACTGTGGAGAGCATCCTGACCCGGCTGTATCACCGCCTGGTATGGAAACAGCACCGCTGGCAACGCAGGGCTCTGCAAGGGTCGTGCGAACTGCCCGCCACATTGTTGGAGGTGAGCTTCCCTCCCTCAGGATATCTACACCAGGCGGTGTACAAGGAAAGCCTGGAGGATTATCAAAGACTCCAGCCACCCGTCCCACAGACTGCTCTCTCTGTTGCCCTCAGGGCGGCGTTTGCAGCATCCGATCCCGCACTAGCCGACTGAGGGACAGCTTTTTCCCTCAGGCTATCAGGCTAATGAACAGTCAGAAATAACTCACCTACATCACACTCCCTCTCACACAACATGCCATGCACTGCACTTTAACACAGTTCTACCGGACTACACGCACACACTGCACTAACACATCTGCTATCACTGGACACCATACAAAAGCACATCCACGCCACTGCATATGCATAATCTGTTGCAACTTTGCACAACTATCTGCTGCTCAACCAATCTGCTGTTAATTTATAATCTGTTGCACCTTCACATTATTACTATGTATAGACTACATAATGTATAGATAGTGTACATAATGTAGATGTGCTTTGTATAATGTGTAGTTGATAATTAAGTATGTCTTTATAGTACACTATGTGTACTGAGTATATGTATGTGTATTTTGCACATTGTCTTCTGTACAGTCTGTAAATATGTACTGTCCATATGTAAATTGTTGTTGTTTTTGCACTGTCTAATTTCACTCACCAAGGCACTTGTGCTGTGGTGATGTGACAATAAAAGTGATTTGATTTGATTCAAATGTATGCATTCTCATGGTAGCCAATGTGATAAAGTGTTGTGAAAGTGAAGTGCTCTGGTATAAATTCAAGTAACTGTAACTTGAATGCACTGTAAGTCGCTTTGGATAAAAGCATCTGCTAAATGCATAAATGTAAATGTAAATAAATCGACAAAACTACAGTTAGACAAAACATCTCAAACCCTCATAGTTATATAGCACGGTTGCACCAGCAAGTGTGTTTCTAGCACTTTTGCATTCGTTAACACTATCGGGCATTTTAATTCTGAACCAATGTAATAAAGATTTGACCATGGTCATGCTTTTTATTGCCTCTCACTTGACATTTCAATTTGCCGTGAAACATGCAATAAGGGTGTGGCGAGGGGGCGTGGTTCAGCGAAGTCTGCAGCGGGAGAGAGACTCAGGAGACAGCGGTAAGTAAGTGGGTCAAGTGCAAAATGAGGAACACCTGTGTCTGATTGCAGTAATTGGCGTGGAGACCGGATAAAAGCCACCGTGGAACGGGAGTTCAGAGAGAGACGGAGTGGAGACTCGGGCGCATGGACTGTGAGAGAGAGACAGCCAGAACGAACACAGAGAGTGATCGCTGAGACAACCGAGAGAGTTGATGTGCCGAGGACGCGCAGAGTGCGCACCTGTTTAAGTTTATCAAGAAAAGCAATAAAATCACCCGAGTTTCCACGAGCCAACCTTGTCCGCTTCCTTCCTTCATCCGAACTTTGCTACAAAGGGATGTAATATCAGTTTTGTAGAAACAACGCCACAAGCACGTATTTTTAATACGAAAAAAAATTATACATTAAAATTATTAACTCATAATGCAGTCGCCTATCCCAGACCTGTACGTCATCATACACTAGAATGCAGCGATATATCCCTAAAAGTCAAGGTATCAGGGCATGAAATGACATCGTATGGGTTTTATATCATATAACATAGTTTAGGGATATCACACCAGCAAGAGTGCTGTTTTCATGAATATCTGCATGATCTTTGCTCAGTTTCACAAATGAAAATTGCTCCAGTCAAAGCGACATCAGAACTGTTGTGTGATTCTGATCAACCGAGCAGTGATTCGTTACTGAATGTTTTCTGAGTGAATCCAGCGGGTCGATGATCTAGAGACTCGTTCATAAAGACAGTCGCATGCTTTGTTTCTGAATGAATTCGCCATTTGAATCAGACCAAATGACTCCCTCATTAAATAGGATTTAGTTCATATTTAGGCCATTACTGTCAATGTAAAAACAATAATAACAATAATAAATGCGAAGCTTGACGACGCTATGAAGGACGATGTTCACGGATTATTTTTTATAACCTGTACTTTCCACAGTTATTCAAACAGAGAATAAATTATACAGAGAAAGCGTAACATTTACATTTTCAAAGAACATTGACACTCTCCAAAAACTCCTCTTATAATCAGTTAAGCTGTCGATATACGGTTTGATGAATGAATCTGTAACTTACATCACACGCACATTTGCACTTTGATGTTTATGATGAGAATGTGCATGCGAGCTGAATTCAGTAAGCGAGCATGTGCACTGAACAACAACTCATTCATAAGCCCAACAGACTCGTGTGTGGTTGGTTATAATGTGCAACACTGCAAAACGCCGAAAAGATCCTGGCGCAACATTGAACAGATCTAAATTTAATGCTGCGGTCAACACTTTATTTCATTTTCCTCACGACAGCGGTAATGTATTTAGTTTAACTGCAGCATCATGTCAACATCATGTCCGTGTGATGCCATAGTTTCTACAAACGTAAACTGAGGATAGTGTGGATATTACGTAATTAATAGGCGACAATGACCAGAGATGAGCCATTAGTTAAAATTAAAATTTCTCTGGATTTACAAATCCTTGGGAACATTTGGCATAGCATAAGTACACAACCCTGCTGAAATATATCACACTGTGCAAGTAGTTTTTGGATATTTTATTATGAATATCTTACATATTGTGCCTTTAATGTTATAGCATTATTTGTGCAATTGTAATTGCCGTATAAATGCATTCATGTCTCCTCTGAACAGTCTGTGTAAACCTGAATTACACTTCAAATGCAGCTTCTGAAAACAACGTTACAGCCACAGTGTAGTCTTAAATGTTTGTGTGACAAAAGCTACTTTTTTTGCCATGTCTATTCAATGCTGTTCTCATTTAACCAGGGGCTTGCTAATGGGGGGGCAGAGTGCATAGGGCCCGGAGGTCTGGGGGACCCGCGATCACCTGGCCATCGGGACATTGCATTCGAGCAGTGGGCTTGCTCGCCGAAACAAGGGAGAGCTCCCCGATATTAGGCTCTGTATTTATAATACAGCGCATGCGAAACCGTATAAAGCAAATAGGCCTACCCCAAGAGCGCGAAGAAGCGCTCCCCGAAACATTTAAGGGGGAATTTGTGGGCAGGATGGGCTCGATTTGTTTAGGGACAAATTTTAACCCCAGTGTCCAGCCTCCACCCCTGAACGTTTACGATCGCAACTCAAACCTTTTTTGGATAAATATTTGTTTATTAATTAACTGACACATTATGTAATTAATTAGATTAAAAAAGTGTAACTGCTTGACAGCCCTAGGTTTAGCATGAAGTCTGTTTCTGGCCCAACGCGTCCAGATACGGTGTGGCTTCACTGTATATCAGGGTCTCAGTCGATATGACTTGCAGATGATGGCGCAGTGCTCTGATCTCTTGACTCGCATCGCTTTGCAACTTTTATGCGTCCACGTCAAGCATACGGCCACGCGCAGCCCTGACCTCCACATGCTCTCACATGCAAACGCCTTCTCCTATCCATCCCGCTTTATTGCCACCAGCGGCGGGACAGACGCCGGCCCTGCGCGCTCGGTCGACTCCAGTGATGGAGAGGGTTTATAGGAGACCACCTTGACCCGTCCCTCCGCAGACCCCAGCTCACCTCAGCTCTTGAGTTATTATCATAATTTCTCATGCCTCCATGTTTTACAGAATGTTTTGTGTTTTATTGCCTGAGAATCAGAGGAGCGAGCGCCGGCGTGATAAGAAAAGCAGTCATGTGAAAAATGAAAGGAGCCACATGTCCGGCAGAGAGAGGAGTGAGGGTCAAATAATAAAATACATGACAAATGCACCGGCGCTATTTCATCTTCAATGTGAAATGCACCAAATTCACATACAACAAAAACTCATGAATACAATCACGATCAAAAGACAAACGAGGAAACCGAGAGCTGTGCTCCTAGAAGCTGACACACGTGGTCACTATGAGCTTCTTGTTCAGTAATGTTTGGGTTATATTACGCTGGACTGTGTTTTTATCTCATAGTTATGACTTTTTATTTCATAATCTCCTCACGGAGCTACAGGGTATAAGTGATTTGGAGAATGGGTGGACAGGACTTTTTTCAATTTTGACTAATCATTTGTCTTTAGTCTTTATTAAGACATTTAGTCATAATTGTAATGTTTTTATCTCATAATTGTGACACACTATGTCATAATTTTGACTTTTGTATAATAATTTATTTCATTTAATAATTATTTCATAATTCAACTTTTTGTCAGAATTTTGATCTCATTATTTTATAGTCTTTATTATGACTTTCATCTCAAAATTGTTGGTTTGGAGAATGATTATGGAACCTTCTAATAATTATGACTTAGTATGTCATAATTGTATATTTCTGTCATAATAATGATAATAATAATACATTTGTTACAATTTCAACTTTTTTATTTCATAACTGTGAATCAATGTTTTCATAATTATGACTTATCTCTGTTATAGTTTAAACTTTATCTCGTATTAGTGACTCGTGTTATCTTTTCAACATTATCATGCTGATGACTTTTTATATCTTAATTATGGCTTTTAATCTCATTATTTTCAACTTTGAATTGCATAATTATGAATATGATAAATATCAAAAGACAGATAACAAAACAGATGGTCCTGGAGGCGGTCTGCTGATTTGAATTTGATTGGTCTGTTTGTTTTGATGAGATATTGCATTACCACTTTCATTTCTCAGTTCATTGTACAAAGTTATTGTATTGCTTCTATGAGTTGCTTGAATTGTTCTGGAGGTGGAAACCTTTGGAACCTGTTGATTATTTGTTTCTATGAATGCTCTTGTTCGAGTTCTGAAAGGTACAGCATGTTTCCATAATGAATGTCTGCATTATCTCTAAAGATCAAGGACGGTTTGATTCCTCCGTGCATTAATGCCCCTGATGTATCTACACGCATATGAAGTCATGTGCTTTCTTGTAGCCAAAGCCAGTGAGGAATCAAACAATACGGCCCCTGATAAGAGGTCGGGACCCAGGGCCCGGCACGCGGTCCGGCGGGTGCTCATAACATCCCGTGACTTCCACGCTTGGTCACGTCTGTCCGCACCCCTCACTCTCCCATATCTCTCAATCTGCACATTTTCTTACACTTTAATTACACGGCCGTATATTGCCCCGGGCCGTATGGATGGCGATACTGAGAGCAGATAAGACGGAGGAGCTTCTGTCACCACCCAAACATATTAGAACGCCACCAAAGCCAATTATCTCCATTCTGAATGACAATTAAGCATCCGACTCTATCCAGGTACATGAATCCAGACCCTGGAGCTCCGGCAGCTTCGCTTCTAGGGCCAGAGGGCATTTTTAATAAGTGTATGACTTCCCCCTGGTTTGTTTTAGTAGCTATGAGAATGAGAGACAGGAGGAAAATAACGTCTTCTGATTAATAGATCAAGAGTTTTCTTTTCTTTCATCATATGCATTAAATTAAAGACATGTATACTGTTAAAAAATATTTCTATTTCAAATAAATACTGTTCTTTTGAGCTTTCTATTCATCTGTGAATCCTGAAAAATTAAATATTTCACAGTTTCCACAAAAATATTGTGCAGCACAATTGTTTTCAACATTGATAATAATCATGCATGTTTCTTGAGCAGAATATTATTATGATTTCTGAAGTTCATGTGACACTGAAGACTGGAGTACTGATGACAGATTTACTATATATTCACATAGAGAACAGCTATTTGAAAGTCATTTGTTTGGCACGAGGTGTTTGAGACTTACTATATTTTGAATGCACACTTTTGAACAGTACTGTAGTATCATCACAATATTCCATAGAGCTTTTAGGGAGAAACAGACTAAGATGTATGTTTATCCTCACTGTCACTTCTCTTCCCTGGCATTGCTCTTAAATCTCAATACGTTTACATGCATGTTTTTGTTGAGCCTCATATTTGACCCATCAGGCTTTTATGGCTCATAGAGTCTGATATAGTGAGAATATGAAGAAAAACAGCTCAGTTTTATTCAGAGACTCAAACTGAGCAAAAATATGAATTTGGTGCAGATGCTGATACTTATATGATGAAATTATGCTGCTTGTGATGTAAATCAATGAGATATTTATAACATTACAGCAGATACTGACATTAAATGATCTAAATATCACTCTATATCTCTAATAATATGTCTTAGTGTGATGAGATGTAAATGATCCAAACATATAATGCAATGCTGAAGAAATAAACGCTCCTCAGAAGATGTGAGATGAAGATCATTCAGTGAAAGTAAAGCTCCTCAAAAGATGCTGATGATCAGATTTGAGACTAAAACATGATTGATGGAGAATCAAGTAAAGCTGAGCTGCTTCAGTAAGTGTTCATCTGGAAATATGACTGCAGTTATTCTGACGTTTACTTGATCAAAATCAGTCCAGATTTGACAGAAAAAGACACGAGAAGCAGCAGCTGAAGCTGGACGTTTCTACAATTACACTAAAAGAGCTTTTACTGGATACACAACTAAACTATCGATCAGAGACAGAAGACATGCAGCAGATTGAGAGTGAAACAGGTTTAACAGTAAAGTTTTGATCATTTTGAGGCCTTAGTAATTTGAGTATTAAATATGATACAGTAGCTCTCATAGGGTTAAAAGTCACACAGGTTTTGAACAACACGAGGGTAGTAACTGATGACAGAATGATCATATTTCAGTGCTGTCTCTCTATAATAAGCCATAATCTTGAGGAGAGACGCAGTACAGCGGAGCTGCACAGAAAGCAAGATGGAGAGAGATAAAACGACAAAGAGAGAGAGAGAGAGAGAGAGAGAGAGAGAGGTGACTTTGAGGAGCTGGACTCAGTCTCATGCCAAGCGTCTCTCTCTCTCTCTCTCTCTCGCTGTCACCTAATCCTCAGTCCGACGGGTCGGTTATGGGAGCGCTTGGTTGAGGCGGGTCAGTTACCCGCTATCACAGGGCTTTAATCCGAGCGGCCGCCTCCTAAACTGGCTGTGAGCGCGGTGCCAGGCGCTGGCATCCCTGAGAGAGACAGCTAGAGGTTGTCTGTACATGGATGGGCACTTCACAGCTCGGCGGGGGGGGGAGGAAGGGGCATCGCGGCAGCTGCTCGGGGCATATGGGCAGAATTCATTAAAAGAGCCCAAAAAAGCTAATGTGAGAGAGAGAGAGAAACAAAGTACAGCAAGAGTGTGTTTCTGTATTCATGTGCATCACAGCTTCTTGAGAAATGTCTTGCGTCACGCTTGAAAGTTGTGCTAGACCTTGAGCCAGTGTTAGTTTAGCATCTCTGATAGGTTACACTTTATTCACAACTACATGTCTACTAACGCTCAGTAGGGTAGGTTTAGGGTTAGTAGAATAAGTTGACACATACTTGCAAAGTTTCTTATAGTCAGTATGTTGTGGACCCATCAAAATAAAGTGTTAGTCTACTAATACTCTGATGACTGCTAGTTGACATGTAGTTACAGTTACTTACTGTTAGTAAAATATAAAGTGGCTATCAAAATAAAGTGTTACCCTTTGATATCTTATTATAGTATATTTGGAAAAAGAGTACAATTGTATACTTTGTTTAAATTTTAATAAAAAATTTTGTCATTTAAGTATTTTGTCTATATATAAGTTTAGTTGTTTTATTATTTCAACTTTAAACACAAATGAGGGATGATGCCTTGGCAACTCGCTCAAATAGGTTTGTGTTTTTCCCCATAATTAATTATGATTAAACTATTCATTTGTCATTATTAAAACATAAAACATTTAGAAAACATTAAAACACATTGTGTTCAGTGAAACGTGTTATTTTACTATTATTTATAAACTATAACAGTATCTTTTATTTTATCATAGTTTAAGTTTTAGCAATTTTAGGTGCTTTTGCATTAGTTTTCTCAATATTTCTATTTTGCTTTAATTCATATTCATCTCAGTTATAGTTTGAGCAATTTTAGTACTTCAGTTTCAGTTATTAAACATTTCTGTTTTATTTGATTCTATTTCAGCTATATTTAAGTTATTGAGAACAATGTTATATGTTGTATTTATCAATAATGACACTGTGTAAACCCATGTTTTTATTTTCAATCTACTGGTCGATGTCAATCTACCCTTTATGCCATTTAAAAATACAAGATACATACTGATTACCATTAAAAAAGAAACATTTCACATCTGATTATGAATGATTTCATGAGACATACATTTTTCAAATAGTGAGATTTAAATGCATAAATGAGATATTGTGTCTTAAACGAAGCAGGTTCTCGTGATAGAAACGCAGGAATGAAGCTCATGAGAACAGGACGAGCTCAGATGGTCGATGGCGTGGTCAATAATGATAAGACTAGCTTGTTCGGATGTGCAAAGTTCATTTGAACTCAATCAACTGGATTTTAGTTAACCTTGGATTTACGCTTTTTTTCCAGATACTACAAACGGTGACAAATGTCTCCAGATTGATCCAGTTAAGAAAAGCAGTGTTTCTGGGTGTGCAAGGTTAAGCTTAATGAGAAACACACACAGCGTAAGCAATGACCCGACGCCATCGTCAAGCATCACATTCAATATGAACAACATTGTCCTATCTGAACACATGACGTGTACATCCATCCTCAGGCCACAGGCAGTGGAGACGGATCTTCCCGCTCTCCTTGATCCCATTCCGTCTGGAGTTCAGAGGAGACCTCGGTGAACAGATGATCCCAATCCCAGCCCACGTCCTCCTGCAAACATCACACCAGCTTCAGAGAGAAAGAGAAGTACAGTGCATTTCAATCAGCAGTGACGCTTCTGTCCTCATTCACTTACACTCCCGTCGACGAACACAAACTGAGATTTTCTGACAAATCTTTATGCATCTTATTTCCATACAGTGTGACTTATAGGACAGTTATTAGCATGTCTGTCAAGCTCCAAAATTATTGAAAAAAGTAGATTTTATGACTCTTCTTCAAACACACAAATCATATGCACATCTCTATGGTGCTTTTTTATATTCTGATTAATCATTTTGGTCTTAAATAATTTGATTGTATATAAAATAGAGAGGGTTCTTCTAAATATATTTGACATATAAACTGATTTCAATTAATTTGATTTAAAACTAATAATTTGTCATTACTTGTCATTATTTCTCATAAAAAGTTTTGACTGTATTGATTTACGGTGAAAAACAGTGTAAATCAGTGTTATTGTGTTATTTTTGTATATATATAAATACAAACACACACGCTATTATAGTTTTTTGTATTTGTATTTTAGCTTTTATTACTGCTTTAAATTTTTACTGTATTTATATAATTTTATAAACACTAATTTAATTGTAGTCAAAGTTTGAGTATTTTTGTAATGTGCTTTTGTCATTTCTGTTAATTATTTACTATTATTTAAAAAAATCTATTTTTTCAGTAACAATTATTTCATCTAACATTTATATTTTGTTCTATTTAAATGATGGAAATGGCTTTTAATAGTTGCAGTTTCACTGTTTTTATTTTTAGTCTATTGGTTTCAATTATGATTTCTCTTCTAACCATTTAAAACATTTAAAAAATTTTTAAAATAACATACAAGACATAATAAATATCATCAAAAGGCTGACAAATATATTGAGATTATTTAGCTCTAGACATGGCAATTAAAACACCATACAGACATTAAATAATGCATTACTTATTCATTATTTAATATTTGAATATATATCATTTCAAAATAAATGTACTTTTTATTAATCATGTTTGCATGAATCATATGAACTTTTTTATTATTATTATTATTTAGATGTTTTTGGTCCATGCTTGGACTGTCAAGAAGAGTGAAGGATCTTCAAAATATCTTCTTTCTGAATAAAGTCATACAAGTTTGGAACGACATGAGGGCGAGTAAATGAAGACAGAGCGCTCATTTCTGGGTGAACCATCCTGTAACACATTGTGGGACAGTATGAGATGAAGAATGCTGCTGGTGATTTCATTAATCTGTTGGACTGACCCTCTTACACAGCCTAGAAAGAGCCGGACAGACGCTATATTTACTGACAGAGCTCACCTCTCTCACCTCCTGCTCAGGGGCTAAAACCTTCGTGAGCAGCTTCAGGTCAATCTCTCCATCCTGAGAAACATGCAATACACATAAAACGTTAGCCAAGCAATTACTGAAAATACTGAAGCATTGCAATATAATGCCAGGTCAGTCAAAAAAACAAAACACGTTGTAGGATGTGAAGGATGAATTCGGCAGTAACTTTATGCTCCTCCTTGATTCACACAAAGCAGCTGTGTTTTTTGTTAGGGAATGATGGGTAATGATGGGTGAGTGTCTCACCAGGGTCTGAAAAGCTGAGTACTTCATGAGGTCGTTGTCCAGGTCTCTGTAGGTCATAACTCTGTTCACCTGGATACTGCAGACGAGAGAGATCATAAACACGGGTCTGTTTTAGCATCTCAAAGGCATCATTATTTTATCCTCCTTTTAAATTGCTGATAGACGAGTGGATGAAATTCTAAAGACGCTTCAATTAAGAATGAATTCAAACTCTGACAAAATATTATGACAAACCATAGACATGAACACTGATTATTAAACCCATTATTCATGAGACAATTAAACACTTTGCACATAGTGTTTATGGCCGATATGTGTGCACAGGCTTGTCTCAAGACATTAAGCAAGTTTAGTGCAAATATAAAGCAATAACTATTGAAGACCAGTTGTTTTATTGGTGTGGTATGACATTTTGTGAAACAAAATTCTCTGTAAAGCTGCTCTGGAACGATGTTTAATGTGAAAAGCATTATACAAATAAATCTGAATGTAATTGAAAAATGTTTATTTTCTTTTAACTTAATACGAAGTATTTTATTAAATTTGTTTCGGCTTCAGTACAGTGACAAAATAACACCAATTATTTTATTTGGGAAATTATAACTTTTAAGATTTGTTGCTGCTTATTATGTTTACAAAGAGAATAAATAGGTCTGTAAACATGAAAATAAATAGCTGCCTTTATATTTTATGAAGGGGGTCCAAAATAATGGGATCCTCTTATTTGGAGGTCATTGGCACCAAATATCCCTACAACTATCCTTTTACCTATTTTTAATCTTAATATAATATAATATACAGCAGGATTGTTAATGAAAGAAATTTCTCTTTATTAAGTACCAAAGTGTATTTTAAGCCAGAAGCACATAGACAGTTTAACTAACTTAACTAAGTTTCTCAGCAAGATCCAGCTAATCTTGAAGCATATGAGAATTAGTTTTATTGATGATGATGATTATTGTTTGGACTGAAGGATACCTGGGTGGAGCAGCGATCTGCATGGTGAGGTCTTCATCTTGAACCTCCTCCAGGTCTGGAATCACTGGGATGTCTAGGAAATGCAGGTGAAATGTGTTAACCTGTTAATAGTTCAGTGGAAAATAACAGACATTTCATACCTATAATACTATGGTGGCCAAGAGAGCTCGACACGCTGCAATTAAAGAAAACATATGTAAATTGAAAAACCACCAGCAAATTAAGAAAACCATCACTTTTACAACACATGCTGCAAATGTATTTGGTTGCGTTGTGAGTATTTGTAGCGTTTTCTGTATTTGGTTGCGTTGTGAGTATTTGCAGCGTTTTCTGTATTTGGTTGCGTTGTGAGTATTTGCAGCGTTTTCTGTATTTGGTTGCATTGTGAGTATTTGCAGCGTTTTCTGTATTTGGTTGCGTTGTGAGTATTTGCAGCGTTTTCTGTATTTGGTTGCATTGTGAGTATTTGCAGCGTTTTCTGTATTTGGTTGCGTTGTGAGTATTTGCAGTGTTTCTGTATTTGGTTGCATTGTGAGTATTTGCAGCGTTTTCTGTATTTGGTTGCGTTGTGAGTATTTGCAGTGTTTTCTGTATTTGGTTGGGTTGTGAGTATTTTCAGCGTTTTCTGTATTTGGTTGCGTTGTGAGTATTTGCAGCCTGTTTTCTGTATTTGGTTGTGTTGTGAGTATTTGCAGTGTTTTCTCTATTTGGTTGTGTTGTGAGTATTTGCAGTGTTTTCTGTATTTGGTTGCATTGTGAGTATTTGCAGCCTGTTTCTTGGTGTTGTGAGTATCTGCAGCCTGTCTGTATTTGGTTGTGTTGTGAGTATTTGCAGCGTTTCCTGTATTTGGTTGTGTTGTGAGTATTTGCAGCGTTTCCTGTATTTGGTTGTGTTGTGAGTATTTGCAGTGTTTCCTGTATTTGGTTGTGTTGTGAGTATTTGCAGCGTTTCCTGTATTTGGTTGCATTGTGAGTATTTCCAGGCTGTTTCTGTATTTGGTTGCGTTGTGAGTATTCGCAGCCTGTTCCTGTATTTGGTTGTGTTGCGAGTATTTGCAGTGTTTTCTCTATTTGGTTGTGTTGTGAGTATTTGCAGTGTTTTCTGTATTTGGTTGTGTTGTGTGTATTTGCAGTGTTTTCTGTATTTGGTTGCATTGTGAGTATTTGCAGCGTTTCCTGTTTTTGGTTGTGTTGTGAGTATTTGCAGCCTGTTTTCTGTATTTGGTTGTGTTGTGAGTATTTGCAGCGTTTCCTGTATTTGGTTGTGTTGTGAGTATTTGCAGCGTTTCCTGTATTTGGTTGTATTGTGAGTATTTGCATCGTTTCCTGTATTTGGTTGTGTTGTGAGTATTTGCAGCCTGTTTCTGTATTTGGTTGTGTTGTGAGTATTTGCAGCCTGTTCCTGTATTTGGTTGTGTTGTGAGTATTTGCAGCGTTTCCTGTATTTGGTTGTGTTGTGAGTATTTGCAGCGTTTCCTGTATTTGGTTGTGTTGTGAGTATTTGCATCGTTTCCTGTTTTTGGTTGTGTTGTGAGTATTTGCAGCGTTTTCTGCATTTGATTGCGTTGTGAGTATTTGCAGCGTTTTCTGTATTTGGTTGCGTTGTAAGTATTTGCAGCGTTTCCTGTATTTGGTTGTGTTGTGAGTATTCACAGCCTGTTCCTGTATTTGGTTGCGTTGTGAGTATTTGCAGCGTTTTCTGTATTTGGTTGCGTTGTGAGTATTTCCAGGCTGTTTCTGTATTTGGTTGCGTTGTGAGTATTTCCAGCCTGTTCCTGTATTTGGTTGCGTTGTGAGTATTTCCAGGCTGTTTCTGTATTTGGTTGCGTTGTGAGTATTTGCAGTGTTTTCTGTATTTGGTTGCGTTGTGAGTATTTGCAGCGTTTTATGTATTTGGTTGCGTTGTGAGTATTTCCAGGCTGTTTCTGTATTTGGTTGCATTGTGAGTATTTGCAGCGTTTCCTGTTTTTGGTTGTGTTGTGAGTATTTGCAGCCTGTTTCTGTATTTGGTTGCGTTGTGAGTATTTGCAGTGTTTTCTGTATTTGGTTGTGTTGTGAGTATTTGCAGCGTTTCTGTATTTGGTTGTGTTGTGAGTATTCACAGCCTGTTTATGTATTTGGTTGCGTTGTGAGTATTTGCAGTGTTTTCTGTATTTGGTTGTGTTATGAGTATTTCCAGGCTGTTTCTGTATTTGGTTGCGTTGTGAGTATTTGCATCGTTTTCTGTATTTGGTTGTGTTGTGAGTATTTGCAGCGTTTTCTGTATTTGGTTGCGTTGTAAGTATTTGCAGCGTTTCCTGTATTTGGTTGTGTTGTGAGTATTCACAGCCTGTTCCTGTATTTGGTTGCGTTGTGAGTATTTGCAGCGTTTTCTGTATTTGGTGGCGTTGTGAGTATTTCCAGCCTGTTCCTGTATTTGGTTGCGTTGTGAGTATTTCCAGTGTTTTCTGTATTTGGTTGTGTTGTGAGTATTTGCAGCGTTTCCTGTATTTGGTTGTGTTGTGAGTATTCACAGCCTGTTTCTGTATTTGGTTACGTTGTGAGTATTTCCAGCCTGTTCCTGTATTTGGTTGTGTTGTGAGTATTTGCAGCCTGTTCCTGTATTTGGTTGCGTTGTGAGTATTTGCAGTGTTTTCTGTATTTGGTTGTGTTGTGAGTATTTCCAGGCTGTTTCTGTATTTGGTTGCGTTGTGAGTATTTGCAGCTTGTTTCTGTATTTGGTTGTGTTGTGAGTATTTGCAGCCTGTTCCTGTATTTGGTTGTGTTGTGAGTATTCGCAGCCTGTTCCTGTATTTGGTTGCGTTGTGAGTATTTGCAGTGTTTTCTGTATTTGGTTGTGTTGTGTGTATTTCCAGGCTGTTTCTGTATTTGGTTGCGTTGTAAGTATTTGCAGCTTGTTTCTGTATTTGGTTGTGTTGTGAGTATTTGCAGCCTGTTCCTGTATTTGGTTGTGTTGTGAGTATTCGCAGCCTGTTCCTGTATTTGGCTGTTTAGATGTTTATGACTTTCTTTCTTCAGATAAACACAAAGGGCCCCATTCATGAAACTTATGTAAAAATATATGAGTAAATTCTGAGAAATTTGTGTGTAAAATAGACCTCCAGATCTCCTCCAGATTCACAAACGCTTCGTAAACTTCCAATTTGATAGTTAAATATGTGTATGTTAATGAATTCCAATCATTCATAAATAGGGCACTCGTGCACGCTCATTCACAATTAGCATAATCCCCGCCTATAAATTACAGCTTGTCAAGGAAAGCAGTGGCATATTCTGGAATGTTTTCAGGTTTGGCTCCAGTATATTGCATAAATGCAAAAAGGCTAATAGGCCATTGCCTAACAATAAATATTCAATAACGTGTGTCCACCAAAGAGTTTTTAGACAGCTGAAAATGTCAGGCGCTTTTATAAAACGACCAGCTGGTGGCGCTTGAAAACACTTTGGTAGCACAGAGTTTTTCTAGCTGAGACACTTTGGTTGCTATGATATGGAATATCCACAGCGGCATATTACATAGTTACATATTACTAGTATATTATTTTTAAGAATTTTAATAAATATAAAAAAAGCAGTAACCAGTAATTTTGACTTCTCCATTGTTGTAGGATGGTTGATCGCTATTTGTCTTATCCCACCCGTCCTGTATTTACGGCTGGGTAAATAGTTAGTGGCGAGCGCTGCGTTTTAGTTATCAACTCAGCTGAAAAAATATATAAAAAATTCCTAGGAGGACAAGGGAAAATTATGGCAGTGCATCAAAATTCAGTGTCATCAGTTGGCCAAAAAGAACGTTTTACGTTTGCTAACACGTTTTACGCACCATTTAAACCTTTTAGGGAGCAGGTGTACATTTCTTTAGTACCAACTAACATTTTGAAACTAAAAACATTTTGATGAATTCAAAAGTTTACGTCAGAACGGCTTTAAGAAAGATTTACACAAAAATGAGTTCTACTCGTGTTTCATGAATGAGGCCCAAAGTCTTTAAAAGTAATCCATCTATGTGATTCCAAATTATGCAAGTGGATGGGATGTTCAAAGTTAATGCTTCAAACCCATGCAAACGAACATGACAGTAATCCATAAGATCCTAGCTGATGAATAAATATCTTAAGCAATGTTTTACAAAATAAATACAACTAATATTTTAAATATACTACCATGAACTCAGAAGCCGTGGTTTATATATATATTTTAAAAGGTTAAAATATTAGTATTTTACTCATACACATCTATAGATTTGCTTTAAAATACATAAATGTATCAAATTTGGGGTCGTAAAAATTACCACCATCTTCACTTTGCATGGTTTTTGAAGCATCATATTTGAAGGCCCCATCAAATTGCATTATATGGACTCGCATAGATGGAGTATTTGTCTTAAAAGGATAGTTCACCCAAAAATAAATATTCTGTCTTACTTACGCTTTGATCTGAATGTAAACAACGTATCCTGGAACAGTGCTACTGACACAGAACAGCATACTTTGTTTATGTATGTGATAGTCTCCAAAATGGTGCTATAGGGTGACATGGAGGAGACGACTTGTTGAATAAAGTCGTTATTTTTGTTTTCTTTGTATACAAAAAGTATTCTTGTAGCTTTGTAAAATTGCGGTTGAACCACTGATGTCACATGGACTGTTTTAACGATATGCTTGCTACGTTTCTGAGCCTTGATCGTGTTAGGATCCTTGCTGGCTATGGAGGGTCAGAGAGCTATGGGAGTGCATCAAAAATATCTTAATTTATGTTCTGAAAATGAACGAAGGTCTTACGGGTTTTTCATTTTTGGGTGATATCCCTTTAACATCTCCATTTTGTATATGAAGAAATAAAGTCACACAT
Source organism: Gymnocypris eckloni scoliostomus (assembly GCA_027564155.1). Classification (NCBI taxonomy): domain Eukaryota; kingdom Metazoa; phylum Chordata; class Actinopteri; order Cypriniformes; family Cyprinidae; genus Gymnocypris; species Gymnocypris eckloni. Next base: position 1,800,310 of record CM050428.1, on the reverse strand, counting down.
TATTTCAAACATCTGGGACGACATGAGTTTGAGTTAATTTTCAGTTTAATATACCTTTAAATTATTCACAATGGTTCTGCGTGGAATCAAAGGCTCTTTTGTGCAACATGTAGCTAGTTAACAATTGCTCTACACTATACATTTTTTTAAGTTGTAAATAAAGATTATAGTACATTTTACAAAAAAAGTTAGTCTTTCTACTTCAAAATGTTGTGTTTAATTAAATGTTACTTGCAGTTTCTCTGTATTTATTTGAGAAAATAACTAGCAATTTATGACTGAAAACTGTTTCCAATTAAAAATATTCATGCACAGCACACTAATGTGTCAATCATTAATTTGATGATTTACACTAGTTAATGTAACAGTTAGTTCACAAATACTGACTTGTTATAACTGACTTGCATATAACTGAATGAGATGTTTATTACAGTCAGATTTATTTACTCGCCAAAGCCAATTTTGTTGATCTTGGAGCCTGATTATGCATTTAAAACGTCCACGCAAGCAGTATAAAGTTTTTCTCAAGACGCACTCGGCCATATGCTGAAGCTACTGCCGGGTGTTACAGCGAGTTGCAGCATTTCCCACAATCCCCGCAATCATCACAGATGCTGTCTGTCTCCTCGGCGCGGCTCTGTTTATATTGTGTGTGAACTGGCGTTTGATTTCCTCCCTCTCTGCGTTTCTCTCAGTCTCGCGCTGACATCCTCTTCCGCGCTGCCCCCTGTCACGGCGACCAGGCGGCCATGAATATTCAGTGATCAAGACAGTATCTCTTCCCGCTGTGAGGCGGCGCTCCGGCCAGGGGCTCCCCAGAAAGCAACCCCCCCCCACCCCGACACACACTCGCGCTCATCCCAGCACCGAGCATTTGGGCCCTGTCAGTGGCGTCCACCCTCAGGACCCTTCAGGCCAGAGCGGCGACCTCCGTGTCCATTCGGGCCGGGCTCCAGGAGCGCAGGCCTGCCTGCGAGCCCATCTGTGTGGGGTCGGAAGTCACGGCGCGCCCTGGCAGGAGCCGCGGTGCCAAGAGCCGCATGCCCGCTGCCCGAAACAGTGGGAACCCGCTTTAATTGGCAAAACTCGACAGGACAGAGCGTGGCAGCGCTCCCAAAGAAGGACAAACTTTCACAGCCCTTCTCCTCTTTTTGGACAGACTTTTGCTGGAGTGCGTTCAGGTGTGCCACGAGAGTGCACGTTTACACGATCACCGTCAAACACAGGCTGACAGTACTGAGAAAGTAAAAGAAAAGCTTTGTTAATTAAACCAGAGGCTGATAAATAAAACATGAACAAAACTTTTGTCACATTGACCACTCAAAGCTGATCAGTTCAAAACCGACATAACTGGAACAATAACTATAAAAACAAACTTGCATTCACTTTACATTCTCTACAGAAATACTCTTTAAATAACAACTTTATGACTTTTCAAGAATTCAAAGTCATTAACAAACATTATTATATTATGTAAAGGAAGAGTTCGCTTGAAAAGAGCAGCTCGGACATTCTGCTAAATGTTTATTTAATATTTATTATATATTAGTAATATATAATAAATTCGTTTTGGAGGCTTGGTAAGATGAGGAACAGTGAAAGTAAAGCTTCTGGAAACAAACGCTCCTCAAAAGATCCTGATGATCAGATTTGAGACTAAAACATGATTGATGGAGAATCAAGTAAAGCTGAGCTGCTTCAGTAAGTGTTCATCTGGAAATATGACTGCAGTTATTCTGACGTTTAATTGATCAAAATCAGTCCAGATTTGACAGAAAAAGACACGAAGCAGCAGCTGAAGCTGGACGTTTCTACAATTACACTAAAAGAGCTTTTACTGGATACACAACTAAACTATCGATCAGAGACAGAAGACATGCAGCAGATTGAGAGAGAAACAGGTTTAACAGCAAAGTTTTGATCACGTTGATTATTTGGAGATTTAGAAACTTGCATAGTAAATATGATACAGTAGGCTTTAAAGGGTTAAAGTTATAAAAGTGCTTAAAACATTCCCTTCACATTCACAGATGCAAATTGAAAGAGGAACCCAAGACAAATTCAGACCAGAACATCACAGAAACATGAGGCCATAAAACGAAGCACCTAGCAACCACTCTGAGTACCCTAGTGACAACAAAGCAACATGCTAGCAACTGTACCAACACTCTGGCAACCACAGCACAACGTTCTGCATGCATGAGCAAACCACATCGACATTTTTCTTAAAGGGGTCATCGGATGCAAAATTCACTTTACAAGTAGTTTGAACATACATGTGTGTTGGAAGTGAGTGTACACACATCCATCCTATAATGATAAAAAAAATCCCTATATTTAAAAAACAAAATCCCTTTCTCAAATCAGCCTGTTCTGAGATTCCTGTCGGACTGACGTAGTTTTGTGCTACGACTAATTTGACTCGCTTAAACTGAAGTTTTGTATCCGACTAGTCTAAAAGCTAGAAACCCCCAAAAAATGGCAAAAGAAGAAAACTGTGCATGTGTCTATATAACAGCATCCACTTTAAATACTTTATCTTTCAATCACACTGTCAAATCCCTCAATTAATTCAGCAAAAAAATAGGTCACGATTATGCCATATACTTGCCTCGTGTTATCATCACTTAATTTTAGGCGGTCATTAAACAGAAAAAAGGAAGAGCATACATTTAACATAAACCAGTGCATAGCTTATTTATTCAGATCGGCTGGAGCAATGCCGAATTCTTCATTTTCATCATATAACGTTAGCCAACATATTAAAACACAAGTCAAAAATAGGAAAGTTTATCAAGGAATAGCATTAAAACGGCTTTTAAAACAACCTATGCTCGTTTTACTCCCTCAGACCATGCACATTCGTTCAGTGAATTTAACATGTTAACGTGGTCTGACGAAAGATGGGACTAGAGGCGATTCTGCACTGGGAAAAAATAAAACATAAAACAAAAAGCCCCGCTCGAACTGGAAACACAAGCACGCAGAGAGATAACTACAAGCAAGCAGACCGTTTTGAAAAGAGCCTGGAAATCCCGTGAAGTGGGTAACGGACGACGCAAACTGACATTTAGATAACGCATGTGAGGTCTGAGGTAAAAATGTAGTAAAAATATTTATATATTTAAATGTTTTGATATGTATTCTTTTTTCAAAAGTTCTATTTTAACTTATATAACATGTTTTAAATGTAACATTAAAATGATGGTAATTTGAATTATAATTATTATTTTTTCCTCTCGTGTAATCAACGATTGATTTCAGTGTCGACAAGCAGGAGCTGTACTGTTTACTCGACTAGTCCTGAACACCCCTAGTTCTGTACAGGCCCCTCCCACGATAGTTGATTGACAAGACCATCTTCCCTTAGCCACGCCCTGAGTGAACTGAGAGCTGTAATTATTAGATTGCCTTTTCTAATAATGTGCTAGTTATCCAGTTTTGCGGCTGAAGTTTACAGTCTCGGGTCAGCAGAGCTCATTAGCATTTAAAGCAACATGGCCTAAAAAACGGCTTGCTGAAAACAGATAATTTTGACAGGGTAAAAAGGGTGTTTTTTACACTACCATTGAGAAATTTTAACCAAACTATGTTATAGACTTTTCATTAAGACCCTAAAGAATCATATGAACTTGTGAGAGATGGGCATCCGATGACCCCTTTAAATATAAAATCTAGTTATATAACTCTAGGGCTAGTTCACACTGACTGAACATGTTCAATCTGTTTATGGAGCGCAGAATGTCTGAGCAGTGATCAAATCTGGTGATTGTCGATACTGGCCAGGGTCTGTCTGCATGGTGTGAACCAGTCTTTGAAAGATCGCTGTACATTCAAATAATAAGGAATGCATTAAACTTGATTCATGATCTACTGTATGTCTAAATGCTTTTCATATTTGGAGACATATTTGGCACTAATCATCACGTAATATAAAGTAAGACTTTTTAAATAAATTGATACTTTTATTCAACAAGGATGCATTAAATTGATCAAAAGTGACAGTAAAGACATTTATAATGTTACAAAAACAAAATGCATCACAGTTTCCAAAAATGTTGTCTGCACGACTGTTTTCAACATTGATAATAATGTTTCTTGAGCAGTATATTATTATGATTTCTGAAGATCATGTGACACTGAAGACTGGAGTATTGATGCTAAAAATACAGCTTTGATCACAGAAATAAATTACATTTTACTACACATTCACATAGAAAACAATTATTTGAAATTTAAATAATATTTCACAATATTACTGTTTTCTGTATTTTTAATCAAATAAATGCAGCCTTGGTGAGCAGAAGAGAATAATACAAAAAAATACAGTAGCATATATTGGGCAAAACAGTATTTTTTCATTACATTGATTTTTTTTAAATAAATAGTTATTGATATTGAATATGGTATTATTTCACTGAGCTTGGCGTCATGCATTCTCAGATTGCAAAAATACTTCTACTCCACAAATAATACACACAAAGCTGCCTTAGTCTCTTATGAAGCAGCCCGGATGCCTTAAAATGCTCCTCGTTAAAGCCTCGAGGAGATAAACGCGGTAACTCTGAAGTCCTTTTTAATTCTCTCTCAGACTTTCTGAATCCTGTCACAAAAGCCAGGTTCAGTTCCATCTCCCTGACCCCCGTAACAAGCCCCGTTATCCTACATTGATAACTTCTTCCTTTTCTCTCAGTTTTAATTAAAGCTAATTAAAAATGCCAGCCTCGTTTAGTAACTGACAAGATTCATCTGTGTTCCTGATATCCAAATAAATGCAGGCGTGCACGAGCGCTGCTTCATATTCATGAGTGCGAGGTGACACCGTCTCCTCATTTCTAAAGCAGTGCGTTCAGCAGATTCGGGCCCCCGCGGACCCCCAGTCAAATGTAATGGTCTTAGTGCAATGACATCAAAAAGCCTCTACGTCCAGCCTTTGCAAACGCTCTACTGGGTCTCAACTTTTCTGAATAATGCACCATCGACACAAATGGGCCAGAGTTCAATGTGAAGCGCGGCGAGGTAAAGCTCTCGCTATGCAAACGCCATGATTAAGTGGCGAGAGAAAACAACGGTTTTTAAATGAGGTCGCGATGCCACCCGTGACACCAGGTCGAGAGGGAACCGGCAAGAAACCGCTTCTTGAAGCTGATTCTATCAAAAAGTCATGTGACACGGCTCTAGATGATGTTATTTTCCTATTTATTCATGAGTTTGAGCAGCTTTTCCATGAAACACATATTCATACTGCTCATGATGTCAAGTTCAGAGATTCTGACAACCAATAACGGTTATACATGAACCTAAATAATCATTTAACCACACCACAATAATATGCATAGTAGGAACATATTACTGACATTGATAATAATAATAACCATAATAATCACATTTCTGTTCACGTGGAGGACGATCAAATTCCACAGACTTATATTAAAGAAAGGACTCAAGACCAAAGGAAGATCTGAGGCGTTTTTGAACAGTAAGAAACCACCTAGCAACCAGCTAGAACACCCTAGCAACTGCATCACAAAACCCTAGCAACCATCTACAATCACAAACACTGCGGCGGTGAATTTGAACCCACTAGTTATGAGATGCCATGTTTTCATTTTAATCTCAAAAGCTTTAATAAAGTTTTAGTAATGTTGTGTATTTAAAATGTTTATTAGCTTAAGCATTTGTACATGCTCATTTTAAGTTATTTTCTTAACAATTTTTAGTTTTAGTTATTTTAGTACTTAAATCAAAAATGATAAATGTTGTAGTTTTTTATACTTCAGTTACTGATTATTTTATTTCAAGCAATGGATTGGTTTTGGCTATGGTTTTAGTTATCAATAATAACCCTGGAAACAGATGAGAGCGGAGATGTGTGAAGCGTGTTTGTATGATGACGACACTAAACACATGTCAGTGCCGGGCATCCAAACCGGTTCAGCGTGGTGATATTTCTGAATCTGACTCCCTGTTGTCACATTTCTCAAGAAGTCTTCAGAAACACAGCTGGTGAAAGTGCAAAGGGGCATTTCACATCATAATTCCCTTTTTATTCAGAAGTATTCCCCTTTTCTGAATAATTAAACCACTTACAAGATGGAGTTTTAATCAAACTTTTCTGTCTATGCAGTAGAAATATAATGTTAAACGACTATAGAAAACAGAGATGGGCTGTGGTGGATAAGGCAGAAGAACTTCAAACCCACAATGCACTGGGCTTGGGAATACAACAATGCAGAAGTACAATTTGTAGTTTTCACAAAAGCCCTGAAGCTGTCAAAAGTATCATCTGCTGGACTTTTGCTGACAGTTAAACAGGAATATATTCAGTGGTGGTGACAGTACAACTACTAGTACACACTGTACTTAATTTACATTTTCAAGTATCTGTACTTTACTGGAGTAGTTTTATTTTGAGTAACTTTACTTTTACTTCACTACATTCCAAAGCATAAGATCGTACTTTTTACTTCACTACATTTCATAAAACATATCGTTACTCCTTATGCTACATCACGTATAGACGCAGAAGCGGTGTCTGATTCATGAACAAACTGATTCTTTTCAATGAACCTGTTCAATCGGTTCGCAAATCACAACAAACGATTCATTCACTGATGCAATGATCTGATTGCAAGCTGTTCTCGATCGAAAACTCACTGATTCAAATGATCCGTTTTTGTATACTTCTTCAGTGAACTGAACTCACAAGTAAAGAACCGAGATCTTGTGAGCGCGCGCGTCTGATGCTGTGAAAAGTACTAGTATGTCGAACTGAAAATAATATTTAGGTCAAAACTGTCAGTTGTTTGTGAACTAAATCAGCTGGACTCTCACTGTGATCTATTTAAGCCCACTGAAATGCTTGAATGCAGACAGAGCAACATCAGTGTCTCTAACGCTATGTTTTAGGTCAAAAACAAAACATTAAAATAACACCGATTAAATAAAATAACTCATGCACTTTCACTGTAACGGATGTATACCAGTAAGGGCTGTGTGTAAACCTCATGTTAAACCTCAAAAAGAGGCGCTCTAGCGACTAACGTAAGAGGCTGTAGCCTTTGAGCTCCTTGTTAGAGCGCCCGCCTCCCGCCAGAATTCATTGCCAGGGTTCGCGAGTTTAGAGCAAGAACGACTTAGGATGGTGTGGACCCGGGGAGATACACACGTTCATATTCCCGCTGCTGTAACGTTGTGGTGCAGAAATGCTAAATTTAGACCTATGTGACGTCTGTTTTTATATTGTTTATCAACAGTATACATTTGTATATCGTTAGTTCAACTAGCTGAGTAGACAGATATGAATGTTTATTCATAACCATACTGATGAAAATAAGTACATATTGTTAGCTGATGCTAACTGTCTAGCTAACAATTTGCTGGTGCTAAGAATTGAGAAATGATATAAAGTCCAAATATCTTTTTTTTTTTTCAGCCACCTAGACAGATTATCTGAGGGACAAAAAGAAAAGGATGTGATGTTCAAAGAACATAGTAACAGGCAGTAATTATTTTGAGAGTGGGAAGTGATGCCCTCTTATTGGGCCAGGGTGTTTTTACACCACAGACAAGGTTTGAGAAGAAAAAAAATAATTATGAAAATATAATTAGATTTTCCTTAAAATGTTAATTTTCCTTGAAAATTTCAGGCCTAATTCTCATGTCATTAATAACCCATATTGTTGCAAAACAACAAGTTCTAAAACACTTTTATCTTACTGGTCACAAGATTAGATGGTGAAATCTGTTTTCTCTCAGGTACATGGAAAAGTGTAATGGACAGTGAACATTACTACATGTTCAGCTCATCAACGTAGTCCATATCAACAAAATATATATCTTGATCTAGTCCCTATAGTGGTTATTTTGGGAAAAACCCAGGTATTTTGGGCAGTATGATTATAAAAATATGTGCTAATATAAAATTAAATCAAGTAGTCTATATAAATTGCAAAATAAATCTGTCTATCAGTACTTTTTACTTAAGTACATAAAAAATTGAGTACTTTTGTACTTCCTCCAATTGAAAAAGCAGTACTTTTACTTTTACTGGAGTAATATTTTACAATCACAGCTCGTACTTTTACTCAAGTACTTGATCTGTGTACTTTGTCCACCACTGAATATATTTGAGCAGGTGACACAGAAAATAGTACAGTGTTTATTTAATTACACTACTAACTACTACTATACTACTAACATTGATATTTGGACTTTAATTCCTCCTACTTTAATTCCTACTTTACTAGATTTCTGTTCTCTAATAGCTTGTACAGTATATTATGTTTTTGAATGTAATTCAATGAATATTCTGGCAATATTTAAATCTGCATAATCTCTTGATTTCTTTAAATGAATGTATTTTTTAATACTTTTTGTTCTTATTTGAGACTATAGGTGAGAGCAGCATATGGCCTGGAGATCACATGCTTCTGAGCCACACACTTTCAGGTCTTTTACTGTAAGTGTGTTAGTATCTGATGAAATAATGTTTATGAATGTGTGGACTTTATCAATCTCATCAGCTGGACTCTCACTGAATGAGCTGCTTTATCCGGCACCCTTCTGGAATGTCATACGATAACTGATCAGCCATTAGCTTGAATTCTGTCTGAATTTCTGAGCTGCTGTCTGGTTAAACAGAGTAAAACAGAGCTCGCGGGAATCATCTACTCACCACTTTCACTGTCAGAGCCCTCGGGGGTTTCTGGCCTCAGTCGCCGGCTTCAGACAACATGTTAAACACAAGAGATCAGGGACAAATACTCCATCCAAGAGTAACACACACACTTCTGAGCTCAAAACACATCATATCAACCAAACAACCATTGCAGCCAAACAGATTCATTGCCAGAGTAAAAGTAAGAGTTTAGAAGATAATACACAACGGCAGATGGGAGTGTTGAGGAAACCTGTGTGAGAATAATTATCATTTTCTATTTGGTTTGCAGACTTGTGGTGCAGAAATGAAATACTGGACATTTAACACTTCGGTTACATTTTATAATAAGGTTTCATTTGTTAACGTTAGTTAATGCACTGAGAGTAAACATGAACAAATCATGGAAGCTTGTTTCCACCATGAGATGATGAAAACGTTTTATTTCACAATTCTGACTTTTTTACGGCAATTATGAGGAAAACATTTAGAATTGCCAGATATGAAGTTTTATTTTGAGCTTTTTTAATGTTTTTAGTCTATAGCAGGGGACAAAACTCAGAATGGTGAAATATAAAGTCAGAAATGCAAGAATAACAGGCAGAATTTTGAGATAAAAATGATCTTAATTTTTTATTCCATGGCAAAAACAAGCTTCCATAACAAATAATGAAGAATATTTGTATTACAAAGATTAATAATTGATAATAATGGATTAATCATTGATAGTTCATGACATTTTTCGCAAATGCTTTAACTATTGTTAACAAATTGAAAGTGCTACCAATATTTTTATACTTGCCTGTCACAAGACAAGGTGTAACTATAGTTGAACAACAATCTTTAGGAAAATGAATGGACAAATAAAATAATGTTCAGCTAGTCACTCCGAATATAATGTGAATATTGTGATCTAGTCCCTAAGCGCAGGTCTTTTAATCAGAGTGATTGTTCTGGCATTAACCAAGGACAGTTTCAGTACGATGGTAATTTCTCCTTAAATCAAGAGCATAAACAAACATTCCAGTTTCTTGAGATTTCCGTTCCTAATCACAGCGTGTCAATCTGAAACTCACTCCTCCAGCTCTTCAGCGGCCGGCCGGCGTCCAGACCTGCGGAGGACATCACAAATCAACAATCACAGCTCGTCTGCTCGGTCTGCATGTCTCTCATATACAACACTCTGCATCCTTTAACCGGCTGGAAGAACTGCATGCATTAAAATAATCATTTTTACTCTTTAATGTGGTGAAAAATCATTTGCACACTGTTTAAACAGCGTTGAAATAAAAATACAGTAGGCTTTACATTAAAAGCATCAGAATTGCATCGTATAAATATCAGCATCTGCAGCAAATTTGCTCAGTTTGAGTCTAAATAAAATACTCCATTTTTTTCTTCTTCATATTTTCATTATATGAGCCATGAAAGCCTGATGGATCAGCAAAACAAACACATGCAAACATTTTGTTTTAGTCTAAAGGTTCAATATAATGCTATTCAAAGAATGATATTTGTCTTATGTCAGGCAGTACAGGGTTAATGTGATATACAGGCTGGTTTCTGCTGGTGTTGAGCGCCACCTACTGGATCCTGACAACAATGTGCATCTCCTGAAGCCTTTAACAATCAAAGCATTCAAATCAATGTTTTATGCTAAGATAATAAACAATTAAAAGATCAAATCTAGTTTAAAATGAACTGATATCCTGAAGCTACTGTGTATTCAGAGATTCATTATTCAATGCAACTGCTTCCCAAAAGCTTGGATACTAATGCATTTCTGTGTCAAACTGAGCTTTTGTGACCTTAGGAGCACTACAGGGTAATAAAGTAATGCAGATGCTGATAATCACGTGTGCGTCCTCTCTCGTGCTGTTTAAGACCCATTACACCACTCTCCATTAGTAACGCTGCACCATAAACACGGTAAAACTGTCTGGAAAAAGTTGTTCAGGATAAAATATATTGTGACAACTTGGCTTCAAAGCTTCATCAATAAACTGACAGATCATTTAGTGTCAATTAGGAGTGATAGATCTGCAGATCCCGGGATTTCTGCTGTGGGATTAACGGGAACAGAGCACTAGGGGTGACATTGAGATGAAGAACAAGTCCTTGTCTTCTTCAGAGGGGACGATTACTTTGTTTCAGAAGGAGAATCAATGCGTCGAGAAGCCCTTTAACACCTCTCAGCCGAGAGAATCAAGATAAGTTTGGCAGACGTGTAGTGACACTTTAACCTTTCCTGAGAGACGTGTAGAGTTTGCTTTATTCCCCACTAACTGAGCCAAAGGCCGTGTTCACATAACATTTCTCCGGTCGCTGTACACCAGTGGTTGGCAACAGGCGGCCCGTGGGCCAAAACTGGCCCGCCAGCAATAACTGACAAAAACAGTACATACATTCTTATCCGATTTCCAATGAGCAGAAATCTTTGAGAAATGCATCGATCCGTAGGTAAAATAACTGACAAAAACTGTTATTTTCACATAAACAAAATTTGCACTGCAAAAAGCAGCTATTATAATGCTGACAGCCATGTTATTAGCTTGTCATGTGGAAGGAAAGAAAAGTTTGCACACCAGCGCTCCAATAAGCCACTTATTATCCTTTGACTATGTTCTGGCCCTACATCTAGTGGCCTCGGGGCCCGATGCCAAACTCACTTGCTGACCCCTGCTGTACAGTATGTGTACAGTATGCACATTTACTGTACGCATGAGACTGAACTGCTGCATTTGCCGGGTCCATTTCCAGCGCCACAAATAAGTACCATTGACCTTGACCTCGTTTTATTTGATCAGTCGACGCGTTTACACAAAACTGATTTAAAAATGCGAAATATAGTCAGATTGTGGAAATGTGATGAACTTTGATTCTTCATGCATCTTTTAATTTACCACCCGTGTTTTCATGTGCAATATAAACCACCATATTAACTTTGGTATATTAATATTGCATCAGTTAATGACATACAAAGGTTCATATTCACCCTAAATTAAAAAAGATCAATCTGTAAAACAAAAAATGTTTTTTTTGTGTTTATTTTCTTTCTTTCTTTATTTTAACCTTAAATTGACTAACGTTCAAAAGTTTGGGCTCAAATTGAATTTTTTTTTTTTTATTATTAGTTGTATTTTAAGAAATGAATGCATGTATAATGAATGTTATAAAATATCTAAAATAAATATATGTATCTGTGAATCCTGAAAAATAAAAAGTATAACATTTATACACAAATATTGTGCAGCAGAACTGTTTTCATCATTGATGATAATCAGAAATGTTTCTTGAGCACCATTTAGCATATTATTATGATTTCTGAAGATCATGTGACACTGCTTCTTCCTGTTTTGTGAAATGTGTTCCTGTTGAGCTCTTCTGTATTCAGCTGATTCTGTGGTTTTCTCTGATAGGATTAACAGGGTTTTCAGTCTTATGGTAAACACTGCTCTCCATATGAAATATATTCATGTTTGGTTGACTTCAGGGTACATATACATATTTATGTAATTAATTCAGAATAGTGAAAATATGTGCATATTTATCAAAAACTTCATATGGAAATATAGGTGTTTCTGTGTTCTTACACCAGTGTTTACAGGTGAATTACTGAAATAAACGCTGGCAGTAGGAGTGATCATAATAATCCAGTAAAACTCATTTAACAGGAAATGACACCATCATGTGGCGACTGACCCTCACTGCAGCGGGGCCAGAGCTCATGGGATTCTAGGGGCCCACAACAAACCCTACAGCAGTGGTTCCCAACCTTTTTCCCCTTTTGTTATTTTGCATATATGCACATGGTATACTAATAATATTCTAAAAACACGTTTTAGAAATGCACATTTGACAGGAACTTGAGTTGGGATGCAGATTTATTTTCATGAACAAAAACAGTGTTTCTGTGAGTATCTGTGAAAATGATAACAGCCTCATCTTTCATACATTTGTAGATCATGAAAGCCACAGGTACAGCAACTCATTACCACGGTAAAACAGTCCCTCCAGGATTGTGCGATCTTTTTGCAAGAGCTTGCACATTTTCGTAATGTTGGTGATTTGTAGACTGAAACGCCTTCTAACTGGATCGTTATTGCACAGGTGTTTCCACACCTTCGTTGAGAATGATCCAGCTCTCATTTATTAGGCGTTAACCTAGTTTAAATCGCATAATAGACTTCTTTTATTTAATTATTATTATTTTTTGAATTGCCTTATCTTGACATTGTAAGCATATGATTTATAAACAGTTTTTAGTGGGACATTTTATACATCTTTATTTGACCTCAAAGCATATCAGCATTCAGCACCCTCCCTTTTTTATCACTTAAAAATGCTGGACTGAAACACAGCTGTTTAATAAAGCTTTGCGAGTGAAGTCAGTGTGTGGAACGTTCTCATCTTTGCATTTATTTGCCCGTGCGTGAGGGGTGTTCGTTTGTATGCTTTTAGAAAGGCTGAACATTGAGAACATGTATGTATCTCAGGAGACAGAAACCTAGAGGCGTCGACTCACTTGGCAGATCCGGTTCCTGTGCTCTCCTCCGCCCATCCTCCCTGCCGACGGGCCGGCTTCGGTGGAGGTCCCTGAGATCAAACACATTCACATTATTAACTCAGACAGGCTAACGTATTTCAGGTATGACCAAAATCAAAGTTTGCTAATAAAGTGTCCTGAAACAACAGCTTTAAGATCAGCAAAAGACAGGTGTGTGCTACCAATCAGAGGTCTACTGATTTTTTATGATGACTATTTTCCATACGTTAAGCCCAAAGCACACTTCGTTTTTTATGCATATGCAAGGGTTTGTGTACAGATGCAGATTTCATCACCAGAGTAGTATGCGCATACTGTACACACACGCCTGATTTTTGTAACAGCCCAGATCACACAGGCACATCATTTGTTTTGCACTAATTAGTTGTTCCACAAGGTGGCAACAGTGTCCCATGCCATTGCTTGACAGCAGAAAATTAAACTTAAGAAATTGAAGAACAAAAAATATATCAGAGACTGCAACAACAGACGGCAGCATTGACAAACGCTTGTGTCAGAGATGAAATGTAGTTTAAAAGAGTACAACATTTTTATCACTCATAACTGAGAGAAAAATGGCGCAGACACTGGATAAAGATGAAACTTTCTAGAGCAGTGGTTTTCAAACCCTGGGTCGCGAGACCTAAAGGAGGATTTAAGGAAAACGGATGTATGTAACCAAGTTCAAGACTCAGGAAAGAAGCAACTAAATAAACATAAACAACAAAACGAAAGTAACCGGCAGCCGCCTCAGGTCAAAATCGAATGTGTATTTGTGTTTGCACTCTTTTTTGCAGCGTTGTACATTGTAGCATATCAGAGGCATATCTGTTGATTTCTGTAACGCAGTGGCCAATCAGAGGAGCTTTAGTGAGGCAGAATCCACTCACCGCTCAGAACGTGAGTGTTCATGTTCAGTCCAGAGTTCTGGAAGCTCGCGATGCGAATCCTCCGATTTTAATGAACAAAGTGTAGAGGTGATGTAAATAAGAGATTAATTGTGCCGTGATGACAGATTTATTGATTATAGCAGAATTTTCTGAGATTGTGATAAACTGAAATGAGTGACAGGTTCTTAAGGAAGCACACTTTGCTGTATATAGCCTATTCTCCATTCAGAATTTGAAGAAAGTTTCCTTTTTCATGCTGCTAAGAGGACCAATTGTACTTGCAACAAACTTCTTCCGACTACTTTAGTAGTTTCCATGAGTACAAATCTTGCAGACCTTGAGCCAAAAACTCTTTACCAAACACCAATGACTTGTACATTCATTATATGAACAAAAGTACTGGCACCCCTTCTTTAGAAGAGAAAAAGGCACTTCCAAACTGTGGCAACAAAGAAATTAATGTACTTAAAAATTGTATTTCCACCTCTGTTGCACCAGTTTTGAAGTGTATGAAATGACTGAACCCATATGTACAAGTCATTGGTGTTTGGTGATGAGTTTTTGTCTCTTTTAAAGTCACACCAGAGGTGTTCAGCTGCTTTCTGCAGACCAGTCAAGTTCTTCCACACTGACTGAATCATCATTTCTCTTTGATTCTTGCCTTAGAAGCACACAATTCCCTAAAATATCATTATATGCTTAAACATTAAGATTTGTACTCATGGAAATTACTAAAGTAATCAAACCTTTCATTAGAAGGGGTTACCCAATACTTTTGGCAATATAGTGTATATACCCAACTTTATATAATAATCTGTAATACAATATAGGTCATAGGATTAATATAGATGTAGTTATATTCTGTGACTAAATAAAACGAGTGCAGGACACTGAAGGGGTCTGAGTGGTATGTAAGTGTGGGAACTGCTCTGGCCATACATGACCCAAAATAACTTCACAGGGGAAAAAACCCATCCGTTTCCCTCTCATTCTTTCATTCTGAAAATAGTCAATTGGGTTACGGCGGTGGTTCTGTGAGCTTTAAAATGGCAGAATTCCTCGGGGCACAACAAGGGTGGGCAACCCGCAGATGCACTTGAAAAAATATGCATTTCTCATTACCAAATTGGGTCTGCAAAATAAGCCAGAGGCCTGCAGGAATCCAGTTACTTCCAACATAACAAACCCAGCAGAGCAAATGAACTTCCGTTCCTGGGTTCCTTCAGCAGAGCCATTTGTAAATCCTGATGTCAGGGCTCAGAGACGGCAGCGGGGGGTCGGGACACGGCGCATACCGCCTCAAATAAGATGCTATGAGTGAACAAGTCGTTTCGTGCAACTCATGGAAAGCGGTTCACAGAGAGAGCGAGGGAAGTGAATGATGATAGAAGAGTATCCCATCATTTCACATGAAAAGAAAATCACATAAAAGTCTCCTGTACTGAAGACAGTGCTGGGTAGATCACTTACAAATTGTAGTCCATTACTGATTACAATTACATGATGAAAACTGTAGTTAGTAATGCAATCTAGGTTACTTTGTTATTATTTAATACAATATTGTCCTATCATAACAAAGTATACATCAATGCAAAGCTTATTTATTTATTCAGCTTTTGGGATATGTATAAATCTCAATTTTGAAAAATTGACACTTAAGACTGGTTTTGTGGTCCAGGGTCACAAATATGGTATCAGTCACTCAGTATCAGAGGTCGCATTAACCAAAAATGTTCCGTCATTTACAGAATATTTTAAGCAGTGATGGAAAAATCTAAGATTACACTGAGGGAGATCTATTGTAATTCCCAGCCCTGTCCAGTGTGGTAGCAGAGCGCGGGATCATCAGCTCCAGAACAAAAATAAAACGGTCACCAGTCTTTTGCTTTGCCTTTGATTACGCACAGGCGAGTATCCACTATAGCGAAAGAGATGATCAGTTCACTGCGCTGCCGCTTCGCTTGATCTGAGGTGTCTACAGCGATCTATCACGCCACATTAAACCGCACCAAAACAGTATATATTACCTGAATTTCCTAATAAAACTGACAGAATTTGAAATCTGAGACTTTGTTTAATTTCAAAAGTAACAACGCACAAAGCTTAGCCCATTGTGATTTATTGGATGGGAGGCGCACTGTATGTACTGTACATTCGTCAGATGAAATCAGCATCGATTGGGATTTAAGAATTGATATTAGCTCATAAAAATGAGAGTCTATTCAAATAGAGAAATGTATTTATTAGCATAGTTTGTTGTTTTTAGTGGCCTCTGATGTCACTGCGGGGTGTGTGTGTTGACACACAGTCTCTGTTCATCTGTTCTCATCACAAATAAATAAATGCATAAGCCTTTATGCTCGTCCTGTAGGTTCAATATTCAAAAATGAAAATATGAACAAAAATACAAGCAATTAAATGTGTTATTCTAATTAAAATGATGGGTAATAATTAGGAATGGGCATTTCAAGCAAAAGTAATATTTGAAAATCTTTGGGAATTATTCAATTATTCTAAAATAGCACCCCTTCCCTGTATGCATGCACACACGTCACATTATAGTGTTACACACCCATAAAGAGAGAGAGAGAGAGAGAGAACATTCACGCTTTTAATCTGTATGATAACAAACTGTTTAATTTATTTAAACATAAGCTAACTTAACTCAAGCCATTGTAACATGCTGAAACATATTAATATAATAAACATACCAGAATGACAGCATTTATTAACATAGCAGTCCATTCATAAATCAACTGCTATCAACCCAACTAAGGTATTAAACTGCTCAAAAAATATATTCCAATACTTTCTCTCACAATTATATCATTGGGTAATAATACTGTTTATTAACTGTGGGCATCAGGATGCGAGGTGTGCTACAAATGTTTGCTGAAGAGAAAAACTGCAGATCTGGCAATGCAGGTGATTCATCTGATCAAATAGAGCCTGCTTTAATGTCGCTTTTTTAACTGTTAATGACTTATTGTCACGTTAATTTTGACCGCCCTAAATTTAACAGAGATTTGCTTCAAGCACAGTTTGAGTTGCAGTCTGACACGTTTTTCCGCTGCCTTTTGATTGACAGGATATAATGGACCTGATGGCCGATAGTGAAATAAAGAGCTTGTATCGGCCGATACCGATTGTTGACCGATACATCGGTGCATCTCTATAATTAATCACTGATGTGAACCGAGCACACAGAATATGAAGAATATCAAAAACTGCAGCTGTCCACGGTAGTCAGATATCGGCACAATAACACACTCTGCAAAATATCGTCTAATTATCGTTATCAAAACAAATCCCCAAAAATATCGAGATATCTTTTTTTTTCAATATTGCACCCCTACTGTTGTGTATGTATATGTTATTTAAAATCAATGATTGGTGATCAAAGAGTGAATAGTCCCAGTATTTAGCACGAGGATCAATGTTGTGAAAGTGTCTACAGGCAACACAATCTCAGTGCTGGACGCTCCGATGAGTCCGCTTTAAGAACCTAAAACATACATTTTTAAAGAAGGAGCCAAATTAAACCCTGACTATCAAGACATGGAAAACAGGCATGTCACTCTTCAAGCCAGAAAAATGTATTTCATGTAGATGCGAGGTCACAGGGGACTTGAGAATCCGGGTTTTACATCAGTAAACGCAGCCTAATTTGGAAAGTTTACAGAAAAAAAACATAGTTAGAATTCATGTACGGCTCTCAGCGCTCTGGGGACAAACCAAAGATGGCATGCCACGGATGCCGAAGCCCTGCAGTAACGCTGGAAGTATGCCTCAAACAATCCTTAGTTAATGTGTAAGGGAGAAAGTGCACTGAGTGAAAGCTCCTTAAAATAGCACACACCAGAATAAACCAGCGCCTTGATACTGCCGTGGAACAGGCTGTTCACTGCACGAGCGCTTAATCAGCCATGCATTAAGACCTTCAAAACATTGACAATTATATATGGAGAATTTGTCAAAAATATCATAACAGTTTTTTTCATGCGCGCATCTTCACAATATCTTTCAATGTTGGTTTTAAGGATATTTTGCATGTTATTGAGCAGTACAACAAAACTGATTTCCCTTTTTAAAATAATACAGCCCTACATGGTAACAAAACATAAACGAAAAGAATGACAGACCATTGTGTTCAATACACGCTTGCCATGATTCGCTTTTATACACTGATCTTACAAAACCATAATCTACACAAAAAGATTTGTATATTGTTACTTGTGATAAACATTTAACAAATGCATAGTTCGTTAACCAGAATAGAAATATTCATTATTCTGCTTATTAACTAAATAGACAGAATTGTGTTACTCTGTCCCTGACTACATACATTTAACTAGTTATAAAAATTATATTTGATTAAATAATGTATTTTAGTAATAATTCATATACATGAAAGCTCAAATGTGTGAGCTTCTGGATTTACAATTTCAATGCAATGTGCTCTTTGTGTTTGTGTGTTAATTATGGTTTATATGTGTGACCCTGGAGCACAAAACCAGTCAGAAGTACGATTATATTTGTAGCAATAGTCAAAAATACATTGTATGGGTAAAAATTATGCGTTTTTCTTTTATGCCAAAAATCATTAGGACATTACGATCATGTTCCATGAATATATTTTGTACTGTAAAATATATAAAAGCTTAATTTTTTATTAGTAATGTGCATTTCTAAGAACTTAATTTGAACAAAATTAAAGATGATTTTCTCAATATTTAGATTAAAATAGTTGCATCTCAGCCAAATATTGTGCGATCATAACAAAAATGATGCATAAATCTAAATTTTGAAAAATTGACCCGTATGACTGTTTTTGTGGTCATGGTCACATATAAGAATAAAAGCCTAAATTAAATGTCCAAACTTTCATTTTTGGGTGAACTATCCATGATACATATTTTTGCATTTCTAAATATTGTGAGGCGATATATTGTTACTCATACACGCATGGTGCACATTTATTATAAACGTGTCTCATCTTACTGCACGGACTGGTAACGCAGACGTGTATCTGCTCGTATTCTATCATTCACCACATTCAAACACAACGAAGGTTACAGACTGTCTGAAGAAATACAGGGTCTCCTTAAAGCCCCGTGTTCTTCAGATGAGGACTGACCTCTGCTGATGAAGATGATTTCCTCTGACGAGAGTCTTCCTCAGCGCTCATCATCTCAGCGGCCTGACGAGCTCTTCTGCCTGACCTGGCAACCTGATCAACATCATCATCATCAACATCTTCATCATCATCATCATCATCATCATCATCATCTCAGCGGCCTGACGAGCTCTTCTGCCTGACCTGGCAACCTGATCAACATTATCATCATCATCTTCATCATCATCATAGTGGAAATCTGGCAATAACAAGCTCATACTCCCATCCCAGAATAAACACGAACGAAATCAGAAATTATACTTGGCTAGTTTGTTTTAGAACAATCACAAAATTGCACGAGCACTGCAAACATTAATATCTCCACATGTACATTACTGTAATGCAAAACAAGTATGATTTATGATTTTAAACGCTAAGTATTGATACATGATGGTAGTGTTTATTGTACTACCTTTATTTCTGATGTGATATATTAATACTTAGTATTATTCTCATACTACATGTCATGTAAATGAATAGATGTGTGATTGGATTTGAATGTTTATTAATGCACGTTCAGCGTGGTCCACGGACGCCATTACTGTTGCTATGGCAACACGACGCGCCAGCTCTGTTTACACGCGGGACAAACACAAAGTACGCGTTGTACAAAAACAACACTAGATCGTGTTATTTCTGTTTATTATAGTTGAGTGATCTGCAGGACTAGTTGATTCGGCAGGACATCAGTTATGTAGTCCACACACAACACTCCTGAGCTGCAGTTTCAACAAACGCGAGCGCGAGGCTTGCTGTGAGCTGCTCCGTGTCTGCCTCACAGTGATGCACGAATCTCGAAAACTGTTTAATGAGTATTCAACTCACATTTTTTGTGAATCCACCGTCTGCCAGCTGAAGGCTGTCGTCCATTTCTAACGGAACCGCCTCCCGGAAGTGACGTCACTTGTCCGCCGAACTCGTCACATGATCCGAGGCAATTTTTGGAATAATGCCAATATTTTGTATAGAAATAAGTCTTTATTTTTTCACAATTGGTTTAGTAATGGGTTGTTATTAGTGAATCAGTTATTTAACAATGAAGGGAATTTATTGACGTACCTGCGGGTGTACATATGCTGTTCAAATGCAGTGTACACACATCCGCACTCTCTGTCTGTCCTCCTAGACCTGAACATACCTCAGTCGGCTCTATCTGTTTCTCTGGGTTAAAACCTACAAAAAGAGATTATTTATACGCCTTATGTTATTTTCTACTGGAACAATATCTTTAATAATGTAAATTGGACTCAGGTTTGGTCATTAACTCAAAAATTCCTCCTTACAAATAAGGTTAAGGAAATCTCATATAAATTAGTTTATCCTACAAAAGAATTACTACAAAAATTTAAATTGATATTGATTTAAAATGCTCTTTTTGTGAATGCTCCACTGAAACAATTTCTCATTTGTTTTGGTCCTGCCAATATACCCAGCATTTGTGGAATAATGTGGAGGTTTTCATTGCTGATAATATTTTAAAAACATTTTCTTTATCATATAAACATATGATTTTGGGTTATTATATCAAAGATCGCTCTTTAAAGGATGTTGGTTTTATTATACATTTTGTTTTATTTTTATGTAAATTTCACATTCATAAATGCAAGTTTAAAAAAGGCAAACCTCTTTTTATGGTGCTTGAAAAGGAGATTAAAATGTATGTAGATGTGATGTCAAAATATAAAAATAGTAAAGCAATTAAAACTATCAATATATGCTCCTCCTTTAACATTTTCACATAATATAAAAAAAAAGGATGGTGCTGACCTGCAAAGAATATTTTCTGTATTTAAATGGTACTGTAATATCCTATGGAAATGTAAATATATGTATATATATCTGTATGTAAACTAATGCTTATGTACCCTCTATTCTTTTATTTATTTATTTTTATCTTATTTTTTTTCTTTCTCTCCTTTGTTCCTTCTTGTTGAGGCATGTGAAATGTTTTTTTTATATAGTGAACTATGGCACTGTACATGTTATTTATTGACAATAAAGCATAAAAAAATATTTGATCCGAGGCGAATTCCCACATATGTGATTTTCACGCAAACATCTTGTACTGCTGACTCTCCAAGCATTAAACAATATGTGTTAATTGTATTATGTATATATATATATATATATATTGTATTAATATGTAGAATTTATGAGAAGTCCATGACTCTTTCTTTCTTATAGCCTTGATCAGTATGTAATGGCACCCAGTGTTTGACGTGTGTTGATCATAGACTACAATAAAAGAAAAACACATGTACAAAACTAGAAATAATAAAGTAAAATAAAATAAAACAGGCTAATAAACAGTAAAAAGTACAATGTGCAAATTTTGTGCATGATACTATAGTTGCATCTGATTTAGTCGTAAGTTGATGATAACGTGACAGAAAACATCCATACACAGACACAATTGGGGGGTATAAATGATCATGTTTAAGATCTACATGCAGTCTTCCATCAATTCTTTATATAAACAGTGCCTGTATGGATACAGTTCCAGAGATATATGCAATATGAGTGATTTTATGATTTTTTGTCACCTAGAATGATATGAAATAATGCAAAATCGTCTTTATATCTCCTTTCTTGACTTTTACTTACTTGGTGTTCAGTGGTTAAATGAACCAGAATTGGTCTGTTTGTACTTGTCCCCTATATACCACACTTGCAGATCGTATATATGTGGATATAAAAAGTCTAAACACCACTGTTAAAATGGCAGGTTTCTGTGATGTAAAAAATTAGACCAAAATAAATAATTTCAGATTTTTTTTCCTCCTTTAATGAAAACTATAAACTGTACAACTCAATTATCAAATCAAATCAAATCACATCTCTTTATTGTCACACATCATGTACACAAGTGTACTGATGGTGAAATTCTTAGATACATAACTCTGTGCCATGGCAGTACAAGCAACGATATGAAAAATGTACAATATACAAACAACAATAGACACATTTACACAATATACAATACACAATAGACAATTGTACACAATATACAATTCACACATGTCCATTATATACACATAGTAAACTATATTCTCAAGGCTTGTGGCTGTATGTATAGCTTTCATACATGATTTATAGTGATGCATACTGTTAGTGTTGTACTGTGTTGTTAGTGCTGGAGAGAAGATGGAGCTGAATGTGTTCTATGCTCTGCAGTGCAAGATATGCTACAGTGCGGTCAGAGTCAGTGTGGCTGGTGTGTAGATGAAATCCAGTGTGAGGGGTGGGTGAGTGTAGTTTGGTATCTGGAGTTCAGAAATCTGATGGCCTGCGAGAAGAAGCTGTCTCGCGTTCTGCTGGTTCTGGTCCTGATGGTGCAGTACCATCTGCCTGATGGTAGCAGAGAGAAGAGTTCATGGCTCAGGTGGCAGGAGTCTCTGATGATCTTCCGTGCTTTCCTCACACATCACTGGGTGTAGATGTCCTGGAGGGGGGGAAGCTCACCTCCGACAATGTGCTGGGCCATCTGAACTATTCTATGCAGGGCTTTCCGGTTGAGAGTCGTGCAGTTCCCGTACCAGGCAGAGATGCAGCCAGTCAGGATGCTCTCCACAGTGCAACTGCCTGAGGATTTTTGAGCTCAGACTGAATTTCGTCAGTCGCCTGAGGAAGAAGAGACGCCGGTGGGCCTTCCTCACTACTGACCGTGTGTGAATAGTCCAGGTGAGGTCCTCGGTGATGTTTACGCTGAGGAACTTGATGCTGCTGACCCGCTCCACTGGAGTCCCGTCGATGGTGATGAGGGGTGCCCACTGGTCCGCCTCCTGAAATCCACCACCAGCTCCTTGGTCTTACTGATGTTCAGAGAGAGGTTGTTGTTGTGACACCAGTTAGTCAGGGTGTGCACCACTTCTCTATAGGCTGATTCATCGTCGTTGGTGATCAGACCTACCACCACTGTGTCATCCGCAAATTTGATGATGACGTTGGAGCTGTGCATGGCTGCACAGTCTTGCGTGTACAGGGAGTACAGGAGAAGGCTGAGAACACAGATCCAGTGTTGAGGGTCAGTGGGGAGGAGATATTGCTGCCTACTCTGACCACCAGCCATCTGCCTGTTAGAAAGTCCAGGATCCAGCTGCACAGAGAATTTTTCAGACCTAGAGCCCGGAGTTTAACTACAAGCTTAGAGGGCACTATGGTATTAAACGCTGAGCTGTAGTCAACAAACAACATTCTCACATATGTGTTCCTCTTGTCAAGATGGGAAAGAGCAGTGTGCAGGGTGCATCGTCAGTGGAGCGGTTATTTGCGGTAGGCGAACTGCAGTTTGTCGAGTGATGTTGGTAATGCAGAGCAGATGTGATCTCTGATAAGCTTCTCAAAGCACTTACTGATGATGGGAGTCAGAGCAACAGGGCGCTAGTCATTCAAGCAAGAAGCTTTGGGTGTCTTTTGTATTGGCACAATGGTGGATGTTTTGAAACATTGGGGGACAACAGACAGGGAAAGGGAGAAGTTAAACATGTCCGTGAAGACTCCAGCTAGTTAGTGAGCGCATGTTTTAAGGACACGGCCAAGAATGCCGTCTGGACCTGCGGCTTTACGGATATTTACATGCCGGAGCAATCGGGTGACATCCGCTACAGACACGGAGAGTGGACGGGCCTCTGCGGTCTCGGGAGGAGCGGCTGACTTCAAAACAAGCGTAGAAGGTGTTGAGCTCGTCAGGTAGTGAGGTAGAGGTGTTTGTTTGTAGCAGGGTGTTTGCGATCCTTGTAGTCACTGATGTTGTGGAGTCCTTGCCACATGTCTCTGTAGTTGGAAGCGGTGAACTCTACTTCAGTTTTTTCTTTGTATTGGCGTTTTGCGGTCTTGATGGTTTTGCGGAGGGGATAGCTGTCTTGCTTATAATCATCCGCATGACCGAATTTAAAGGCGCTTTGTTTTTCGGAGGTTCGAGCGTTGAGAGCCGCGTGAATTAAAAAAAACAAAATGAAATATTTTAGGAAAGGGGAGTAAAAATAAAAAACTAAAATAATGTGGTTACATAAGTGTGCATGCCCTCTTATAACTAAGGATGAATTAAGCAATCACATTCAAACTTGTGTTAAATAGGAGTCAGTACACACCTGCCATCATTAAAAGTGCCTCTGGTTAAACCCAATTCAACTTTAGCTGTTCTAGGCTTTTCCTGACATTTTCTGAGTCGCATCTCACAGCAAAAGCCATGGTCCGCAGAGAGCTTCCAAAGCATCAGTGGGATCTCATTGTTAAAAGGTATCAGTCGGGCAAAGGGCATAACAATTATTTCCAAGGCATTAGATATACCAAGTAACACAGTGAAGACAGTCATCGTCAAGTCAAGTCAAGTCACCTTTATTTATATAGCGCTTTTAACAATACAAATTGTGTCAAAGCAACTGCACAATATCAAAATAGGACATTTTTTGAGTTAAAGGCATTTCATTATTGAATTCAGTGATGTCATTGTCCAGCTCAGTTCAGTTTAAATAATATCTGTGCAATAAACTCGGTGATATCGCTGGAAATGAAGTGTCCCCAACTAAGCAAGCCAGAGGCGACAGCGGCAAGGAACCAAAACTCCATCGGTGACTGTTACGTCCAATAAATACCAATATATAGGAATGAAAAAATGAAAGAATTATATTGTTATATTCATGGTACTGTGTTTTCTTCTGTGGGTGTATGTCTCCTGCTTCTCTGGCTCCTCCCACTCTCCACTCTGGCAGGTAGCCTGATTGCTCTCCCAGCTGCACCTACTTACCACCTTGGAGGGAAGCAGCATAAAAAGCAGAGCACAACCCTCAAAGGAGAGGAAGTTCTTCTCCAGAGCATGGTCTGTCTCCTGCCCTGCCCAGTCGAGTTGGTGAAGCCGTGGTGCATCTTTTGGAACCTTATGGTTAATATTCTTTTTGGCCTGAAAATGTTGTTGATGTTGTAGCTGCATGTTTGCTATTGAATGCTAAACCTGCTAAACCTTTAAGTTGACAGTTATAAGGTGAAAGTTATGTTGCTTTGTTGTGACAAAGTACCTTAGCTCCTTGTGGCATCCTGTTAAGCTGCCTTTTATCTTATTGTTTGTTCTGTTTCAGTCACCATTTGGGAACTGTAGGGAGGTGGGCGCCGTTTATTTTGTAACCCCCTTTTCTCCTGGTTTGTGGCTAGACAGGGAGTGAGCGTACATTCTGTTGTTACTTTCCTTTTCTTTTGAGAGACTTAGTAAGAATTTAAACTAAAGCTAGAATAAATGTTTTTTTGTTATTTTGGCATTGCCCCCTTCTGAAGACCTTATTTCCCTCCCAAATTGTACTTTTGTTTCAAAGAATTCCGGCTATGCTTTGCTAGCCTCTAATAAATCTGTTAAAACAGAGATCTTGTGGTTGTGGTGCTGTGGCAGGGCCCAGACAAATGCTCTTTATACACGTAATTTGTTACGTTCTGGTAAAACGACTCCTAGACATTTATAGGACGTAACAGTGACAGAACGGAGAAAAAACCTTGGGAGAAACCAGGCTCAGTCGGGGGGGGCGTTCCTCTCCGGCCAGACAAACCAGTAGTTTGTTCCAACTGTAGCAAAGTCAGAGTGTAAGGACTTCACTGGTTCCAGTGGGTTTTTTCCGATGTCTGTCTAGGTGACGAGGTTCTCACTGGAGATCTGTCTCTGGGACTCATCTAGGTGTCCTGCTCTCCGCTGACGATCTGTAGAGGTCATCTCTAGGTGATGATCCACCATCTGATCTGGATGTGGACTGGATCTGGTGACTGCAGTAATCATCTGATCTGGATACGGACTGGATCTGGTGACTGCAGTGATCATCTGATCTGGATACGGACTGGATCTGTTGACTGCAGTGATCATCTGATCTGAATACGGACTGGATCTGTTGACTGCAGTGATCATCTGATCTGGATACGGACTGGATCGGGTGACTGCAGTGATAATCTGATCTGGATACGGACTGGATCTGTTGACTGCAGTGATCATCTGATCCGGATCCGGACTGGTTCTGTTGACTGCAGTGATCATCTGATTTGGATACGGACTGGATCTGGTGACTGCAGTGATCATCTGTGCTTGATACGGACTGGATCTGGTGACTGCAGTGATCATCTGATCTGGATACGGACTGGATCTTGTGACTGCAATGACCATCTGTGCTGGATACGGACTGGATCTGGTGACTGCAGTGATCATCTGATCTGGATACGGACTGGATCTGGTGACAGCAGTGATCATCTGATCTGGATACGGACTGGATCTGGAGACTGCAGTAATCATCTGATCTGGATACGGACTGGATCTGTTGACTGCAGTGATCATCTGATCCGGATACGGACTGGATCTGTTGACTGCAGTGATCATCTGGGCTGGATAAGGACTGGATCGGTTGACTGCAGTGATCATCTGGGCTGGATGTGGACTGGATCTGGTGACTGCAATGATCATCTGGGCTGGATACGGACTGGATCTGGTAACTGCAGTGATCATCTGATCTGGATATGGACTGGCTCTGGTGACTTCAGTGATCATCTGATCTGGATACGGACTGGATCTGGTGACTGCAGTGATCATCTGATCTGGATACGGACTGGATCTGTTGACTGCAGTGATCATCTGATCCGGATCCGGACTGGATCTGTTGACTGCAGTGATCATCTGATTTGGATACGGACTGGATCTGGTGACTGCAGTGATCATCTGTGCTTGATACGGACTGGATCTGGTGACAGCAGTGATCATCTGATCTGGATACGGACTGGATCTTGTGACTGCAATGACCATCTGTGCTGGATACGGACTGGATCTGTTGACTGCAGTGATCATCTGGGCTGGATAAGGACTGGATCTGTTGACTGCAGTGATCATCTGATCTGGATACGGACTGGATCTGGTGACTGCAGTGATCATCTGATCTGGATACGGACTGGATCTGGTGACAGCAGTGATCATCTGATCTGGATACGGACTGGATCTGTTGACTGCAGTGAAAAATATGATCTGGATACGGACTGGATCTGGTGACTGCAGTAATCATCTGATCTGGATACGGACCGGATCTGTTGACTGCAGTGATCATCTGATCCGGATACGGACCGGATCTGATGGCTGCAGTGATCATCTGATCCGGATACGGACCGGATCTGATGACTGCAGTGATCATTTGATCCGGATATGGACTGGATCTGGTGACTGCAGTGATCATCTGATCCGGATACGGACTGGATCTGTTGACTGCAGTGATCATCTGGGCCGGATAAGGACTGGATCGGTTGACTGCAGTGATCATCTGGGCTGGATGTGGACTGGATCTGTTGACTGCAGTGATCATCTGATCTGGATACGGACTGGATCTGGTGACTGCAGTGATCATCTGATCTGGATACGGACTGGATCTGGTGACTGCAGTGATCATCTGATCTGGATACGGACTGGATCTGGTGACTGCAGTGATCATCTGTGCTGGATACGGACTGGATCTGGTGACTGCAGTGATCATCTGATCTGGATATGGACTGGCTCTGGTGACGTCAGTGATCATCTGATCTGGATACGGACTGGATCTGGTGACTGCAGTGATCATCTGATCTGGATACGGACTGGATCTGATGACTGCAGGGATCATCTGATCCGGATACGGACTGGATCTGGTGTCTGAAGTGATCATCTGATCTGGATACGGACTGGATCTGGTGACTTCAGTGATCATCTGATTTGGATACGGACTGGATCTGGTGACTGCAGTGATCATCTGGGCTGGATACGGACTGGATCTGGTGGCTGCAGTGATCATCTGGGCTGGATACGGACTGGATCTGGTGACTGCAGTGATCATCTGATCTGGATACGGACTGGATCTGGTGACTGCAGTGATCATCTGATCTGGATACGGACTGGATCGGGCGACTGCAGTGATCATCTGTGCTGGATACGGACTGGATCTGGTGACTGCAGTGATCATCTGATCTGGATAAGGACTGGATCTGGTGACTGCATTGATCATCTGATCTGGACACGCACTGGATCTGGTGTCTGCAGTGATCATCTGATCTGGATACGGACTGGATCTGGTGACTGCAGTGATCATCTGATCTGGACACGGACTGGATCTGGTGACTGCAGTGATCATCTGATCTGGACACGGACTGGATCTGTTGACTGCAGTGATCATTTGATCTGGATACGGACTGGATCTGGTGACTGCAGTGATCATCTGATCTGGATACGGACTGGATCTGGTGACTGCAGTGATCATCTGATCTGGATAAGGACTGGATCTGTTGACTGCAGTGATCATCTGATTTGGATACGGACTGGATCGGGCGACTGCAGTGATCATCTGATCTGGATACGGACTGGATCTGGTGACTGCAGTGATCATCTGATCTGGATACGGACTGGATCTGGTGACTGCAGTGGTCATCTGATCTGGACACGGACTGGATCTGGTGTCTGCAGTGATCATCTGATCTGGATACGGACTGGATCTGGTGACTGCTGTGATCATCTGATCTGGATACGTACTGGATCTGGTGACTGCAATGATCATCTGATCTGGATACGGACTGGATCTGGTGACTGCAGTGATCATCTGATCTGGATACGGACTGGATCTGGTGACTGCAGTGACCATCTGATCTGGATACGGACTGGATCTGGTGTCTGCAGTGATCATCTGATCTGGATACGGACTGGATCTGGTGACTGCTGTGATCATCTGATCTGGATACGTACTGGATCTGGTGACTGCAGTGATCATCTGATCTGGATACGGACTGGATCTGGTGACTGCAGTGATCATCTGATCTGGATACGGACTGGATCTGGTGACTGCAGTGATCATCTGATCTGGACACGGACTGGATCTGGTGACTGCAGTGATCATCTGATCTGGACACGGACTGGATCTGTTGACTGCAGTGATCATTTGATCTGGATACGGACTGGATCTGGTGACTGCAGTGATCATCTGATCTGGATACGGACTGGATCTGGTGACTGCAGTGATCATCTGATCTGGATAAGGACTGGATCTGTTGACTGCAGTGATCATCTGATCTGAATACGGACTGGATCTGGTGACTGCAGTGATCATTTGATCTGGATACGGACTGGATCTGGTGACTGCAGTGATCATCTGATCTGGATACGGACTGGATCTGTTGACTGAAGTGATCATCTGGGCTGTATAAGGTCCGGATCGGTTGGCTACGGTGACCTCGGAATAAGAAAGCAAAAGACTAATATTAGCGTTGATGTCATTTTTCTTACGATGTAACAAGTACATCATGTTTTATGGGAAGTGTTCCCGGTTCCGGTTGAGAAGTGGAGAAAATATGGAAAATATAACAGTGACATTACCAAGAGCAGGACCTCCCTCCAAAATAGATGAAAAGATGAGAAGAAAAATGTTCAGGGAGGCTGGCAAGAGGCCTACAGCGACATTACGTTTCTGACAAGTACTGGCTGTGTAGTACATGCGACAACAATCCCATATTCCTCATATGTCTGGGCTATATGGGGTATAGGGTGCAAAGAAACACTTCCAAGCCCGGCTAAATCTGGCAAAAGCACCAAGATTTCTGTTTTTTAATGAAAACTATAAACTGTACAACTCAATTATCAAATCAAATCAAATCTCTTTATTGTCACACTTCATGTACACAAGTGTACTGATGGTGAAATTCTTAGGTACAAGACTCTGTGCCATGGCAGTACAAGCAACGATATGAAAAATGTACAATATACAAACAACATGAAAGGTGGGAGGAAATTTACAAGAAATGTGAGGGGACATTTTTTATATATATATTACAGAAACCTGGAATTTTAACAGGGGTGTGTAAATTTTTTATATCCACTATATATATATATATATACATGTATATATATATATAATTCCCCTTTTCCATATGAACTCTGTTTGAAGATTGAGGAATTGTCTTTCTTTCTTTCTTTAAACTCTTTAAGTGGTCAGAATTTCCCCTGAAGATTATTTTACTACATTTTCTCAAACTCAAGGTCATATACGCAGCCTATAGCAATATAAATACACGTATAAATGGAAAGCAAAAGCACAGTTCAGACGTGTTCTCTGTCGCTGAGAGAATGTGGTGTAATGTATGTGTTTTCTGTGCTTGTCCGTGGGACAGTAACGCTCATTGAGGGCTCTGACATCCACTCATGGTGTATATTTGAGTTTTTTAAGGGATAGTTGGTTGCGTGCCAGTAATCTGGGGTCTTATATTGTTTAGGACATTGCCTGTGTGTGCATGTTGATTTAAGCCACTTGGACATTGCCATATTTAGACATGTTGATATGCAAGTTCCCACTGTAACATGACATGCAAACTGAAGTATGTCATGGACAGTGACATCTGAATGAAGGAGAAATGCTTTCTTTGCTCAGTTGCATTTGAAACGGTTACAATGCTCAAAATAAAGATCTGCTTCATGAATATAATTATGAATGATTTGAAATTATTATCAAATAATGTCCAATAGTGTACAAATATGATTATTATGAAGACTCTGACTGTCTTTTGACTTTGACATAGCATGAGGTGAAAATGTTCAGCCTCTCTCGGCTAAATTTACCCCTCAATGGGAGCGAGTTGGGCCAAGAAAGCACGATGTTATTGATTTATTTTACATTTTTGGGAAATCTATATTTTGAAAGCAGTTTATTTTAGACCCAAAGTGATTATTCCCAAACATGCACCTGCACCACATCCTGAAATGTATGTAACTACATGTTTAAGTTAGTCGTTAGTCATTTAATCATTTAGCAGATGCTTTTATCTAAAGTAACTTACAAATGAGGACAACAGAAGCAATCAATTATAGTATTAAAACAATTAAAACAGAACCTAAACTAAAAGCTAAAACTTTATAAATATTATACATTTAAAAATAAAGAAATTGACATGCAATACAATACAGTACAGAAGATAACAAATGCATACGTCAAAACTTAACATTTAAATGAAAACTAAAAATAAAGCTATAAAAAATTCTAAATATTAAAGAGCAAAATGTATTAATAATGATTCTAACATAACAACTACATATGTGTATGTACAACCACACACACACACACACGCACGCATGCACACACACACACACACACACACACACACACACACACACACACACACATATATATATATATATTTATGTGATTTAATTTCCATTTAGTTTGTTTTAGTACTACAATAACTCAGATTAAATAAAACTAAAACGTAATAAAAAAACATATACAGACATAATACAAATAAAAAAAACAGGTTGGACCGATTTCTGTCATGTGCTCGCTTTAAACACAGAGTACTCAAATGACAGAAGATGAAGATTTCAGTGAACACAGACTGATATAAAGCGTATGATGCTGTTGTGAACTCAGACTGAACTCCGGCAGGAGGCGCACAAACTTTACAAACCCAGCGGTCAGAGTGCAACTGAGAAGGACATTTGGCGTTTGGATAATTAGGATTACACAGTCATTTCTAAAATATTCTACTCGTTTCCATCGCTTTGGATTACGTAATGTGCAATTACAATTTCTATGCGTTAGTTATTGTATAAAGCGACTGCATGAATGGGAAAGTGTCGGAGAGCTCCGCCCACCGCACACGTCACTCCGGCTCGGACTATAATAGCGCAGCGCGAGCGAAATAAGCCTGGCAGTCCAGCGCGAGCAGCGATACAGAGAGTGCATCTGACAGCAAAGTCCTCAAAAGTCCTTCACAGCGCTCGGGTTAGGGCACAATGCGCCTGGGGAGCGCTATGCTGAAGTCAGGCTCCGTGTAAAGGGACAATGATGGATGTTTAAGGATGTTATGGGATTACTGTGCAGTGCTTATATGGAATAAGGTTGCAGCATGGAATCTCATGGAGAAAACAGGCTCAGCACATGAACTCCAGCCCATAGAGAGGACCAGCTGGAATTCAGTCGCATTATCCTTTTAAACCCATTCAACTGAACTGGAACTGTGTTTACTTGAGTGACAAGTGTACAGAATAAACCATGCATTTGGGTAGAGGACTGCTGTTTTTCCTTCTCTTAAACAGTGTGACCATGAGTTTCTCTCTGTCAACATGCACCACGGTGGACATCGACCACATCAAGAAGAAGAGGGTGGAGGCCATCCGGGGTCAGATCCTCAGCAAGCTGAGGCTGACCAGCCCGCCGCAGACCCTGGGCCCTAGTCAGGTGCCCTATCAAGTGCTGGCTCTGTATAACAGCACTAGGGAACTGCTGGAGGAGTTAGGGCGAGACCGACATCAGAGCTGTGGCCAGGACAACACCGAGACCGAATACTACGCTAAAGAGATCCACAAGTTCAACATGATCCAGGGCTCCCCTGAAAACAGTAAGTCCACTACGAGGAGGTCTCATACATCTCATACCTTCTGTATTCATAGTAACACTTTAAAATAACCGAGGCAGATCAGGAGGTCATGTAAATGCAAAAACAACCAAAAATGATCTAGTTCTCTAATAGCCAATGCTGATATCTAGAGAGAAGGGTGCATAAACAATAAACAATGCATAAACAAAGTATAAATAATGCAATTCAAAGAGCATATGTTTATTTCACTCAATTCACCAAGAAATATTTGAATACTGAAAATTGACACGCGTTATATAATGTAATTCTGTTTGTTATGAATTGCAACAGGCAGGTGATAATCGAGCAGCTGTGACTCGCATTACGCTGTTCACATGATGAAGTATTAATCGGTTCATAAATGAAAAAACTTGACATCTGAAAAGCATTCGCATGGTTTGTCTGGTCTGTTCGTTCATCGGAGGGTCAGTGCAAAACGATCCACACCAATTTTCCATGTGTTCCTGGCTCCTGTCCAAGTCCAGACGGGCCCCAGATTATTTGAGGACACAGTCAGATGTGTGAATGTCTTCCTAGTTTAGCACACTTGATTGCATGGAGAAGCTGTTCAAAGATAACTCACGAGATTCTGGAGAGCTGATGGGATTCAGTGAGATCAGAACCAGACTGATGCTTATCCTTCGTCCTATAGTACAACTTGCTGAATGAAATAAACTTCTAGATATATTTCTAGATCTTCTCGTGGTGTGGTTACGCTCATAAAAATAAAGGGATTTTCACAGTGATGCCATAAAATAACCTTTATGGGGAAGTGTGAAGAGCATTTTAATGATCCAAACAACCATTTTCCACTGTTCAGAACCTTTTATGGAATGGAAAATGTTATTGAGCCATCAATG
This sequence comes from Gymnocypris eckloni scoliostomus, assembly GCA_027564155.1. Classification (NCBI taxonomy): domain Eukaryota; kingdom Metazoa; phylum Chordata; class Actinopteri; order Cypriniformes; family Cyprinidae; genus Gymnocypris; species Gymnocypris eckloni. The sequence continues at coordinate 1,766,808 of CM050428.1, read as the reverse complement.
CCAATGAAGAACCTTTATTGTTAAGCGTGTACTGGAGGAACCCGAAGGTCTCGCAGGAACCTATGTTCTATTTGGAACGTTCCTCAGAGAAAGATTCTCCAGAGGGTTCTGATCTGAACGGTCTCAAATATCTTTTATATTCCTAGAGCATAACACTTTTAAAAGCCCCACTTGACATGCATTCTTTGTGAACTGTGATTTGCTGCTTGGTGTTGGTGGCAGGTGGTATTAGGAGGAGGGGCTTTCTTATTCTTGATAGCATCTGATTGGTCAAAATATGACATGTGCTTGTGAGTGCAAAAAACACTTTTTTTTTTTCTCAGAAAGGAATTTAAAAAGCGTATACATGCACATTAGTTTGTTTAGTCAACTTTTGGAGTTAATGTCTATTTTGATTTCATTTGTCGTTTTTGAACACGCTTCTTTATATTTTCAGAAATGGGATGGCAGCAAGTGATCGCAACACATAAATGTCTATTTTAAGAGCTTCATGTTAGATGCTTATCTCCCCACACCACTATGGCAAACGCTCCGCATGCTATTATTAGATAAAGTCCCGCTGGAGCACAAACAAAAGAATTGTAGCACTCAAGCGCATCCACGCCGGACTGGCGACAGGATCTCTTTTCTTTCAGTTCCAGCAAGCGCGCGGTACGGGAGAACGTGGCAGGGATGGAGTAATGTATATTCACGTTCCATTTACATCAGCGAAACTAATGGCTTTTTCATGCGCCGTGTGGAATCATTTACCAAGCGTCCCAGCAGCCATGGCTCTGAGTGCATCAACAGGTTATACGCTTTCTTATCGGTGCATCCAAAAATGACTGCGTGACATCATTGGAAAGCATTTCTGCCATTCCAGACCTGTTTATCCATTAACCAGGAGCAGAGCGAGATAAAGCGTCCCAGTCAACCGTTAGGAGAATGTGCTCTGTTTATGGAGGAACCCCCAGTTAGCAGATCTGGCTTTTGGAAATCACGTCCGCCAGAGAAGATGAGAGCTGCAGAAAGCGGTTCTTCTGATATGTTTAATAGCAAGAAGGTGATGTCATTTCCAAGCAAAACAGAGATGGCATTTGCAGGCCAAAACACACAAACACGCAGGTTTTTCCTCCTCTTCTCTCGTTTCTCGTCACGTGAGCGCTGGAGTCAGGCTTTTGTACATTATCTCATCTCGCAGTCTGCAGGCTTTCAGCCGTCGTGTCATTTATTTGAGGGATTCCACCTTCGCCCGAAGAAACTTCACATAACCGAGTCAAACAGGCCCATGGGTCACCGCCTATTATACAGCGCTTGATAAATGCACTCCGAATATTTACCGCATGACCTCATTTCACTTCGGACTCGCCATTTGGAAGCAAAGACAGCACAGGACCTGAAGGAAAACACACGGTTCTTCAAAGAGAGTGTGTGTTGATCGGCCTTTAGTTGCTTTGATTGGCGTTCAATCTGCTGTGCTGGCTGTAGCTGTGGTGGGAATGATTTAACCCTTACAGTTCTGGACTTTAACGACTGTTGAATAATAGACTGATTCTTCAGTGAGGGAAACTTTAGAAAACGAAATGCTTCCTGGATTAGATATTTAATCAGCGTTTTGGTATATTGCAGGGGGGGTGATGGTAATGATATTTCTCTGCCTCTGGAGAAAACATACTGGAAACCGTTTGTAGTTCCTAATACAAGTAGTTAGCTAGCAGTTTATTAATTTTCTGATCTTCAAACTGGCATAGAGCACTACAGCGATGCAGTTTTGTAGACTGACTCATAAGTTCATATCACTCTGGTTCCCGCCACTAAAAGCCAATAGGATTTTTACATTCAATTTTGGATTATTGCAGAAAATATGCTCTGCGTTTGACTAAAAGTATTACTACACATTTTGTTAATTATGATAATCTTCACAAGTGAACGTTACTTTCATAAGGCCTAATACAATCAGCAGAAGTAAAAAGTGAAATGGATGATATAAACGAACTAAACCAGTCACATGATTTCAGCGTCACCAACATTAAGCTTTGACAACTCTTTCGGGTTTATATTTAAACATTTTCCACGTGACTACCCACTGTGCTCCTTGTGAAGGATTGTTTGCATTGTTTTTGAGAAAATTATGGTTTATACATTCATCTTTTTGGTATATATATTTTTCCTCTGTGGCATAAAGATGTTTATGGCTTCTAGATTTTGATAAAAGTTTATTATTGAAAGTTGTGTTAAAATGTGTGCTGTAATGATAAAGACATCAATATTAGGTACAGCATTTATTTTTGTATAAAATTACAAATCATAAATCCACTATACATTTATAAAGTGCATTTGAGCACTTAAAGATGATGCAAGTAATTTAAAACATGTTTAAAACTATTTAAGTTTATAATTGTCTGTAATATAAGATACCATACAGGTATGAGTTATACAAGAGGCTGAGGTTATTTAATTGTATAAGACTCATTCCCCGGTTTCACAGACAAGGCTTGAGCTTAGTCCAAGACTAAAATGTAATTCTGAGCTGTTTCAACTGAAATAGACTTGCACTGACTGATCTCAAAACATATCCGGGCCTTTGTTTTGTCTCCAGATGCACCCCAGTAAAGTGTTTTCTAAGCATGTTTATAAAATGACTTAAATGTCCTAATTAAAGCCAAATCCTGGTTTAGTCCATGCCCTGTCTGTGAAACGGCCCACTTAAAGGGATAGTACACCCAAAAATTTAAATCTGTCATCATTTACTCTAGTAGTTCCAAACCTGTATGTGTGTTTGTTCTGCAAGTATACTTCAGGTACACTTTGTGTTCTGCTGAACACAAAGGAAGATATTCTGAAGAATGAGGGAAACAGAGCAGTTTTGGGGCACCATTGAATTCCATTGTATTTTGTTTCCTATTATGGAAGTCAATGGTGCCCCAAAACAGCCTGGTTACAAACTTTCTTCAGAATATCTTACTTTGTGTTCGGCAGAACAAACACATTCATACAGGTTTGGAAATACTTGAGGGTGAGTAAATGATGACAGATTTTAATTTTGGATGTACTATCCCTTTAATTGGCATCACTCGGCTAGAAGACCAGACCCTGATCTGCGCCTTCATTTGGGAGCAGCTCTTGCCCTCCTCTCCTCTGACCTCAGCGCTGGAGCTCTGGATCATGTCACCTGGCAGGAGAGGAAGACGTCCCAGACACCGGATGCTTATCTGAGCCGGGAGACGCCTCCGAGTCTCTCTGTAGGGTCCGTGTTTAGAGTCCACCCCTCGAGAGGTCCTCAGAAATCAGACCCGTTTCTGAGAGCATGTCAGAGACGGAAACTGAATGAGATGGATTGGTGAAACAATGCACTCATTTCTGCAACACATGCTGCAGTTTAACAGGGTTATTATCATTAACGGAAACTATTAAAACATTATTATAAATTGAAATAAAGCTAAAACAAATGAGAAGAAAAACAGCTGCCAAAGCAACAATTGAAGTACAAAAATGACTATAGTAGAAATGAGTTAAATAAATAAGTGCGAGTAAATAAAAAAACTATTAAAATTACAAAAAGTACATAAAAATATTCAAATGAAATCTGAAAGTATATAAAAATATGAATTTACAAAAGTATATCAATAATACTGTAGCATTGTCAAATAAGATGAAATTAGTTACGGTTAACTAAGTAATGAACTGATGTGAACTAAAACGAGCATTATATTTGTTACAGTATTTAATGTTAGTTAATAAAAATACTGTTCGTTGTTAGTTCATGTTATCTCGGGCCCATTAAATGATTTATGATAACAGATACAGATTTTAACTTTAATAGTGTATTAGTAAAGGTTTAAATGAATAAATATGTCAGAAGTTATTTTCATTCTTCTTTCATACTGAACTTAACTAGTATTAAAAGACCGAACCGTACTGTAAACTGCTACCGCAAAACTAAAATACCACCGGTTTGCAATAACTAACTCTAGTGCTGATAAAAGCAGGCCAGTTTGCAGGTGATTGGGCAAACGTGCGCTCGCTGTGACATCACTCTCTGGCCGTTTGACCCTCAGCTGATAACTGCAAGCTAATCTTCATATTCGACTTCATTTATAGCAACAATCCCTGCACTTGCATTCATGGAACAAATGAGCTAAAACCAGCCATGATGTGAAATCCACCTAAAACACCGCAGTAGGAAAAATGAGATCATCTAGAAGGAAACCGAAGAGTTGATTAGAATTTAAGATCTCAAAGTGGGGCTTTCCATCAGAGAGACGATTGGATCAACCTATATATAACCACAAATATACAAAACCACACATCTGGTGCACAAAATGCACCAAAATAAAAAGAAAGCAGTGCAAAAGAGCATTTTGTGCACCAAATGGAAAGATGGTGTGACTTTGTGCACCATCAAGGAGGCTTGCATAAGCGTGCGGTTTGCATGAAGTACAGTACACTCAGCGCAGCAGCCCAGCTGGCATAATCATATTACATAAATATTCCACATCTGACTCGCAGTCAGGAATTTAGAGGATCGCTAATGGATTGTGGTCTGTCATCAGTGGAGTTATACCTCAGACAGAGCAGAAGAAACACTTTACCCTTATTATTCGTTAGCTTTTATAAAATACTAAATTAAAAGCTTTAGTCAACGGGGACAGAATTTGGCACCGTGTTAATCGCTATGTAACATGTTTGTATGAATGCACATTAATGCACACAACCTGTATGTGAAATTACATTCAGCTCGTGCTTAAATTGATTCAAAGTGTGGGAGAAATTTCAAATCACCTGAAACTACGAGAAATAACATGCGCCAAAATGTTTATTTATATAATATTATCAGTGCAATCCGAATTACCAACTGACTCTACAGTAAATATTACGCATTTAGTAAGCAGAAATAGTTCTGAACATGGGAGGGGTCGTTATAAAATAGTGGATCACGTGTAAACTATCATTCAAACGTTTGGTCATTAAATTGATCAGAAGTGACAGAGAAGACATTTATAGTGTTATAAAATATTTATATAAACAAAATACAATTAATCAATGTTTCCACACAAATATTGTGCAACACGACTGTTTTCAACATTGATAATAATCAGAAATGTTTCTTGAGCAGCAAATCAGCATATTATTATGATTTCTGAAGATCATGTGACACTGAAGACTGCTGTAATGATGCTGAAAATACAGCTGTGCATCACAGAAAACATTACAGCTTAACACATATTCACATAAAACACTTAAATTATAATAATATTTCACAATCTTTACAGTATTTTTGATCAAATAAGCACTGCCTTGGTGAGCAGAAGAGATTTCTTTATAGTAAGAAATTCACAAAATATCTTAATGGAACATGATCTTAATATCATAAGGATTTTTGGCATTAAAGACAAATCTATGATTTTGAGCCATACAATGTATTTTTGGTTACAAATATAGCTGTGCTGCTTATGACTGCTTTCGTGCTCCAGGGACACATATATTCTACTGAACTATGGCGGCAGATAACATAGAAGAGTAACAAAACAACATACTGTGTGTCAGTCAATAAATGATGCAATTAACAGATAGTGTTTTAATTGTAATGTGTTTTTGCATCTTTCTTTCTTTACAATTAATGTCCCTTGCTGTGTCTAATGAATAATATTAAGACATTTAGACTTACGTGTGGCTTAAAATGAGATGAGCAAATAATGACAAACTTTTTATTTATGTAGCACATTGAATTAAACATGACATTTTAAAGTAGAACGAGTGTAATGGTGTTTTCTTGTAAAAAGTACTCCAGTAATGATTTTTAATCTCCAAATTAGTTCAGAGCCGTTACTGTGAAATGAAATATGACATGTATTCATGTGAACGGAGCGCTTTGTTGCACCTGTTCTGCAGTAACAGTGAGTTCAGTCTTTCATTTCTGAACTTCTGACTCTTGTGGCACGAAGCATAAACAGATGAACGTGTGATCAGAGGAAACTGACAGCTGTTCTCTGACCTCTCCCATTACAGATGACCTTCCCTACTGTCCCAAGGGAATAACGTCCAAAGTCTTCCGCTTCAACGTCTCCAGCATGGAGAAGAACGCGACCAACCTGTTCCGGGCAGAATTCCGCGCGCTGCGGGTGCCAAACTCCAGCGCCAAGAGAAACGAGCAGCGCATCGAGCTCTACCAGGTGCCAGCCAGCTGCTTTCATTTAGTCACATGCAACCTGTACAGCCTGACATATCACATCATGGTCACAGAAAACCAATTATTACAAATGGAACCGCTTATTGAAACCTCAGACAAAGTATTACACATTTACATATGTGGTTGATAATCACATGATGTGACCCTGGAGCACAAAACCAGTCAGAAGGGTCAATTTTCTGAAATTGAGATTTATGCATCATCTGGAAGCTGAATAAATAATATTTCCATTGATGTATGGTTTGTTATGATCGGACAATATTTGTAAATCTGGAATCTGAGGGTGCAAAAAAAATCTAAATATTGAGAAAATCATCTTTAAAGTTGTCCAAATGAAGTTCTCAATGCATATTAATAATCAAAAATTAAGTTTTGATATTTACCATAGAAAATTTACAAAATATCTTCATGGAACATGATCTTAATATACTAATGATTTATGGTATATAAGAAAAATCAATAATTTTGACCCATTCAATGTATTTTTTGCTATTGCTACAATCCCAGCGACTTAAGACTGCTTTTGTGCTCCAGGGTCACATATTTCATCCATGGCTCATATAGTGGTGAGAATATAGAGGAAAAACTGCTCAATTGTAATTATGCGAAATGCTGTGGTAATTGTTAATACTTTATTTTTCCAAGAAGGGTTTTTAGAGGATTTGTGATCAGGCCCAGGTGGGATCTCTGGATGTTTTTGCAGTTTCTCTTCTATTTTTAAAGGGAAATCTGCAGAATTCTGTGGAAGGGATGTAAATGAACAGAATGTGAAACCGAGCTGAGTGTATGAGTCTTACTGGTAGCTGAAAGCATTATTATTATTTCATAAACTAGCACAGAGACTGAGTCACAGTGCTTTCTGCAGATCCCTGTGAAGCAAAGCCGTGACTCCTCCACACAGGAGTACATGCATTTATCATGCTTTAAAATAAAGGATCATTAGGAGAAGAGATGCTGGAGTTCAGTGGAAAACAGTTCTGAAGATCATCACATCCAATCGTTTAATGAAGCTGAATTTAATGAACAATAATTCATCACTGAGCAGAGAAACTCAGTCTTTACAGCAAAGAGCCAAGAACCAAACTTGATTCAGGACCTATCCATATTCTTTACATTTTCACTTCACATATAACTCAATACAAAATGAATATTTTTGGCAAACATGTTGTTTATTTGTTGTGTATAAACCCTGCTGTATTTGTAGCTCTTCATTTACATTTATCAGACGCTTTTATCCAAAGCGACTTACAGTGCATTCAGGTTATACATTTTTTGTGAGCATGTGTGTTCCCTGGGAATCGAACCCACAACCTTTGCGCTGCTAACGCAATGCTCTAACCACTGAGCCACAGGAACACACAGATGAGAGGTGCTCAGTGTTTGTACTGCATTAATGTGCTAAACTACTGGAGTAAAAATGTGATATATTTAAAATACATTTATTTCATACTTAGTATAGTTCAAATCTATTAACATGACAAGACTTGCTAAAAATTATAATTCAACTTTATTTGGAGTACTACTTGTGCACAATGCACATTTCTTCATATTAAGCCTAATGTGTTTTAATGATGAGGATTGTGTGATGTTTGATAATATCATAATATCAGTCTTTACCTATGTGTACCTGAAGTATACTTGCAGTAGTTCCACTTTAGCACAATTAAATATACGTCAGTATATCATTAGTTTGATTCAGCACAATTAAATATACGTCAGTATATCATTAGTTTGATTCAGCACAATTAAATATCGTCAGTATATCATTAGTTTGATTCAGCACAATTAAATATACGTCAGTATATCATTAGTTTGATTCAGCACAATTAAATATACGTCAGTATATCATTAGTTTGATTCAGCACAATTAAATATACGTCTGTATATCATTAGTTTGATTCAGCACAATTAAATATACGTCAGTATATCATTAGTTTGATTCAGCACAATTAAATATACGTCAGTATATCATTAGTTTGATTCAGCACAATTAAATATACGTCAGTATATCATTAGTTTGATTCAGCACAATTAAATATACGTCTGTATATCATTAGTTTGATTCAGCACAATTAAAGTGGATTAAGTACAAAATCAGACTTTAAGTATACAAGTTTAGTTCACTAAAAGTAGAATTGCAGGGTATTTTTATTAAGCACATAAATATGTAAATGTATTTGTAGTATATTTAGCATGAAATGTTTCAAATATATTTTAGTATATTTATTTTTCACACACGTGTAAATCCAGTGAACCTGAAGCATTTTGTGTTCATGATGCACACGATCTCAGAAACACAGGTGCACAAACAGACAAGATGAAGAAGTTATCATCCTGCAATACATGTTTAGTGTAAATCTTTCAAAACTGACTGATCATGAGCCCATATAGATTTCATCTTCAGTTAAAGTATGAAAATAAACGAGAAGGTGCTGTTATTATGACAAGAGACAACTGATCAGTGAATGACATAATAAAGTGCTCTTAAACTGCTTATAGATTTTTTATACATTACAATTCAAATGTTTTGGGTCACTAATATATGTTATGTTTTTGAAAGCAGTTATTACTTTTAGTTATCAAGCGTGCATTAAATTGATCAAAAGTGGCAGTAAAGACATGTATAATGTCACAAAAGTTTTCTATTCTGTTCATCAAAGAATCCTGAAAAATAAAATCGATCACGCTTTCCACAAAAATATTGGGCAGCAAAACTGTTTTCAGCATTAATAACAATCTGAAATGTTAATAATATTTAAATCTGCATATTATGATTATTTATGAAGATCATGTGACTGAAGACTGGAGTTATGATGCTGAAAATACAGCTGCGCATCACAGAATGAATTATATTTTAACACATTCACATAGAAAACAGCTGTTTAAAACTGTATGTTCTATATTTCACTTGTATTTTCAGTGTGGATTCTTGGTGAGAGCTTATATAACAGACTCATTCAAAGTATACGTTCTATAGATATTGTATTTTCAGTTTTGAACAAATAACTAAATCTTAATAGCTTATATAACATATCATTAAGTATATGTTCTATAGGTGTTGTATTTTACAGTTTAATTCCGTGAGAGCTTTAGTTCATACACAGACTCATTCGCCTATATGTTCTAATAGGTGTTGTATTTTCAGTGTGGATCTTCACATCTAAGTATTTCCACACACAGAACAAACACGGACACGAGAGAAAGATGATGGCCCTGTGCTGAAGTGAGTCTTTTACAGGCCTGATCTGTATTCCAGGTGCTGATGGATTATACAGAAGAACATTTGCATATATATGTTCTATAGGTGTTGTATTTTCAGTGTGGAAACTCGAGAGCTTTACTTTCACATGCCGAGTATCTGTTCTATAGGTGTTGTATTTTCAGTGTGGATCTCCGTGAGAGCCTGAGAGCCGTTATATAACAGACTCATTCCGCGAGTATATGTTCTATAGATGTTGTATTTTCAGTGTGGATCTCCCGTGAGAGCCTGAGAGCCGTTATATAACAGATTCATTCCACGAGTATATGTTCTATAGGTGTTGTATTTTCAGTGTGGATCTCCCGTGAGAGCCGTTATATAACAGACTCATTCCGCGAGTATATGTTCTATAGGTGTTGTATTTTCAGTGTGGATCTCCATGAGAGCCTGAGAGCCGTTATATAACAGATTCATTCCACGAGTATATGTTCTATAGGTGTTGTATTTTCAGTGTGGATCTCCTGTGAGAGCAGTTATATAACAGACTCATTCAGGTATATGTTCTATAGGTGTTGTATTTTCAGTGTGGATCTCCGTGAGATCAGTTATATAACAGATTCATTCCGCGAGTATATGTTCTATAGGTGTTGTATTTTCAGTGTGGATCTCCTGTGAGAGCAGTTATATAACAGATTCATTCCGCGAGTATATGTTCTATAGGTGTTGTATTTTCAGTGTGGATCTCCCATGAGAGCCTGAGAGCAGTTATATAACAGACTCATTCCGCGAGTATATGTTCTATAGGTGTTGTATTTTCAGTGTGGATCTCCCATGAGATCAGTTATATAACAGATTCATTCCGCGAGTATATGTTCTATAGGTGTTGTATTTTCAGTGTGGATCTCCTGTGAGAGCAGTTATATAACAGACTCATTCCAGTATATGTTCTATAGGTGTTGTATTTTCAGTGTGGATCTCCCATGAGATCAGTTATATATAACAGATTCATTCCGCAGTATATGTTCTATAGGTGTTGTATTTTCAGTGTGGATCTCCGTGAGAGTCTGAGATCAGTTATATAACAGACTCATTCCACGAGTATATGTTCTATAGGTGTTGTATTTTCAGTGTGGATCTCCCGTGAGAGCAGTTATATAACAGACTCATTCCGCGAGTATATGTTCTATAGGTGTTGTATTTTCAGTGTGGATCTCCCGTGAGAGCAGTTATATAACAGACTCATTCCGCGAGTATATGTTCTATAGGTGTTGTATTTTCAGTGTGGATCTCCTGAGAGCCTGAGCCGTTATATAACAGATTCATTCCAGAGTATATGTTCTATAGGTGTTGTATTTTCAGTGTGGATCTCCTGAGAGCCTGAGAGCAGTTATATAACAGACTCATTCATGAGTATATGTTCTATAGGTGTTGTATTTTCAGTGTGGATCTCCCGTGAGATCAGTTATATAACAGATTCATTCCATGAGTATATGTTCTATAGGTGTTGTGTTTTTCAGTGTGGATCTCCGTGAGATCAGTTATATAACAGACTCATTCCGCGAGTATATGTTCTATAGGTGTTGTATTTTCAGTGTGGATCTCCGTGAGAGCAGTTATATAACAGACTCATTCAGTATATGTTCTATAGGTGTTGTATTTTCAGTGTGGATCTCCGTGAGAGCCGTTATATAACAGACTCATTCCGAGTATATGTTCTATAGGTGTTGTATTTTCAGTGTGGATCTCCGTGAGAGCAGTTATATAACAGACTCATTCCAGCAGTATATGTTCTATAGGTGTTGTATTTTCAGTGTGGATCTCCCGTGAGAGCCGTTATATAACAGACTCATTCCGCGAGTATATGTTCTATAGGTGTTGTATTTTCAGTGTGGATCTCCCGTGAGAGCAGTTATATAACAGACTCATTCCGCGAGTATATGTTCTATAGGTGTTGTATTTTCAGTGTGGATCTCCCGTGAGAGCCCTGATGGTGTTCCAGCATGTTGTGCTGGTCTCGGGCCTCCCGTCAGAAGCTGCTTTGCCCTTCAGGAGAGAGCGTGGGCCGCTCAAGTGCTCTCCATGGACCTCCGCCCCCATGTTAGATTAGCTCCAGAACCTGCCTGTCTTTCATGGGCCAAGCAGTGTTGGACCTCCGTGCTCCGGAGCAGTGGTGGATGCTGATTTTATCTGGCAGACTGAAGCTTCAGACAGCGAGGGGCCGCATTCTTACAGCTACTTTCATCTACTTCTGATTTTCCACTGCTATTTCTGTGCAGTTGATGGATGGGATAGCTTTGTAAGAAATTAAATGAATCCGCACCGTTAACAAATTAGTAATTTGCACCTTCTTATCAATGACAGACAATAACTTTACAATTACGGGCTGATACTTACATTTACATTGTCATTTAGAAGACACTTTTATCCAAATCGACTTACATATGAGGACAATGGAAGCAATCAAAAGAGCAATGACAAGTGCTAGACCAGTCTCAGCTTAACGTAGTACACATAGCAAGGTTTATTATTATTATTATTATTATTATTATTATTATATGATAAATAAAAGGTCAAGGTTATTTTTATTTATATAGCACCTTTTAAACAATATAAAATGCTGACCAAGGTGCTTCACAGTAACATAATACAATGATAAAAAATATAAGGTATCAAAATGAAATGAACAACATAAAACCAAATAAAAACAGGAATAAGAAATGTACTCACTAAGACCAACATATCCAACAACTATGAATAGGCCTATGAATGAAAACAAAACAAATAGAATACAAAAAGAATAGAGTAGTGTTATTTTTAAGAATAGAATTAGAACAGAGAGTGCTAGAGTTAGAGAGTCAAATAAAGATGAAAGAGATGTGTTTTTAGCCGTTTCTTGAAGATGGGATTGAGCTGGGCAGGAGGGAACAGTTAATGTAAAAGTGATTTAGTGCCTCTTTGGGACCGCCGTTCATCATACTTGACTCTTTAAATTAATTTCCTATGGCATATTTTAGGCAGTTTTCTCTAACCTTATTAAATGTACACACACACACACACAATTTCAAGTAAATTTCACAAACAATTACAAGTGACAAGTAACGCTGAATTAAACATGATATTTTGAAGTAGAACAACGAAACATGTACTTCTTCTATAATTTTCTGAAGTGGCATTTAAAAATAATTACTCTGTTTAATGCAGCTTGCATTAATGTAAGTGTTTGAAAAATTAGAGGTACTGAATGTATTTTATTTTTGAGTGCACTAAAGCATAAAAATCCAATTTTCGAAGATATTTAGGAAACGCACTAAATTCACATACTCGTTTCTCTGAAGAACAATGCTACAGCAGTTATTCTGCTTTAAAATGAGCATTCTGTGTCGGAATGTCTTTTTTTGTTTTGGTCTGTGTGACTCCGCCCACTGCCAGTTTAGCCAATAGGATTTCGACACCCCGGGTTGCCAGTTGGCAGAAAACAAGCATTGCAGCCATGGAAGCCAGCAAACGAACTGGGTCAGAGATCGCAGATTCTACCCAAACTAAAAACCCATCGAAAAAGCTCTATGAACAGAGGCATATTAAACACGAATAAATCAACTCACAGTGTAAGTAACTCACTTGCTGCTTCCATTGTCAATTGCACTCATTCCCGTTGTGTGTCCTCAATCTGGCAACCCATGTGAGCATCGAGTCTGAGGAGCAGGGTCACAGTACCCATTTCAACCACTAGCTATCAGTATTACATACAGCACCTTTAACTTTTGAATATAGAACTATGAAATTATGGGAAAAAAATGTAATTCTACTTTTAAAGATGACACTAAAACTGCCAGCAGGTGGCAGCAAGTTACAGTCTTAATGATTGAGTCATTAATTGATTCAGTCGATTCGCTCAGAATGGCTGATTCATTCATTTATGTTTTGAATCTGCTTCCTCAATAATCACGTTAATGATTCTTTGAGCTCATGTTGGCTGATTACACTGCTTTCTATTAAACTGATCAAACTTTGAGACTGAGACTGACTGATGAGTATTTTTGACCGACTCATTCATCTGTGAATCACAAATCCTGTGTTGATATTACCTTTGTCTTATTTTGATTCAGACTGCAAACTCTCAGCTAAAACATCATTTTTCATGCCGTGGTGCTGTATATTCAATAGCAGTGCAGTACAATGCAGGAAACATTAGCTGCATCACAATTTTGCACTATTCTATGCCATTTTTGTTGAATAAATAGCCTAGTGCAAGTAGTGTGTTAACACTGAAAACTCCATGTTAAATACCTGGGGATGCACTTATTTAATTGAAAAAATGAAGTGTGGAGTGTTGAACATGCACTGTTGAACACAGTTCATCCTCTAAACACTGGAGTAAATAGTGCATAGTGTATAGTAATTATCATGGAGAAGGCAATCCCAGAATGTATTGTTAAGAGATTAGTGAAAAACATATCCAATGGGAGAGAAATGTCAATTATAAGCAAGGGATGATGTACATCCGTATGGTTGTTGTTGCAAAATAAACCTTGACAGGGTGATCACCGTGAAGGGGTTTATCCTGCTTATTACACGGCTGCTCTCCACATAACTAAATAATTGGACACTAAATATTGATATGAGTTTAAATTTTTCATTAGCTCACTAAATACAAAGCTTCTGTGAAGAATACTAAGAATCTTTCTAAGAATAACAGTTCTTAGAAAGTGGCTTTTAGCCAAGATGAATGAACAAGTTCAAACAAGACAGAAATTTAAGGGTTAGGGCACAGTCATACTAATTAAACTTCATAAATAATTATGTGGACATGAAATATTGATTTGAGATGAAGCGGTTTTAAAATCTTACCTGTTTATTGTCCTATAATCCATTAGTGTATAATTATTCTGGCAAGAAAACGAACACTACAATAAAAGTGCACTGTTAATAATACTTAAGTCCTCAGATTTCATTTTCTAATCAATAATTAGTCTATAAGATTGACACAAGATTGTAATGCTGTAGCTTCAGGTATCTGGATGAATGTTATTTTAGTCAGGTTAGACACCAAACAGTGATAGATCTATTGTTGACTATTTATGTATAGTTGTCCTAGATCATGTAATTTTCATAACTCACTACTTTATGGAGTTTTTGTTTCCTGAAATTTTTATCGGAAAGACGTTTTGTCAGAAAAAAAATGTTATGTTGTTAAACATCAGTACAATCCACTATAAGCAATGTATTTCAATCCCTCACAGCCTCGCTTTCATTCCTGTCAGAAAAATAAAATAAAACAATTGTCGACTGGCCAATCAGAATCAAGCAGAGCACCTTGTAATAAATGTAATTAATTCAGTATTGAAAAGTATCAAAGTTGTGTGTGTGATGATGAGTTGCTACAAATATTTTCTAAATGGTTCCCTTATGAGTTTCTGTCTAGGATGCTGTCTATGTAGACAGAGTGTAACAGAGCTGATGTCTGCCAGAGTATTTTAGCTCAGAACCGTCAACAACATCATGGAAATTATTCAGTTCCAGTATTTCAAAATAATGGAACTGGTTCTGAATAAGAATCTTCACCTGCATTCAAATTTGCAGGCGTTTGCAGGCGTTGACCTGCTGTATTATGGGCTATCAGACTCCCGACTCACTTTTTCCATGAGTGAGAGAGCAGAAGCGTTTGGCCTCGGGCAGCTCCAGTGTCTGGATTAATCGCTGTCTTTCTGTAGTTTGCTGGAGAGTTTGTGTTCTCCTCAAGCTTATGTGTGCCAATATTTTCCATGTTAACATACTTTGCTCGTATCTCAGTTTAGTGTTTAGAAGAGTGAAACAGTGTGACTGTGGCTTTGTCCACACTAATACGTTTTTGTTTGAAAATGCATATTTTTCTCTCCGTTTTAGCCTTCCGTCCACACTAAGACGGTGTTTTTGTGAGGTTTTTGAAAACGCTCTCCAAAGTGGATAAATTAGAAAACGCTGTTTTCGCTTTGTAGTTTGGACTGTGAAAACGGAGGCCTATGACAGGGGCGCGGGAACAGGGGGTGCTGAGGGTGCTGCAGCACCCCCTTGTTTTTTCTGTGGGCAACTGTAAACTGTTGTGAAAAAAAAATATATATAGGCTATAAGGTTGCTCCGATGTTTATAACATTTGGTTTATATTGGCTATTTTGCTATCTATTTCTATGTGATCGACATATTTTACCATTTGCCCATTAATTTAACAGTTGTAAGAATTAAAGTTATCAAAGTTATTAAACTGATGCAGGGCTGTTTGATGCACGCGTTGCGCATCCTGCCAAATCACGCGCACTGCCAATGTTTGCTTTTATGTTTGTGAATGTTATGTTTGTGTTGTGGGATCTGTAGGTTGTGGCTTAAAAGCGGAACATGGAAATATCATGGATGTACTGGAAGAAAAATAAAACTATTTTTTTTTGTTCTCAGCGATATGAGTCTTTCCCTTCTCCCAAAACAGCTTATAGCTACCTATTAAAATAGTTCAGTTTTGTATGTAGGCTAATGGAAAAGTGATTAGACTATGTTTCGTTTTTTTTTTCTTCCTAAAGTTAATTTAGAAAAACCTTGGGAGCATTTTTTGTTCGTTAAATGTTTTTTTTTTCTTTTAAGCAACGACCAAGCGGCCAGCATCAGAGTTGATCGCCTATATGTTTGATTTAATTTAGCCTTATCAAATCATCACGACTAAAATAAAATCGATAGGTAGGCCTATAAACAGTTCAAGCATATCACCGTGTTAGTTTAAATGTTTAACCTATATAAATGTGCAATATCCGACAGTTTGTGTGGAGAGTGGAAGCGAGCTTTACAGGACATGGAGGATTTTTTTCTTACAGTAAAAACAACTTAAAACAACTTAAAATAAATTACCTTTAAAATAATAAAGGTAAGAGTAATATATCATTTGGAACTGTAAAGGGTCTACTTTTATTTGTGTGCATTCACAATATAGGAAAACTTTCTTCCGGTTTTGAACAAGAGCGCTTCAATGATGAATCGAACCTCGGCAACTCGAAACTGGCTCAGAGATATGATAAATATATCTATAGAAAGCTTTAAAATACTATTTTAAAACGAAATAATTCAAAGCAAAAAGTCTTCATTAGCCTATGTAATCCGTTAAGATGCATATTTCTCTCACCTCACTATCAAAAATATAAAAATAAGGGAAAGCCTAAAACAGGCCCGATTACAATTTGCGTTTATTTTATAATTGTATTCAACAATAAAAAAAAAGTATGTAAATCTTTGTCCTTGAAATTTAAAGTTGCTGCAATGCAATTTTATCTGACTGATAGGCCTATGAATTATTTATTGGCCTATCTTTTAATCCATGCAGCAAATGCTTTAGAAACAGCTTTACAATTACTTTAGTGCATTCAGATGCTTTTAAAACGTTTCACTATACATTTTAAGGGTTTTAAGCTTGAATGTAGCTTGAATGTAAAACATTGCTATGAATTCATTGTAGCCATTCCATTTGTAAAATAGCTAATTGTTGTCTAACACGATCTCATGAAAGTCGTAGGCTATAGCACGATTTTCTGTTTCTATTTGGCATAATATTTATACGCGAAATTGACTACCCCCCACAGCACCCCTACATAAAACACCTTCCGCCCCTGGCCTGAAAACGATGACGCATGTTTAGTTATGTGATGCATATTATACCAATAGACATCTATGTTCATACCGGTAATTGTACCTGTTATGAGCTATTCCCTTTCACACTATTGCTAAATATATTTACTTTATTCACTCTTCATATTATAGTCCTTTATGGCTGGAAAGCCCGCCAAAGCCCGTTAGAATGGGTGGGGCATCTGGCTATATAATGCGGACGTTCGCCAAGGCTCCTCAGGTTACTCGACTTAAGCAATGACTAAGTCGTGTAGCCGCATAGCACAGGGAACCAAGGTTACGTTTCCTATCGATACTACACTTCGTACTGCATCATAAGATGCTAGGGGAACCAGTATAATCCCGCCGTGTCTATACTAAAGGAACGACCAACACTTGAACTTGCCTTAGGCACCAAGAGGGGCCCAGAGGGACCAAGTATTGTACAGGGAAACCCTGCAGAAGGTAATAGGGTCAAACTCATAGAGGTCGACCCGGCCTTGAGTAATCGTTCCAAATAAGTCTGTACAGCCTCGGAGCTCGATTGAGAGCCAAGAGCATACAAGAAGGCAAACGCCTATACTGGTTTGTCATATGACAAGAGTGAGCCCGTTATGCAGAAAGGACCTGGGCCTGTAAGGCCGGAACTTCCAGATTCAAGAAACGAACAACCAGGTTGTGCTTGCCCACTGATTGGCCATCTATAGGAGCGTGTGAGGCTGCTATAGCTGCTACATAGACCTTGAACGTGGAAGGGGAGCAACCCTTTTCCAACAGCTCTTACAGGAAAAACAATATCAACTATATGTCACATAAAACTGCGCCATAGGTAGTACACCAGGCGGAGAAAATAGATCACTTAAGGGCATAGAGGCATCTCATAGACTGTGCTCTAGCCTGAGAAATAGTATTTAGCACACTCTCGGTAAGGTCTGAAGGCTCCCATTGAGAGGCCAAAGATTTAGCGCCCATAATTCGGGCTGGGGGTGCCAAATCATTGCGTTCACCTGAGAGAGGTCTCGTCTCAGGGCAATGGGCCACGGGGCTGCAGTGAGCAGCCGAGACAGCTCCGCGAACCAATGCTGATTCCTCCAGAGCGGGGCAACTAACAGAACTCTGTGGTTCTGTTCCCTGATTCGCCCGATTACCTGCGGGATCAGGGCAATTGGGGAAAAGCATAAAGGAGGAGGTTGGGCCAGTCATGGGCCAATGCGTCCCTGTTCTTCGAAAAATACATTTGGCAATGAGTTTTGTCTTCTGAAGCGAAGAGGTCGACCGCTGGCCTGCTGAAGATTCACTATATTTCCTGAACCGTTTGTGGGTGGATTGTCCACTCGTCTTAGGGGACATTGCTCCGAGATAGCATGTCTGCTCCCAGGTTCAGTTTGCCCGGCACATGCGTTGCTTTCAGCAAACACAAGTTGAGCTGAGCCCACCTCAAGAGGTGCTCTGCGAGAATAAAGAGGGCGCCTCAAGGAAAGTCCGCCCTGGCGATAGACCGTGCCCAGGGGCACACCCCGTTCCATCCACTGATGGTTTTTCCAAGGGGCCAGAGCTGCAAGGCAGGCCTGGTTCACCTTGACACAGAGGCGTCATGACGCCAAGCATGTGGAAGAACTCAAGGTTTCAGCCAGTACTAAAAGGGCAGCATGTGAAGCAGGCCCAACTGAAGTACCGAAGGCGCTAAGGCAATGAGGCCCAGCATCCTTTGAAACACTTTAAGAGGGTGAGGGACTCCGAGTTTGAATGAAGCCACGAGCTGCTGAATGTCCAGTGCACATTCTGGTGTGACTGGCAATTCGATAACTTTTCCCAGGAACAAAATTAATTGGCTGAGGGACAGCGCGCTCTTGGAAAAATTGACCCTGAATCCTAGGCATTCTAAGTTGCTGAGGAGCACGGATCTGTGAGATAGAAGCTTGTCCTCTGACTGGGTCAAAAATCGTAAAAATGCGGGGAGCCAGGGACAGCCCAAAGTGGAGGACGTGTATTGATAAGCCACTCCCTCGAAGGCGAATCTCAAGAACCACCTGTGGTGGGGGCTATCTGGATGTGAAAGTAGGCATCTTTCAGATCCAGCGAAAAGAACCAGTCCCCTGGGCATATTTGCAAGAGGATCTGCTTCGATGTAATCATCCTGAACGGCCGTTTCATAAGGGCGCAATTCAGATGTCTGAGATCGAGAATGGGTCTTAGACCACCATCCTTCTTGGAGACGAGGAAGTAACGGCTGTAGAAGCCTGACTCGCTCTGAGCTGGGGGAACCATTTACATGGCTCCTTTCACCAGCAAACTCATCACTTCGGCGTACAGGACGTGAGCGTTGCTACGCTGAATTGATGTGGAGACCACTGCAAAATTGCAGGGGACTTCGAGCGAAATTAAGTGTATAACCTCGTTTTAATATCCCCAGAACCCAGTTTGACATTCCGGGTTGGCCTGCCAGGACTCGGCCCATGTGGCGAGGGGTTGAATTGTTTCGAGCAGCAGGCCGCCTAGCAGGCACCTGAGGTTTGTGAAAAGGGGAAGAGGAAAAGTGCTCTCTTTTTGAATATGTTTGTGTTTTATCTTTCGTAACCAATGTTCACAACAGTATTTTTCACAAACACTCTGTCGTCTGCACGCGGAATTGAACGGGGCGCTAGGAGGCATAACAGAGGCTTTTTGAGGGGTGGTCCGGCTGAAGTGGAACTTAGCCCTTTCCTCTTCCTGTGCCTTCAATCAGGAAGATGCCTGAGGCGTTGGGTTCAGCACTATCTTGGGTGGCGTTTGGCCAAGCATGAGTGGCGCGGCTCGGGCTTGGCTGAACAGCTGGTGGCACGACTTTCGCTGGCTGCTGAGTCGGTGCCATCTTGGGGAGACTTGAAGCAACTGCAGAGCTGGAGCGCTTAGTGTCGCATTGCCTGGACGACTTCTGTGCAGTTGTGAAGCGTTCAGCGAACCCCTCTACTGCAGGACCAAACAGGTTTTTAAAAAAAGGAAAAAGGAGTTTCCCCTTAATAAGACGAAGTGTAGTATTGATAGGGAACTAATTTTAATAAATGAAATTCGGAAATTATGGGCTTAAAGACTTACCTAAGTTTACCACTTACAAATAGGATACCATTTTATGGTGGCATTCATATGCATACAACTTGTTAATTTGATTGTTCTGCCAATATTTGAAAGTACTATGTTTGTTTGTTTGAGCGGCCCAACATGTCAACTTCAGACTCAACCAATTAGTGAGTTTGTGGCGGGGCTGTCTTTTTGAACATTGATAAATCCTTTTAAAACCGTTTTGATCTTTAAAGGGATAGTTCACCCAAAAATGAAAATTCTGTCATTAATTACTCACTCCCATGTCGTTCCAAACCCGTGAGACCTTCGTTCATCTTCGGAACACAAATTAAGATATGTTTGATGCAAGCTGTGAGCTCTGTGACCCTCCCATAGACAGTAACACAATTGAAATGTTTCCAGTAGGGAAATGTCGGTATCTAATTTTCATGTTGCGATTAACTGCTAATGCTTTTATCACGGTATAAAGTTTTATAACGATTTTGAAATTTAGTTGCAAAAATGTGTTGTCTATATAATATAGTATAACATGTTTAATAACTCTTTTCTTAAAACAAAAATAACTGAACATTTAAATAGGCCTACAATAAAGCAATACACAAAATAATTATAATGTTACAATTTTACACAGATTAAAGTGCAAACGATTTAAAGAACAATAGGTATCACTTTACAATAAGATCTCATTAGTTAACCTTAGTTAATGCATTAACATTCACAATGAGCAATAGCTACATTTGCTCTTAGTTCATGTTAGATCATTAAATAACACCAGTTGCAGTTATTAAATATTGGAATTACCTATGATTAATGAATGTTTAGAATACCTTTTCCTTGGCAATTTATGTTAACTAATGCATTAATTAACGAAGCCCTAATGTAAAGTGTGACCGAACAATAAAGAATCAAAAAACTTTCAAACAATATCAAGGGCATGTTGTAGTCCAGATTAAAATGTAAATTTTTTTGCAAATTAATAACCTATTAAGTCTAAATTTGTTAGTTTTTGGTGCTGTGATGGACACCACAAAAATCTGAATGGCTATTTAAATAATTTGAATACGTTTCAGAAACAGAAAGTAGTGCAGCAGCTTTGCATTTCTGCTGCTCAGCGC
This sequence comes from Gymnocypris eckloni scoliostomus, assembly GCA_027564155.1. Classification (NCBI taxonomy): domain Eukaryota; kingdom Metazoa; phylum Chordata; class Actinopteri; order Cypriniformes; family Cyprinidae; genus Gymnocypris; species Gymnocypris eckloni. The sequence continues at coordinate 1,745,645 of CM050428.1, read as the reverse complement.
CATCTGCTGTCAGAGAGTGAAAGTACTTTATCCAGAGCGTCTCACACATGCTCCGACATGCGCGCTCGTATACATCGAGTGCACTTGCGTCTTTGATGCAGCATACATCAGTGTTGTGTGTGACCAGTTGATATGAAATGTATTCTTAAAATTCTGAATAATTTGTAATAAATAATTAATCTCAGTATTTTAAAGTGCCCATGAAAACAATATCGTGCATATTTATTATCGTGATATATCACATTACTGAATACCGGTCTAGTTCCCAGACCCAGAAACGTAGTACGCACATCAATAAAACAGTCTATGTTACATCAGGGGCTCAATTTCAGTTTTGCGAAGCTACGAGAATATTTTTTTGTGCATAAAATACAAAATCAATTTATTCAATAATTTTTCTCCCCGAGTTAACATTTGGAGAGTACCGCGAAGCAAGCGTGCACTTTCTCCTTAATCGATGCTGATTACGTTGAATAGGCTTTATTGATGTCCTTGCTACGTATCTGGGTCTGGGAATATTTCAGTTGAATTGCTGTTTATGCAGGGTCAGAGAGCTCTCGGATTTCACCCAAAAATATCTTAATTTGTGTTCCATAGATTAACGAAGGTCTCACGGGTTTGGATTAATTAATGACAGAATTTTCATTTTTGGGTGAACTATCCCTTTAAAGTTGTTTGCTACTGCTGATGGCATTATGTCAGTTTTAACTCAGTAATGCATGTCTGTTGGTAGATTCTTCGTCCCGATGAGCACATCGCTAAGCAGCGTTACATCGGTGGCAAGAACGTTCTGACTAAAGGAACGCCGGAGTGGGTTTCCTTTGACGTCACTGAGACCATACGCGAGTGGCTCATGTACAGAGGTAAGTAAACCTTTATCAAACGCTATTACACCATTACATAAAGGTACAGAGGTCAGTCTCGTTAATATATGAACTAATGTATGCAGACATCGAATCAGAGACATGTGCTCTATGTCATGTAAACGTAACAGATTTTGGTTTGCATCAGGTACTTTGGATTGATGTTGTTGTTAACAGGCCTATGTCAGCTGTGCTAAAAAACCTTGGTGTAGACTTTACTTAGTAACGTTTTCACTCAGAAATTAGTACATTTCACAAATAGGTACAAAAAGTAGAAAGACTGAAATAATTTTTGCTTGTAAAAACTTACTCCAGTAATACTTTTTTTTAACATTGAGGATGAAGTAATAAATCTGAATGACATAAACTGTCCATTAAAATGATAATCATATCAGTGTTATTCACTGTATGTTGTCTTCCAGAAAAAGCGTGTATATGAATTTACAGCTGTCACTATAATTAGTGAGAATATTGGCAAAGTACAAATGTGAAAAAATCAAGTTGAGTTGTGATGAGTGATTCTGATCACACAGAGATGGCTTCATGTGTTGTAATGAAAGAAACTGCATAAAAACACTGTATTTGCTACTGCACTGCCATATATGAAAGGAAGAATCATTTGAAAATCTTATCATTGAATCACTAAAGTCACTAACGATTCAATATGTGAAGGAATCGCTGTAGGAAAATGCATGCAATGAATGACCAAAGATGAGTTTGCATGTGTTATGAAACATTATGACAATTTGAAAACCCATGTTTCAGACAAGTAATTGCCCTGGGAGTTCCAGCTCCTTATGAAGAGCCCAAATCTTGCAGATTACCATTACTTTAACAGTGTTTAGTGATGCAGAAGCAGTTTTTATTGGTCCCCTTTATTGGGACGAAGTTGGCCAGTGTCATGTGGGCTAAAATGCCGTGAGTGGAATGAGATGTTTGTGGAGAAACCGTATCCCAAATCTGTGTTGTTCCACTGCTCAGAGACCAACCTCGGCCTGGAGGTCAGCGTTCACTGCCCGTGCCACACGTTCAGCCCCAACGGAGACATCGTTGAGCACATCAACGAGGTGTTGGAGGTCAAATTCAAAGGTGAGGGAAGAAAACCAAACATTTCCAACATGCAACAGTTTTCTAATAGTTTGTTTTTAAAAGGTGTCCTTTTACAAAATCTCGATTCAGTTTTTGAGGTGTACTAGAATTGGTTGTCATGCTCAAAAAAAGCATTATTTTACATTATTGCTGCAACTCTCTTCCAGTCCGTCTCAAAAACGTTGTTAATTCCTGCATCGATGAAGCCCCTCCTTCTGAAACACAAAAGGTGTTCTGATTGGTTAGCTGGCCCAGTGTGTTCTGATTGGTGAACCGCTTATAGCGTGTTCCGGAAATGTCACATCCCTTACAATAACTGCGAGCTTCATCTGTAAATATTAATAATGGCACCAATTTTGCCATATGAATTTGAGTCCGATTCAGAGCCTGAGGATGTTTATGAATCAGGTGTGTATATCGGAACACTTTTTAATTTACTAGAAAATATCTGAGCTACTTTTTCAAATAAGTAATTCCAGTTACTTTGTTTTCCTGCGTATTGACTGACAGCTCTTGTGTTGCCATGTTGAGAGAAATGTGTGAACATTGATCTTACATGTAAATACATCATGTATTTACTCATCTCACCTGCACAAAAACCCATTCAGTATTCCTCAAAATCAATAAAAACAGTCAAATGCAAACTCAGAATATTATACAAACCAATAATTAATAATTCAATATGTTAAATAAGACATAAAAAGTAACACACATAGTTACATTTATATGGAGTAATGCATTACTTTAAAAAGTACGTTAACTTTCCTCAACACTGGTTATAGAGAGAGAGTAGACTGAGCTGTGTAACCTTGCAGGTCGTTGTTATGCTCAAAAAGTAACATTACATGTTAACTAAAGTTTAAAAAGTAAAAAGGTCATCTGCTATAATTAGCCGGATAGCGGCAGGGAATCCGTGGAGCAGCTGATGCAGGGCTGCTGAGAAGCGGTGAGTCGGTCGAGCAGAGAGAGGTTTGGATCCGCTGCGATGGCGTTCAATGGCGAAGGCTTCGAGTCTCGTAGAGTGAAGATCGTGTAGTCGTCGCTGAAGGAGAAGAAATCTGAGGAGCCTTGGCGAATGCCCACATTATATAGCCAGATGCCCGTTATAGGTGTCAATTAGAGCTGATTGTGGTACTGCAGACTCTCCTTACTATTTATTACTAAGATGTAATACACTGGAAAAAAACTGGTGCAGGATCAGTTGTTTGAAAAATACTTCACTTAGAAATTGCAAACGAAACGGCAAGCAACACATTGAATTAAACATGAAATTTTGAAGTAGAAAGACTGAAATAGTAATATCCTGTAAAACATATTCCCGTAATGTTTTTACAGCATGCAGTATGATGATTGCTCCGTTTCTCAGGTTTCTTCCCTGAGCTCTTGTGATGTGCCGTCAGCTTCCCCGCACACGCGTTCTGCTGAGATAAAGGCCTCTGCTCCGTCCAGTAGCGGTCGGACGTGCTGGCGTATGGAATCTCACTTAGTTCTGGGGGCCTCGGGGGTGTCTGGGGCTTTTGGGAATGCGCCGCCACTGCGGGCACTCAGACTCTTGGCCCTCACTGAAAGAGGAGGAGTCCGTATCTATGGGCAACGCCTCTCCTGGGACCCAGCTGCTTTTGCTATCACAAACAGATTGAATATGCAGATGCTCGAGGAGACGGAGAGCCTGTAGAGAACTTCTCTACAGGCCGGGCTTCAGGAACGCTTCCACTTCTCTACAGGAATAAGTGCTGCTGAAGCTGAATCCAGACCGTCTGAGTGAACTCTGGTCCTCTTTGCAGCGAGACCGTTCTGGCACTTCTTGTTTCAGGCTGGTTTTATTTGAAACCAATGATACTGCAGTAAAAGCACATAAAGTGGTAAACTAATGCTGCAGAATATGAGAAAACAGCTGAGTGGAAAACATGTAGATCTCAGAATTTCCATCTATTATTTTGCAAGCAATACTTTTCAGGCAAGGCAGACTGTATGGTTGTGGGAAAACACCGGTGACTGGTTGTTTCTCAGAAGAGCTCGCTGCATCACGATTAGAAACCTGAGCGCACTGAGATTGGTTTTGTTTTGTGGAAGCTCTTTCTGTTTAATGTGTGCAGTACAAATCAGACGCTCTGTGAAATGATGTGCTTTGAAGACCGCATGATTATGCCATCTCATTTATTTATTAGAGACTATATTGTTTCAATAATGTCTCTTTTTGCGGCCGGGCCAATCTGTTTATAAATACGCATTCTGCATAAGTGCATTTCATACAAATGGACGTTAAAGGGATAGTTCACCCAAAAATGAAAACGTGATGTTTATCTGCTTACCCCAAGGGCATCCCAGATGACTTTGTTTCTTCAGTAGAACACAAACCAAGATTGCAGTTGCAGACAATTGATGCCAGTCAATTGTACCCACGGCTTTGAGAGAAAAAACACACACAGACAAAACCGAATGAAACCCTGCAGCTCGTGGCGATACATTGAGGTCTAAAGACACGAAACCATCGGTCTGTGCAAGAAACTGAACAGTATTTATATTGTTTTTACCTCTGATCCGCCACATGGTTCAAGTGTCCTGAGCGTGTTCACAACAGCCGGCGCGTGACACGTCTTCTGCTTGCTTTACGGCGGATAAACATAACACTTTCATTTTTGGGTGAACTATCCCTTTAAAATTCAATTTGAGATTGTCCTAAAATTGTAAAGACTTCTGTACTTCAAACAGGCAAAAAAGCAACAAACTCCTGGTCCAAATCAAAAGTCAGTGTAGCTTCACCAACGTGCAAAGCATTTTATACAATCGTGCAACAAGAAAACATAGAACTTGAAATGACATCACAAAGAAGATGCCGTAGATCCTCATGCATGTTTCAGTCAGTATATCTCACTGCTTGTGTTTATTAAAATAAAAAAGGTAGCTTCATATTCCTCATCTGGCAGCTGTCACATTGGAATTGAGCAGAACTGAATTGGACGTCAAAGTCTTTCCAACAGTCTGATGAACATCAGATTGTATTAGGGTGAAAACGGTCTCCTGTTTATTATTCCTGAGCCAGCTTTAAGGTTTCTAAAGTGAGCCTGTCTGTCAGTTTTAGCTTGACTGTGCTTCTGCTGTGTCCTCAGGGATGGAAAGCGAGTACGAGGAGCAGAACCGCTGGGATTTGGGTCGACTAAAGAAGCAGAAGGATCAGTTTCTCCCTCATCTGATCCTGATGATGCTGCCGCCACACCGGCTGGATGTGCTGCCCACCTCTAGACGACGCAAACGCGCGCTGGACACCAACTACTGCTTTTCGTAAGCATTTCTTCAACATATTAATACAAAAAACTGCAACTGTTGCTCTTAAGCTCCAAAACTTAATGAGCTGCCTACCTAGAGAATTAAATGCATCACAGGGGCCTATTGTGTGTTTGTGTATTTATTTGATTGGGATAATGCATGTAAAGGAACATTTGTGTAAAATACAGAATTACAGCAAGACTGATTACAGCAACGTTGCTAATTTACGTCCACAGTCCCAAGAACACACACAAAAACATGTACTCAAATATACATGCAAAGTCACATAGAAAACAAAATACCCCAAAGACATTATTTAAAATTTCGAAGTCAAATCGTTACACGACTCATTTGTCATAAGCCACTTTCTACAGTGATTTTAAAGTATGATAAGTGGAATATTGTATTAATATGGTAACTCTTGATCAATTTAAAGCTTCTCCCCTCTCTGGAATACATTTGAATGTGTCATCTCTACGGTTTGTTTTGCAAACATCATGCAAACTGTTTTTTTTGTGTTCAATAGTGAACCTGATTTGATAAGCCAATGCTAAACATATGTCATAGCAGAAGTCTAGGTAATCGATGCTTCCTAACGATTATTCACATGGGTAAAAATGACTACATCATCTGCATACATCTGAAGATTTACATTTTTACATACTCCAAGTTCATCATTAATATAAAGGGAAAATAAAATAGGTCCTAAGATAGAGCCTTGTGGAACCTCCTTGGGGCAATGAAGGTAAGATAATTTCGTACCATCAATATACACACATTATTGACTATTTTAAAGATATGATTTTTTCCAAACTATTGTTAATTTAGCTAAAAAGAACCTGGTGGTCAACGGTCAAATATCTTCTATAGATCTAAGAAGACAGCACCAACCATAGACTTTATAAAAACATGGATGTAGTGTCAGTGACGTCACCCGTAGGATTCTGAAGAGCATTTTTTAAAGCCCAATGTGGATGGAGCCGGCCGTCGCAACTTGGCAGCGTCATGTTGATAACCGAAAATGAGTAGCGGCAATCCACCTTTCACTCAATAGGCCACGCCCCTTAATTATGTATAACTTTACTGCTTAATATAATTTAAACGAATGAGTAATAAAACCATTCACCCCTCACAGTTGTCATGAAGGGTAAAATTAGCTATACAGAGCAAAACTATTTTTGTACCAGGCTGTAAGCATTTGACTTTCTCAACAAACAAACAATTAGCTGATGTTGTGAAATAATTACATTGAAGGCCAAACTGCATTGGATGTACATAAGTGAAACCATTATTTTGATCAGGGGTTCTCAACTCTGGCAGAGTTTAGCTCTATCCCTGATCAAACACACATGAACAAGCTGAAGGCCTTCAGGATTCGTAGAAAGTTACAGGCAGGTGAGTGTGATCAAGGTTGATTTACATGATTAGTCAGAAGCTTAGTTACCCTGACATGAAGGTTGTTACAAAAGCTAGATAACTTACTCATGATGCCTTCAGACCTCATTTTGGATCAATTCCACACAGAATAGAGTGCAGCAGGGATGATGTATTTTTGTAAAATAAACCAGAAACATTTTAGCACTTTTGGTTCCATAGTCTTGATGTGAAGTGATATACACAAGCTAAAGATATTCCCAACATATTTTTAAAGCTTTTACTTGTCTTGAAAAAGGCAGATGCTAATAAGTGTCTAAATGAGACTACAGTGGGATGCTGGTGGTGTCACTTGAACAGGTAATCTCATAACCTCAATATGTTTATAATCTCATTCTTGAAAACCATTCTAACTCAAACTTTCAGGATTTTTTTAAAATAAAGATTGTAGAGTAATGGTGGTGACGCGAAGTAGTTTATTTATAGCCTGTGTTTAGCTTTTCACTTTTGGTATTATTGAGGCTTCACAATTCAAATGTTCAAATTCTTAAAAGTGGTTACCCTGCTGAAAAAAACAATAGAACCCTGCCCAAAACAATAGAAAATGTAATGGATTTAATGGGAATTGTATTGGTTTTAATGGAAACTATAATGGTGTCTACTGGTATGTGATGGATTCTATTGGTGGATGTTAAATCCTATTGGAAAAATGCCCAAAACACACTACAAAAAATAATTTTGTAATGGTTTTACTGGAAAAAGCTAATGGGTTATAATGGTATTTTAATGAAAACCATTCGAATTTCTGTGATTGTTTCTATTGGACTTCTATTGTTTTTCTAGCAGGGTAGTCTCGGAGCTTATTTTCTCAGAGCTTAATAATCCTCTTGGGTTTTTGTGGAGGGAACCAGGTTGATGCCAACTTATGGGTTGGCCTGCAAAAATACTCACTAAATGAATCACTGCAGCACTTTGTACATTGTGAAAAAATCAAAACATCATTTATGAAGAAATGTGTGTACTGATCCAGTCATTTTGAATCTGAAGCTCTGGTCGTTGGTTTGATTCCCAGGGAATACATGCATTGATAAATGATGAAAAGGATATTTGGATAAAAGCACCTGCCAAATGCATTAACCTAAATGTTAATCTATACGTAGGAATGCAAGGTGAATTTGATCTGCTTTCTTCTCAAAGATGACAGGACCTTTAAAATCCGTATTCTCCTCCCAGCTTCACATTGCAGTAAGCAGCAGTGTACCTCATGTCTAGAGAGATTTTCCCCTTATGAACTTTTTAATTGGCACCTGACAGCTCGAAGCGTCTGGGAGGTTCTGCAAGAGCTTGCAAGTTCAGATTTGTCCCAGTATGCTATGTAGTGCACTGGCTCCTTAGTGTGTGGCTCTCTGTTGGCACTCCACACCTGGGTCGAATCCAGGAGGGAAAAAATGACACACCTTACAGTGGAATTTCTGAGCCTCAGAAGACTGTCTGACATGTTTATAAGGCCATACAGAACCGAAATAGAAGTTTCCGAAACATCCAAGTGAAAAGTGCATGGAAACATCTCTGAATGAATGCAGAATCCACGCCAGGAGCCAAAGAGCGTGAGGATGAGACCGGGCAGGTGGAGAAAGTGATGGCTTTCTTTCTGCTTTCAGAAACTACGAGGAGAACTGCTGCGTTCGGCCCCTGTACATCGACTTCCGGCAGGATCTGGGCTGGAGGTGGATCCACGAGAAAGGGTATCACGCCAACTTCTGCTCCGGGCCGTGCCCATACCTCCGCAGCGCCGACACCACGCACAGCTCGGTGAGAGTCTCCTTCACACCTTTACTAACCTTCATGTCGCTTTAACCCATGAGACTTACTTTCATGGAAAAAAGAAGACTTATCCAAGCTGCTCTTTGCAATATAATAAATGAAATGGAAAGAAATGTCCAAAAATGCACCATAAACATAGAGTTTTAGGCTAAAGACTAAACCCTTGAGTCTCAGACCAAGATATCTTAAGACCAGGACCACCAGATCAAGACACTGTCTTCTTAAGTCACATGATGCTTTGTGTAAGAAACAGCCGTTATATTAATTGAAAATCATCCACTTTGTGTTTGCATATATACAAATGTGGTTCTTCAAGACACATCACATCAGACGAGAGGTCAATGATGCCAAGTGCAACTCGTATCTGATCACAGCCATCCTAAGATTTCAGAAAAATCAAATGAGATTTGAGAGCAACATTATATACTACCATTACCATTGTGTCACTGGTCATTTTAGTCTGTCCCTCACACGCAACATCACAGGACTTAAGAAGAATCAAATATCATATGGGCTATTTTTATGGTTCTTTTAAGATTCTTGACTCTGTCTATATTTACACTCATTGTATTAAAAATGGAGGCATGAACACGTGATGCACCAAATTTTCAGCAACCAAAAACTAAAAATAATTGGCTGAAACAGCAACAAAAATAAGAATTAGCAGTTTCAACAGTTTAAAGTAGTCTGAAGTCTGAAATTAGCTTCTCTGATGGCACATTTTGATTGTGTTAGCATTTATTTAGTGCAGACTAGCAATCTGTAGAACTAGTTTGGCTGAAATATCAAGAGGCGCATTGTTGCCAAAAAACTTAACTATGACTGGTATATTAATTACATGTGGACATGAATGCATAAAGAGTTCAATCCCCCAATTACCCAAACCGAATTACCAAAAATTCCACTTTCGGTTTTCAGCTAAATAGAACCCTCTCCATTGACACCTCTCCAACCCTCTCCATTGACTTTGTATTGCAGGAAGCTGCCTCCTTGTCATCTCTGACTTATTAACAAAAAACAGAGCAGTGTCTAAAAGCTGCTGTGTGACGAGGTGTAAAGCAAACCAGCTATAAAAAAACAAAAGTTTTTATAAGCTGTCGACCCAAAAAATTAGCGTTTAAGGACAAAAGTAAAGCTCAACGTGTCATATTACTCTTAGAGCTGCACTCACTGGAGGGAAAAGTAATCGACGACAGGATCATTTATTATTTTTAACTGTCAAAGGATTATTTCACCACCCGATGTGAACCTGAGAGGAGGAGATATATTGAGAAACTCAATTTTACTGGTTTATGTCTGTACCTTCCTTTTGTTGGAGAAATGATCCAAAATGAATGACCCAACATGAAATACCCTGACATCTATAACTATTTGTGTCCTTAAGCGCTGTTTTTTTGGGGGTCGACAGCTTATAAAACCTACTTAGCTTGTTTACTGTACACCTCATCACACAGCAGCTTTTAGACACTGCTGTTTTTTGTTATAAGTCAGAAATGACAAGGAGAAAGCTTCCCGCAATACAAAGTCAATGGAGAGTGTTGGATTGTCCCCCCCTCCCCCGATTGTGCACGTGGCCTAAATGCGCTCCATCTTTATTTAGACAAGCATTACAATGTATCTCCTGGTTTCTCGGCAGCTGCTGAGCCTGTACAACACGCTGAACCCCGAGGCGTCCGCTTCCCCCTGCTGCGTTCCTCAAGACCTCGAGCCGCTCACCATCCTCTACTACGTGGGCCGAACGGCTAAAGTGGAGCAGCTCTCCAACATGATCGTCAAATCCTGCAAGTGCAGCTGAGGGGCCCGAGGCCCCGGCACTGAGCCCGACGCAGGTTCCGGCGCTCGAGGGTGCATGCCAGAAACTGGACTCTAAATGAATACCTCCGTACATCCTTCTCACCCACATCCAACCCAGGAGCCAGAAGCTTCTCTAAGCACTAGACAGTTGCGTTCCAAGACGACTACGCTGCCCTACGATCCCTCGGATTTCTAGTTTGACGTTTGAAGTGACTTATCCACTTTAAACGTGTATTTTTTGATGAGCTCTTTTAACGGTGAACCTCAAGGCCATTTGTGAACTCTGACCTTCGTAAGATCCGATGAAGCATCTTCCCTGAGGACGACATCGCCCATGCATGCTGGATCGAGAGCGCCAACCCTTGTGTTTTTGTATAACTCGTTTGAGCAAGGCATTTCCCAGACTGAACGTTGTAGTGTGTAATCGACACCGTTTGTCTAACGCGATGTGTTAATGTTAATACAAACATGCTGGAAAGAAATCTTTTGAGAAAACAATGTGTTTTGACTTATGTTTACCTCTGTCGCTCGGCAGAAGTTTTAGGGATTTTTATAGTTCTTCAATGAAGCTGATGTTTCGAAACGACGTATGCCGACAGATGAACTTTTAGATCACAAACTGCTAATGTTGTTACTGCTATTACTCCTAAAAACACTTTTTTATTAAACAGTCTTGGACATAAAGAGTTTGTCATGAGTTTCAGAGAATCCACATCATCTCGAAGGGTGAACGCACGCAGTGTGCATAGCTTGCTTTAACAGTATATATATTTTTAGTGCTGTTAAACAATGTATATATGTGTATTGTGTATATATAAAATACACATACTGTGTATATTTTGAAAATATACATTTATATTCTTATATTGTATACAAATATATTTAATACATCAACATGCATGTTTGAATTTATATATGCATAATAAATATGCACAGTACACACACATTATGTAAACAAAAACTTTAATCGCATCCAAAATAAACCGTTTGACAGCACTAATTTTTTTCTTAAACAAAAGTAATAACAAAAAGTAGCTCAAATGTTCTCCCGTTTATGAATGCTAAAAAAGTACAGTAGCATAAATGCACAAATGATTTGTCAAGTTTCATCTGGTCATGCGTACATTCAGACAATATTCAAGTCAATTCAGGGGAGAAAATGCAATACAATTATTGTACAAACTAAAACATTAAAATCCTGAGTTCAATCTTGCATAATCAGCCTCATTCACGAAACGCAATATGAATTCTTATAAAAAGTTATTTCATCAACCGATACTCTCAATTCAATGCAACAACTTAGGTACAAATTTGTTCAGTTTCTGCTGCATGAATGAGGGCCTGTCATTTATTCATTTATGGCCAGGTACTTAAAGTTAAGCGTTAAACTAAAATCAAACAACATCATCCCTTCAGCACAGCAGTGTGCATCAAGTATTACCAGAACATTGGTCAAAAATAGAAAAACAACAACACTCATCACAGGTGTCAGCTTTACCTGGACGCGGATGTTTCTGGATTGCAGATCAGAGCTGCTCCACCTGAACCCAGGCACTTGAACAGAAGTTGTTCGAGATCATTAGCAAGCGGTGCTGAAAGCTCTTTACCCAGGAGTCTAACTCTTCTATCTGTACATGTAAACATGGGCGCTCTCGTGCTCTCTGGGTCTGCTGATGCTGCATGTTTCGCAGCTGTTGCGAGCCCTCAGTCCGCGCTCTTCACATGGCATCAGATGTGGGGTGAAAATGAAGCCTGGACAACTGCACATATGAGACAGCGAGATCCAATCAAAGCAAAGGATTTCACGTACAATCACACACACTCAAGAAAGACACATAAGGCCGGATGGGAGGGAAATAATGATTTTTGAGAGTGAAGCGGTGAACCCTTAATGTCCGTGTTTTGAGGAGGACATGGATCTCTCGATCTCAGTATGTAGTGATCCCACAGAGCAGCTGACCTCTGACCTCATTCATCTGTTCCCGGAGCCCTGCGTGTGGAAGAGTTTACTGTACACTGACAGACCTGTGAACACACAAACACGCATGTATGAGCTGTACTTGAATTTAATCTGATCTGGACACTAAATGATAAAACACTAAGAGCGGGTAAAATAAGTATTGAACGTTTTTCTCAGTACAATATATTTCTAAAGGTGCTGTTGACTTGACATTATCACCAGATGTGGGTAACAACCAAGCAATCCATTCATACAAAGAAAACAACACAAATAAGTTCAGAAATGAAGTTATGTGTAATAAAAAAGAACGACACAGGGAAAAAGTATTGAACTACTGAAATGCATGTAATACTTTGTAGAAAAGTGTTGGTAATAAACTATCGCATGCATTGCTCAGGAGTGATCTTGTCTTCAAATCTTGAACGAACCTCTTCTATGACCTCTGACCTTTAGTTCTGATTCCAGTCAGATGATTGGAGCAGCTTTATTCTCTTTCTCTGAAACCAGTCGAGAGTTTGCTTGGCTGTGTTTGGATCATCTTCATCATCATCCTGGTACTGTAGGTGTTGGACTGAAACAGCTAATATTAATTTCCACTGATGAGGGACAGGATTGCTTTCTAATCACTGATAGATTTCAGCTGGTGTCTTGGCTTTCTAGGCATTTTTACACCTTCCTTTCTTCATGTTCAATCCTTTCCCCCTGCGTCATTATATTTTATTACATAACTTCATTTCTGAACTTATTTGTGTTGTTTTCTTTGTATGAATGGATTGCTTGGGTTGTTACCCACATCTGGTGATAATGTCAAGTCAACAGCATCTTTAGAAATATATGTACTGAGAAAAACGATGACGTGTTCAATACTTATTTTACGGTATGTTTTTGAAGAGAAGCAAAAAATATAATTCTAAAAAGTGCTTTCAATCTAAGAAATATAAATGACACTTTTTAGTCAATAATCAACCATCACAACTTTACACTGCATGGCTTTCAGTCACACTTCAGTCTGGGGACTATTTCTCGGTATTAACAATGACTTTTGCTTCAATAAACTCCTAAATTGCTGCATATTAATAGTTAAGGTAGTCGTTAAGGGGGTAGGATTAAGTGAATAATATGTGCTTTATAAGTACTAATAAACAGCCAGTACACTAGTAATATTGATGCTCATACGTAGCTAGTTAATAGTGAGAATGGGTCCCTAAACTAAATGTCTTAAGTAACACAAAGCAATTCTTGTGCAAAAGCCTCAAGAGTGCTTTCTGGCTGTAAAACCATATTGCTGAAGCTTGGCTACACCTGATACTGATTTCAATCATTTTTCCAGTTTTTCCATTGATATTGCTATGATGATTATTAACCATTGATAAAGACTTTACATTGGCATACACATGTATTCAAACTGGGAATAAAGTGAGCAAAATTAATTCCCCATCACCAAAACTGCTGTTATCATCACTGAAGCTGTCCACAGTGTCACATGCATCTCTTACTTACACGGAAACTGAACTGTTCATGATGAGAGAATCAATCTAAACACTCAACAGAAACGTGTGCGACTGGTTATAACCATCAACACTGCAACAACACATCTTTGACAAATTATCAGCGGATGTAATGTAATGCAGCTGTTGACACTTTGTACATTTCACGACAGTCACAATCAATTTAGTTTCATTGTGCAGGGGCATTTTTGTTTATTTTTGGTTGCTTTTTTCCTCAAGTCTGTTCATTTCCAACCCCGAACAGCGTGTAATGTACACAGTAATATAACAATAGGCACTGTTGAAAAACACACTTAATCAATGAGCCTTAAAGTCAGTGCTGTTCACATCCCATTCTACACACATAATGTGACACAAAAATGGACATTTAATGAAGAAATCATCAAGAACTTAGACTTTATCCATGAGGAATTGAATGGATGATTAACGTGTCTCTATATGTGACCCTGGAGCACAAAAGCAGTGTTAAGTCACTGGGGTATATTTGTAGCCATAGCCAACAATACATTGTATGGGTCAAAATTATCCATTTTTATTTTGTCAAAAATCATTAGGATATTAAGATCATGTTCCATGAAGATATTTAGTACATTTCCTACCATAAATATCAAAACTTAATTTTAGATTAGTAATATGCATTGCTTATAACTTCATCTGAACAACTTTAAAGATGATTTTTTCAATATTTAGATTTTTTTGCACCCTCAGATTTTCAAATATTGTCCTATCATAACAAACCATACATCAATTGGAAATATTATTTATTCTGCTTTCAGATTATGTATCAATCTCAATTTCGAAAAATTGACACTTAAGACTGTTAAGTTTTGTGTTCCAGGGTCACATTTGAAGGTGACAGTAAAATGAGGCACTGATGACTGAACTAAACTGAATTAACATGAAACCGACTCAATTAAGCTGAATAACAACTGACTTAAGTGACTCAACTAAATAATGACAATATTGTCTTTCTAGAGCTGCTACATAGCAGAGTTTCTGTTTATCACCGTGAAGCTGCTTTGACGATCTGTATTGTAATAAGTGCTATAGAAATAAAGTTGTTGTGACTTGATGACTTCAGATGACAAAGAAGGTCATTTCAGAGTTATTACATTCTGATGAAGGATTATGAAGACAATCATTTATTTTGGAACAACATGCACTGATGATCAAACTGTATTGGATGCAAAACGATGCATAAGAAGAACAAGGAGTTCTTAGCTGGTGTATGAGAGTGAACTCTTAAAATCCTGAAATAAGATCTCATCGAGATCCAAGTAAAACTGTGAATAGCAGCAGATGTGCGGATCACACTGGAGTGTTTGATAAGAGCAGCGTTCTCAGTCGGGACGTTCCCAGAGCCGCTGAACACTACTCCCTTTCATTCCCTCTCCACACACTGTTTATGTTGGTGCTCTTTTACGGCACAGGAGAAGGAAAACATCGCGCTCGGCTTCCAATGCAGTGACTCGACTGCTGGAAGCTGCGGTTCCCGCTCAGAGAGATGACGAGTGAAGAGCGGCTGGATGAAGAAAACATGCTGCTTTTTTAGCTACTGTCTCTGACTGATGTATTCAAAGTCAAATACATGCGAGTGGGTCACAGCTAACCACAAAATCAAAACAGAGAGAGAGAAGAAATAGGTTTAGAACCATAAGAATTATATATTTTTTTATAAAACTTTGTGTGAGTGTGTGTGTGCATATATGTATATATATATATATATATATATATATATATATATATACAGGGCCTGAAGTTAACTTTTTTGACCACCTGCCACAGTAACTTTTTACCAGCCAGTTTTTTTTTGTTTTGTTTTTTTGCCTCATAAATGTGAAAAATAGAAATCACACAAACATTATTCTTTAACTTGTAAGAATACACATTTAAGTGCTGTCAAGTTATTAACGAAATCATTATAAGTAATAATAACTCTTAGACTATATATTTTTTTATCTTTTTCATGGATGTCAGTGCCTTGACGCAGCTGTCTCCCGAAGGCGCAGTCTTTGATATTTTGCAACTTATTGTGTATGTAGGTGGCTTTTGATGACTCGTGGTCCTTAATTGCTTCTAATTTTAAGTTTTTAGTCCTGATTACAAAAGGATTTGACTTCGCTTTCTCTGAGCCTTACATCGGCAGTCACTGCAGTACATTTCGTCTGTACTGCGGTCATAAATCAGCCACTCACGAACCTTGCCGTTGTGCCAATTGTCCTTCGTATTAAGCAAGGTCTTTTACTTTTCTTTCACTCATCCTCATCTTTTTGTTGGTTGTTCGTTTCAGCTGGCCTCTTTACCCCAGTAATGTGCCGCCACATTTTGTTGTGAGCTAAAATCCAATGAAATGGCGGACTTAAAAAAAAAACAACAGGCATATATAAAAACAACTAATGAATCACTCAATTCTCATTGGCTACCCGCCAATGTGGCATGAATTGACAGATTGACAGTTTTACCTGCCAATTGCAAGAAACCGCATTTGGCGGCGTGGTCGGGTGTTAATTTCAGGCCCTGTATATATATATATATATATATATATATATATATATATATGTATGTGTGTGTATCTCACATCTTTATGTACAACAACAATTATTTTTTCAGATCCTCAGAGAGTTCTTTGCCATGAGTTGCCATGTTGAACTTCCAGTGACCAGTATGAGAGAGTGAGAGCGATAACACCAAATTTAACACACCTGTTTCCCATTCACACCTGAGACCTTATAATACTAACGAGTCACAAGACACCAGGGAGAGAAAATGGCTTATTGGGCCCAATGTGCACATTTTCACTTAGGGGTGTACTCACTTTTGTGGCCAGCGGTTTAGACATTAATGGCTGTGTGTTGAGTTATTTTGAGCAAATTTACACGGTTATACAAGCTTTACACTCATTACTTTACATTGTAGCAAAGTGTCATTTCTTCAGTGTTGTCACATGAAAAGATATAATAAAATATTTAGAACAATGTGAGCGGTGTACTCACTTCTGTGAGATACTGTATGTATGTATTTATGTATATTGATCAAATGTTTAAGATTTTTAATAGAAAAAAGTGTCTTCTACTCACAGAGGCTCCATTGAAAAATACACCAAAAGCAGTAATAGTGTCAAATCTTTTACAATTTAAAACATCTGTTTTCTATGTGAATATATGTTAAAATGTCATTTATTTCTGTGATGCAGCTGTATTTTCAGCATCATTACTTCAGTATTCAGTGTCACATAATCTTCAGAAATCATCATAATATGCTGCTCAAGAAACATTTCTGATTATTATTAATGTTGAAAACTGTTATGCTGAACAATATTTCTGTGGAAACTGTGATACATGAATTAATACAAAATTAAAAAGAACAGCATATATACAAAATATAAATATTTTGTAACATTATACACCACTGTTCAAAAGTTTGGGGTCAGTATGTTATTTTTATGTATAAAATGTAGAGTTTTTTGTACAGCATGTTATTATTGTGAAAGAAATCAATACTTTAATTCAGCAAAGAATGTGTTAAATTGATAAAAACTGATAGTAAAGACTTATATTGTTACATTACTTTCTGTATTGCTTTACCTGCTAGCAGTAAAACTGTATTCCACTCATGACTTTGTGCCCTCGACGTGTGTTCATGAGACCGACTCGTACGCAGATGCATGTAATGTCAGCAGCACACATCAGACTAATCTCAAAAACAAACTTCTTCTTCAGATATCTGAGCCAAAGGTTGAACATGAAGAGTGAATATCCAGCCAACGCGTTTGGCAGGAATCTGTGTGAGACGAGGGAAAACATCCCAACAATAGACGGCTGTTTACGGCTAATGGGCGAGCGGCTGAGCGAGATGAGAGGAGGCGACGCTGATGAGTATGGACGGCTGATCTCAGAGAATGCGGTCGCATGGATCAGCACTAACTCCCTGCCAGAGTCCATCAGAGCCCAGCTAAAACAACAGCGGCTCTCAGTCCTCTACAGTGAACACTGGAAAACTGCATCTGTCAAATTCACACGCAGTTATTGATGGACAGAGGACGTCTGTTGAACAGCGCCAAAGCACACGCAAAAGAGTTTGAATCGTAACATCTGATAAAAGACTCCTACTCTATATCTGCTTCAAGTCACTTCATGCTGCTCTCAGGTGCAACTCATGTAAAGCAGCCGATGACAGCCAGTATAAAGAAATTCATACCTTTATTCAACAGGACGCATTTAATTGATCAAAATAAAATTAATAATGTTACAAAAAATGTATTTAAAATAAATGCAGTTCTTCTGAACTTTCAATTCATCTGAATCCTGAAAAACAAAATGCATCACACAAATACTGTGGAGCAGAACTGTTTTCAACATTAAAATAATCAGAAATGTTTCTTGAGCAGCATATTATTATGATTTCTGAAGATCATGTGACACTGAAGACTGGAGTAATGATGCTGAAAAATATATTCACATTGAAAACTATAGAAGCCTGTTTCTACCACTGAATAAAAAAGATAACTGATTTTTTATCTCACAATTCTTATTTTTGTTTTATTTTTATCAGCACTGCAAGTTATAAAGTCAGAATTGTGAGATATAAACTCACAATTATAAGCAAATAGTCTTTCTTCCCTCAGAATTGAACTTTATAACTCCCAATAGCGGGTTTATATTTCACAATTCTGAGAAAAGAGTCACAATTGCAAGTTTATATATTGAAATTTTGACTTATGCAATTCTAAAAAAAAATTCAGAAAAGTCAGAATTGTGACATAAGTCATTATATTACATTATTCAGTGGCGGAAATTGACTTCAATAGAGACACTAACTTTAAAATTGCAAAAATATTTCACAATACTACTGTTTTTACTGTATTTTTGCTGAAATAAATGCAGCCATGGTGAGCCGAAGAGACTTTCTTCAAAAACAGCTCTTCAGAATGATACTAATGTATGTTTAAACTGTAATAATCCACACCCAGCCAATCAAATCCCTGAAATTAGCATAATGAAGCAAAACGCTTCTATGCACCAAATCTCACCTGTGCATGAATAATGCACAGTGTATGACAGAGCTTCATACGACAGCCGTCATGCCACTGTTAGAGTTAGTTTGTTTCCAGGATGAAGCTCACAGCAGCTGTCAGTGGATCAGACACTCAGCTCATGTTCACACAGGTCTACTCACCAACACCAGACAGAAAAAGCAGCTCACACACATCAAACCAAACGCTGGAATGGTCACTATGTCCCGCTGCCAAGGTTCCTCGTTAAAATACCAGAGACTGAACTACAGCATTCAGCCTACACAAGTCTGAAGATCAACCTGACACACAATCCTGAATGTGCCAGTCAGTACACACACGGCCCATCACAGAAAGTGTGTGTGTTTCCTCACCTGTCTTTGCACACACAGTCTCATACACCACATGCTGTCCACTGGTGCTGCTCTGACCGGCTGGAGGCTCAGATAATGCTTTCCTGTGGACAGACACAGTGATCATTAGCATCACATCTCACCCCTCCTGAATAAAGCCTTGACCATGGTCAATGGTCACCAAAATGACCTGCTTATCAACATTCTCCAAAACATTTGTTTCGTGCAGAAGAAAGAAAGTCCAGTGTTGAACCAGTGTTGCCAATGGGACTCTAAAGTGTTTCATTTAGTTTGAAGCCTTTGCTTCAGGATACTGGTTCCACACTGGACATGTGTTGATGAACTAAATCAATGCACATATCATTTACTGTACAAAATAAAGGGGTAAATAATTCCAACATTAAAATGCATTAATCTTACCACAAACTGCATCAGTTCAACAATATGCAACAGTTAACATCATACAGACACACACACCATCCATGCCTCATCTGTGCAATATCATGAGCATCTACTCAGGGTACCTGCTTTTAATACCTTCACAAATAAAATGAAACCTGTATGAGCAGGGTAGGGCGATGTCTGTAAACCCTTTCTACCAGGCGACAGATCCATGTGTCTCTATGGTTTGATTAGACACGCACCCTTTGACATCATCTACATGTTTGGATTTGGCAGACGCATTTATCCAAAGCAAATTACAATACATCCGAGATAGACAAATCAGTTCATGCATTCCCCGGGAATCAAACCATGACCTTGCCAGTGCCACTGCTATACAGTTTGAGCTTTTTAAAGATGTTAATAATATTGTTCTAATTTCTATTATTGTTCTAGCTCTGTTATTCATGCGGTCTGTCAATTTTTGGGTCACGACTCATCAGTTGAGAAGATCTGATCTACTGAAAACAGCTTAGATTTCATCTATTTCTCTCAGGATCTTTGGCACAGCATCTCTACATCTACACAGCTCATGGTATTCAGCTCACTGTAGTTTAATAGATCTGCATTTGCACATTCAATCATGTTTTCACTGAGACATTTTTAATCATAGTCAGAGTAAAAATATGAATTTGGTGCAGATGCTGATATTTATATGATGAAATTATGCTGCTTGTGATGTAAATCATTGAGATCTTTATAACATTACAGCAAATACTGACATTAAATTATCTAAATATCACTCCATATCTCTAATAATATGTCTTAGTGAGATGAGATGTAAATGATCCAAACATATAATGCAATGCTGAAGAAATAAACGCTCCTCAGAAGATGTGAGATGAAGATCATTCAGTGAAAGTAAAGCTCCTCAAAAGATGCTGATGATCAGATTTGAGACTGAAACATGATTGATGGAGAATCAAGTAAAGCTGAGCTGCTTCAGTAAGTGTTCATCTGGAAATATGACTGCAGTTATTCTGACGTTTACTTGATCAAAATCAGTCCAGATTTGACAGAAAAAGACACAAGAAGCAGCAGCTGAAGCTGGACGTTTCTACAATTACACTAAAAGAGCTTTTACTGGATACACAACTAAACTATCGATCAGAGACAGAAGACATGCAGCAGATCGTGAGTGAAACAAAGTTTCTGAGGCCTTAGAAATGTATCAAATATGATACAGCAGGCTTTATACAGTTAAGATAGCGTGTAAGCAGTTCAAAAGAAGTTTAAAAGTGAAAATAAAAAACATGTTTGAGAGCCTTGAGTTGCTTCGAACACATCCTTGTAAATGACCCATAAAACAAACCCCTGCAGAGTATCTACACCAATACAGCAGATTAAATGAACTAGACAATGATTTAACCATAGCACATGAGTCATGACATCATGCTGCACAGAGTGCCATCGTTCTGCTGTTTCTTTGGCTTTTGAGTCCTAAGCCGTGAGTTCAACAGCCCTAATGACCTCCATCACCACACCGCTCCCAGACAGTTAACACGCAGAATAATGTGGCCTCTCTCACAGAAGGCTTGGCCACTGAGAGCCAGTGCAATTATCCGAGGCAGAAACAGGGCCCGACATGCCTGTAACTTCGCACGTTAAATCCGCTAAGCATTTTTTGGGAACAATAAATAAAGCTCAGCTGGTATAAAGCTCCAGAAGCAGGACGGGAGCTGGCCAGAGCCGCATTAGCGCACTAATGAGGGTGCACAGAGCCACCACAGTTGTAGGGTCCACAAAGTTGTCCTTTCATTTGGTGTCTCGAGCCCGGGCCAGCAGCACAGATAGAAACGCTCTCAATTATACGTCAGACCTCTCTGCACAGGAAAGGACGCTTCAGTGCTTTATTGGCGATTGGAGTTTAGGAGCATTAGTGTTGGTTGGTCTGCTTGCCAGCGCTAGCATGCAGCTGTAGGTGTGGAGCTGGTTAACTCAACGCTCAATAGCCTGTACATTCAGAGTCTGCTTGTCTTTAAAACGCCAAATCCATATAGACCTTTGAGAAAGCCTTATCGTTTTCTTCTTGTGTGAAACACAAAAGATCTTAAGCAGCATGTCTGTGCTCCTGGAAGTAGAGATTTATACCCCCAAGCTCTACAAAAAGCACCATAGGAGTTTTTGGTGTAACGTTAAATGCAGACCTTGAGCCAAAAACTCATCACCAAACACCAATGACATGTACATATGGGTACAGTCATTTCATATACTTCAAAACTGTTGAAACAGAGGTGGAAATACAATTTTTAAGTACATGCATTATGTTTCCATCTTTGTTGCCACAGTTTGGAAGTGCCTTTTTCTCTTCTAAAGAAGGGGTGCCAGTACTTTTGTCCATATAATGAATGTACAAGTCATTGGTGTTTGGTGATGAGACACACACACACCACACACACACACACACAGCGCACACGCACACACATGCATGCAGTGCAGTCCTGTGAAAACCAAAGTTGTTCATGATAAATGAATTTGCAAGAGTGCAGAATGTCAGTGAAACAAACTGTTTCCGGTGGATTTCTTCTACTTCTACTAATCTGAAAACCTCTGGCCATTGCATTCATGTGCTCCTCAGAAATGTGTGATTGGTTATAATGATCAACGCTGCAAAAAACAATGCATAAAAGAAATCTGATTCAACCTGAGCTGATCTAAATAAAATGCCACAATCAATGCTTTTCAGTCATTTTCACATTTGACTTTAATCACGACAGTCGTAGTTGATTTAGTTTGAAACCAGGATTATTATAGTTAACTAATAAAAAAGAAAGAAAGAAAATAGAAATGTTAACTGAAATAAAATACAGTAAAATAACTAAACGTATATTATTTTAGCTAGCTGACAAGGTAACATTGTTCATTTTTAAGTAGTTTACCCCGATGTACTAAACTACTGTATATAGACTAGTGCTGTCAAACGACTAATTGCAATTAATCGCATCCAAAATAAAATGTTTTGTTTACATAATATATGCATGTGTACTGTGTATATTTATTATGCATATATAAATACACATACATACAGTATATATTTGGAAACACACATGTGTTAACATGTATATATTTTAGGGCTGGTAATTTAACGTGTCAATTAGAATAATTGATTACGGTAAAAAATAACGCGGTAAAATGATTAAAACATTTAACGCACTTGTAGTTCCCAGACCTACGTGGGTCATCTGACATTTCATACAGCTGACTGATGACAAATATGAGGCAGGGCTACAACTCTGCGTGATGGAGCCAGTTTGAGATTTGTCTCATATCACATGAGCAATAGGCTAAGTGCAATATCACACCAGTGCAAATGTGACACTGATCTAACACAACAGGTCAGTAAGAAAGAAAGAAGTTAAAGGGGTAGGTGACAGGTTTTTTCCTAGGCTTGATTGTGTTTATGGGGTGCAGTCAAATCTGTGTTCATGCTTAGTTTTTAAAAGACACATTATTTTGCACATAATTTACCTTTATTCCACCTCTCTGATAAACGGCCTGATTATTTCCTGGTTTTATGAAGCCCCTCCCTCAGAAATACGTGATTGGTCAGCTGGTCGAGTGAGCTGTGATTGGCTAAACCGCCTCTAGTGTGTCTGAACGCCCCGCCCCTCAGCTCAGCGGCTGGCAGTTTTAGTTTATTATTTAGAGAATCATTTCATTAAAGAAATAAATTAATATTTCCATAGTAATTATAACAAAACTAAAAAAAAATATGATTAAAGGTATAGTTCACCCACCCAAAAAAAGACAATTGTGTGATCATTTAATCACCCTCATGGTCCAAAAGATTATATGTGATACATTTTCTTGCTGAAGCATCTTTTTGTAATGTCTGTTTGATGCTTTACACAACAATGACTTTAAAATATCTTTTACGAGTAATTTCTCAGCCAGATTTGATGACTAATTAATCGCCACATCACGTAAATATTAGATAAAAAAATTAATCGCTTACCAGCCCTAATATATTTATATAATTTATATTATAAATATATTTAATATATAAACATGGCATATTTTTTCTGAAATATATACATGCATGTGTGTGTTTATATATACACATGATAAATATACACAATAAACTAAAACTTTTATTTTGAATACGATTAATCGTGATTAATCATTTGACAGCATTAATGTATAAATAAAAAAACTTTAAAATGAAAACACAAATTTTAAATAAAAAATGAATTTAAACTATTAATAAAAACATAGTATCTCAGTGATACTATAACACTGGATTCTACAGAGCTCTTTAATCTTCGCCGGCTTCTCCTGGACTTGCTCTGCTTCTTCACCCGTCTCTTATCCTCCGTTTCTCGTCCACTCTTGTGTCGGTTCGGTGTTTCCACACCGTGAAGTCTTATTTTCTGGCTTCTGTTTTTCCCACACTTTCCCATGTCACACAGGCCAACCACAAGAATGCAGCGCGGCGGAGAGAGGAATTCCACACGGAGAGGGTAAACACGGCACGGGCCGCGAGCAAACACTGCTTTAACTCTGCGTAACCCTCCTCTGTCTCTCTAATGCCTCTCCACCGCTCTTTCAGCTCTCTCTTAACTCAGCCGCTCAGGAATTACCTCCAGTTCCTGACTCCCCCTCGTATGTCTTTCCAAGCCGTATCATTTACTCTCTCTGTATACATCTTTCTTTACTTTAAGTCGTTTAGCAGCGACTTACGAATAAGAAAAAGTAACTAAAATTAAAAGTTAAAACTATAAATATTATATATATATCCACATTTAAGAAGATAAAGAAATTAAATAAAAATGACAAATGCATGAAACAACATTTCAAAACTAAGCATTTAAATGAAAATAAAAAATAAAGCTAAAAACAAGTCAAAATATTAAAACAAGAAAAGGTATGAGTATAATAATGATTCTAACATAACACTAAAGGCCTAAGTATACTTCTTTTTACATAGTAACAATTGGTTATAAAAGCTAAAACAGAAGTGAAACAAGTAGTAGGAAAGAGGACAAATAAAAAGCGATACTTATATCCTTTGACAGTGTCCCTGCAGTTATATCTGTTCCATAACATATTTTAGCATTTGGTGTGATGACAATTTTTAAAATTTTAGCATTTCAAAGACTAAAGAACTGGTTTTTGGCTTTTCCTTAACACAGATCCATCCAAGTATTGATATTAACGGAGAGATGGTTGAGAGAGTGGAGCATTTTAGATACCTTGGTATTACATTGGATGATCATTTCAGTTTTAATCAGCATATTTTAGGTATCTATAAAGCCTGTCAACAGAGACTTATAGTTCTCCGTAAACTTAAGCAGCTGTCTGTTCAGACTCATCTCCTTCTGCTCCTGTATCAGTATTATTGAGCCAGTTCTTATGTATGTGCCATTTGTTTTTTTCATATGCTTACAGTTGTTAATAGGAACAAACTTTTAAAGATAGTAGGATTATTTGTATTCCTACTCCTAAGATATCTGACTGCGTTACTTCAGCTACGATCCGGAAAGCACACATAATCCTAAATGAACCACTCCATGGTTATTTTATCCGTCTCTCATCTGGCCGCAGGTATAGATTACTTATGTGTAGGAGGACTAACTTTAGTAAGAGTTTTGTTCCTACAGCGACTGTTTGTGTCTGTATTGTGATAAGTGTGTGTAGTTGTCTTTGTGATCCATATGCACCTTCTGTGAAAATGAATTTCCTCTTCGAGGACAAATAAACTTATCTATCTATATGAAATCTTCCTGATCCTCAACCCAGACCTCTCGTGACCATCCTCTCTGGACGCAGAGCAATCTTTCCATAGGAAAGACCTTTGAATAAGTTACAACAATGAAGTTGTCCTCATTTCCTCACTGTCAGTATCTGGGTTTCCGTCACCCTGTTTTAATGCGCATTTTGAAGTATCGCATAAGAAACGAGTGATGGAAACGCTGAATTTTGAATAAAAATCCATTAATTCGCAAACAAGTTTTTATGCTCGTTGAGGTGGTTTTTGACTTGTGCGAAAAAGGGTTAATGTGAATAAAGGGAGATGGAAATGCATTTTGCGAATAAATTCCTCCAAGCGCATGTGACTTTGCGCAATGAGACGAAATAACTTGACTAGCAGCGGACTGATCTCGTTCACGGCATCTGAAATGTTGTTCTGAAATGCTTGAGCAAAGTATGTCTGTATAATTGTCTTACACGACTGTGTCCCCAAACAGCAGCCTCCGCCTCCGAAAGCAATGGCAGCATTGATTGTGTTTCGTCTGTTCGCTCTGAGAAGTGATTTATTATATATGAAAGTTATTATATTCAGTAGCTTATCCTAGTTTTCTATTGGCTATTTAGTGCCAGTTTACCAGGAAGAGACGGTTTTGTTCTCTTTGACTCGTTGGATGGAAACGGTGCTTACTCGCAAATGTTTTTGTGATATTTTGCGCATGAGTTAAATTCATAACTTTGGATGGAAACCCGGCTAGTGTCCGAGTGCTCTTATCCATACGATGGAAGTAAAAGGGAAAGTTTGTCATTTTTTGAGTCACCATCCACTTTAGTTGCAGTGTTTGAATGGTGCTCAATTTTTGATTGTTCATGCTTTTCTATCCTATATATTATTATGTTTGTGTTGACCTAGTCACTCGGTACGCGACACTGAATCAAACTTTGTTTATTTGATTTGAAATGTGTCTGACCACCGTGAACTCGGACACAAATCAGTTTTACGCTTTTATTGTGTGGGAAAGCAGCTCACAGACTCTGCCTAGCATCTCCTTTTGTGTTTGATGGTGGAACAAAGGAAAGTAACATGGAAGATTTCTAAAAGACACATTCATTTCATGATAATAATAATTATCTACTCAAGAAACAAGATGAATTTTAAATGTTGTACTCGGGCTTTCATAGGCTTGATGTGATTATTTTGAGTGTGAATTATTTAGGACAATGTGGGTGATTTTAATACGTGCCTTAAACTGCATAAACTGTAATGTGTAGGTTGTGCCAAATCTTTAGTCTCTAAAAGAAGCTGGCATCGTAAGTCATAAGTGGTGTGGATGACGTTAAACTTTGGCATCATAATGTATGTTTCAACAGATATAAAGGCCTGTGTATATCTTTCACGGAATGAATGAAATATCAGATAGCATAGCGAAATCATCAGAAACCATGGACATGGTGGGCTCCGCCCCATGTCTATTACTCTGATTCGACCACCGCCTGTGGGCGGTGTCCATCGGACTGTTTAAAACAACGCTCTTGCAACTCGCCCATCCAGCGCAGGGCGACCTGGAAGCCGGTCAGCTGG
The DNA here is from genome assembly GCA_027564155.1 of Gymnocypris eckloni scoliostomus. Lineage (NCBI taxonomy): Eukaryota > Metazoa > Chordata > Actinopteri > Cypriniformes > Cyprinidae > Gymnocypris > Gymnocypris eckloni. The sequence goes on along the minus strand of CM050428.1, from coordinate 1,718,891 downwards.
ACTCTCGCTTTGAAACCAACCATCTGAAGAGTCCAAGACGTTACCAAAGCGTAACATCGGAACCAGCAGCAGCTCCGTGATTCCAAAAATAACAGCGGCGAGCCAGCGGAGTTTAGAAACACGTTGGCGTGGTTTCCGTGACGAATAACAAAGATCAGCCTTTAACCAACAGAAAGCAAGTATATCAGACTAAGTTTCTATCCTGACTGACCTGTAATTGATCTGAATGCAGTAAAGGGGACATCTCTTTGTGATCTTATGGCTCCAGTTATGAAATAGGAAAGAGTGCTATTCTTTCAACATTAACCTCAAAACTCCGCATGCATGTTGTATGTTTGTGTGTTATTATATGTTAGAATATTAGTATTGTAAATAAACCTTGTTTCTGTTTATAAAAATTGTCTCTGGAATGTGATTTTCAAGTATTTTATCCTTCTTGCCACAATAGCGTTACCTAAGCTCGAGTTTGAGAGACTAATAAGATACTGATGTTAGTGATAGCTGGACGACCACTTAATAAAGTATAAATTATAAGTTAAATATTAATATTACTTTAATCAAGCAATATTGAATCTTTAACAAATAATTCCCGAGCTGAAATAATAGCTTCATATAAAATTGCATTACAAATGGTGGAGAATGAAGCTGGCATTAAAGATTAATCTGAAAATCAAAAAACATCCACCAGAGACAATAAAGTACTTCTCACTTTTTATCCGGAAAAATTGAGTAAATACAGAGAAACAAGCGGTTATTTGTGATATTGCATTCTTGTTTGTGAAACAGTGCGTGTGAATGAAAGGAGTGTAACTGTTAATTATCGTTGAAATGAAACTGCAGTGAATAAAGTCGCTCTAAAAGCGCGAGAAAAGACAGGCGTGTTCTCGTTTGCTCTCTGATTTAAGGCCTGTTATAGTATGATTTGTTAAAGTGCGTGTCCACTTTCAAACTCAGCTATAGTTTTATTCTCCCGGCTGTAGGGTATTAAAGTAGCTAATTAATTAATTCTCGCCATTATTTAATTTCCACAGTGAAATCAAGCAGCTCAGACAAAGGAGTGGCCCATGCGGTTTGAGAAGGGAGAAGAATTTTTCGATATTTGAATTTTTATCGTGCTGTGTCTGAACAGACAAATATCAGCATAAGGGCCAGGAGGTTTTGATGATTTATAATTAATCCAGTGAATTAATTTATCTCGCCCTAAGCAGTGAGATTATATGTGCTATAAAAGATTCAAGTCTGAATAATGCTTGTTGATTTTGAGCGTGGACACGTTTACATGTACAGTCACTGTGTGTCACCATAGCGACCTGATTGAGTCACCATAAGCGGTGAGCTTAGCCAGGAAGTCTTAGGCTAGTTCGGAGCATTTGCAGTGGAGACTTAGCCACAGCGCCACCTTGAGTTTGTGTAAACTATTAGCATTGGCGCTAAGCTACGGAAACAAATAAGCTTTAAGTAGAAGCAAATGCAATACAGTTAGCATTACGGCTAGCGATGCTTTTGTAGCATTGAGAGAGTTTGAATGAGTTGAATGCAGTTTGTGGAAATGTGGCTCACAGCTAACATTAATTCTCTGTCTCTCTCTCTCTATCTATCTTCCCATTTAAAAGACTAACATATGTTAATAGGCTGGCTGTGTTAATGTTATACCCAGTCATCAGTGTCTAACAATCTCACCGGTTGGTTTAATAAACATTTGATTAAATTATTTTACCTTTAGTGGGTATCGGTTTAATAGTTGGTAGTTTTATTAGAAGATAATTCAGTATTACCTCATTACCTTAATAATATGGTGACTCATTCAATTATAACGGCTTTTCTGATTTTAAACACATCAGTGGATAAGTTGCTATTGTTAGGGATTTTTAATTGTTAATTGAATGTCATAATTAATTACAAATTTGAAATTAATTTCATTTTATAAGAATTTCAGTTCCTTCCAAATAGCATCAATATCCATTGATTAATCATAAGCACTCTTATAATTTGACAACTACAGTAAAACCTTAATTATTATCAAGAGGGCCAAAAATTGTTAATTTCGTTTACAAGTAATTAGGATACAGATTAATTTGGTTTGATGTTAATGACACAATGAGGAATGAGTAAGTTTGGAAATTATTTAATTACTATTATAGGAATCTGAAACTAGTGATTTGGAAGCTGTAATTTAATTTCATAATTATGAATTTGAAAATTCTAATTACATTTAATAATTAATTGCAACACTATTGGGTTTTCAACTCAATTGTAGATTGCTCTTGTAATCTCTTCTTGTAATTTCTTCTAATCCTAACCGATCCTATCAATTTGAATTATAACATCATACAATTTTAATTAGAAACCACAAATTCAAATTTTTAATTTCAGACTTAACACAAGTCTGGCTCTACCTGTAGGCCATATTTCATCTCCTTAGGTGATCTGATTAACTCAAAAAAAATGTTTAATTAAATAATTTAATTAAATTTAAATTTAATAAAGTCCTCTTTACTTAGGCCTGAGAGTAGATAATGCTCCCCCTAGTGTTGTGTTGGTGAAGTGACAGTGACACCATGCAATCAATGTCACTTCTCACCAAGCTTGGGTTATAAAGACGTTAACCTTCTAATTAGAAAACCCCAAAGGGAAATTAAGGTTTCCTCAACTTAGGTCAGTGTGTTTACCCTGTAAACAGCAAAACCAACCCAAGCATATCGACTCAACAGCACCACCATGCTGCCAACGTATTACTTTTAAACCTTGGGAATAAATCTTCACTTCTCTCATCTTTCCTCCCTGTTACTAACTTCTAATTTGACTTGTTTGCTTAAGACTTTGCCAGTGGAAAGATCACGAATAGAGAGGAATGTCACAATTGAACAGATGTTTACGACACTTGAGAACTACGTTCAAAACTGTTTGCTATTTACCCTCTATTGAGAAACCCTACCCCTCAAGTTAAAGCAGGTGCAATGAGAAGATAGAAATCGGCAACATTTTTAAACACGCGCGACAGACACGTTAACCAGCGTTGCAGTGTTAAATTGCCATCACGGGACCAGGACTGTCATTGCTATTGATTTCCCCCATCCAGGAGAAAAATTGGAATAGAAATCACAGTCCTATTACAAAGAAAGCCCGCTATAATTTTCTGACTAGGCGTCCTTCTAAATCAGACTTAACAAAAGCAAAAATCTGCTATTAAAGAGATTTGGTTATTGTCCTTGTGTACTCATTCTGTTAGTGTGCTTTTCTTTCTCTGTTTCCCAGCTGTGTGCCTCTACGTGTGCTCAATTTCTGAAAGCAGAAAATTACAAGCACCCACCAGAGGATCACAGACACAGAGAACCGCACTCAAACACTAGCAGACACTACACTTTTACATTCACACCTGTTTGTTTTGCTTTGTTCTGTTTTGTTTTGCTTTGTTTCCCATTCAAGGTCTGTGTCAGTTCGGTCCAAGATCTCCCTCACCCGCCAGAACATGTCTCACAAAACAGAACATGTCGGTCACTGGGAAGGACTTGAAATGTGGCTAAGTACAACAGACATCCTCCTAAAGCTGCTGAGATACTCAAACACCAGACACAAGACCAGCTGGATGACAACATGACAAGCATTATGAGACAAGACCCAAGTCAAAGCTACAGTCACAAAGAATTAGCCAAGATCACCGGCTCCCTAAGTCACACTCATCGCCACCCTCAAACTGAGACAAGCAAGCGCTGCGCGCCAGCAGGAGCTGACAAGCACAACGGCGCATAGAGCAGCTGGGCGCAGGAGCGACAGGAAGGGACCGATGAGGTGGAGCAGGAGTCAACAGGCTAAAGAGACTCTAGCTACCAGCCACGCAAATCAAAGAGGACTTTACTAGAACAATAATTAATTAGGCTAGCTGTTTTTCAAATGGGATTACAACGAATTCACGACAATGTTTTACATTCAAGCCAGGATACCCATAACATTGATCGTGAAAAGTTCGTTAAAAGCATCTGGAATGCAATAAAGTAATTTTAAAGCGTTTGCTGCATGGATAAAAAAAATAATAATAGGCTAAATAATTTATATCAGACAAAATTGCATTTTTGAATTTTGCATTTTGAATTGTTATCGCTGATTTTTGTGTTAAGAACTTTTTCATCCGAGTGTAATTTTCACATTAATTTTTTGAAGGTAAGTGGTTGCAATAAGTCTTGCGACATTTAAATGAAAGACCCACTGGTTGAGAAACACTGATTCTACAAGATATTTATTTAGGCTAAAATAGGATATACATTTACATTTTGCATTTACCACTTACCTTATACATTTATTATCTTTTTTGTATCAGTACATGTGTTCCTTGAACCCACAGCTGAAAGTCTACGCGAGCCACAGGAACACATGACAGTAGTAGGACTGAAATGTTAAGGTGCTGGAAAAATCAATCAAATAAAACATGTTTATTCTGGGGCACCTAAATTTTTTTATTTCTTATAGGAGCCAATTGCTCCTTAAATTGATTTTTTTTGTCTGGAGTGCTGAGCTGTATTGCCCAGTCCTAGTGCAATCTGGGCACACCGAGTCATTTTTCTGTGGTTTATCTGCATTTGCTCCTTCAGGCTATATTTTTTACCTAATCCCTTTTAATGATCGGAAACATTAAGGTAATCTTTTACAAAATCACATGTAATTGTTCTAGGAGAAAAACTATTTGCATCTCTCCACCACATCAATCAGGCCTTCACAACAGAGCCGACCCAGCATGGTGGGCCACATGCTGTTAGTAAAGCGTCTGCTGATATCTCAGAGCTCTGCTAATGTTGTGTAATCGGGCCAAATGTGCAGTGCAGCGTGAGAAACATAAGAGCGGTCTGTGGTCCGAGAGCCACAGATCACCTCCCACCATTCTGTCAGCAAATCTCAGAACAGAATCAGGTTTCCTCAGCACGCATAAACACGGCCCAGCCGCCCCGTCACACTGTTTACTTAATAGGCAAAAGCCTGTGGCATGCGTGTCTGTGTGTGTAACTGCCGATAACTAATGCAAATGTATTAACATTCTTAATGTGCTCTTCTACACAACCAACACTAATGCAAACCTCAGCTGTGGACTGAACACATTGAAAACCTGACGCACTCTGGAAACTAATACTAGATTTTTGCTTTTGTTAATTCCTGAACTCTAAACATCCCTGAATAGTTTCTATTTGGTCTTGAAATTCAAAACAGCAGTGGACGAGCGGCGCACTAACTAGATTTTGGATATCAGAGTCCGGTCAATCATTTATCTTACCAAGAAAACTGCTCAGAATAAACCTTGAAGAATGATAGTAAAGGTAGGCAAAAATAACTCTTTTACTATTGGACTATGCATTTATTAACTTTTTGTACTGCAATATCTTTCAACAGTTTGGGGTCAGTTTATTATATATTTTTTTAAATAAATGAATACTTTTACTTAGGTAAGGGCGCACTGAATTGGTCAAAAGTGACAATAAATACATTTATAATGTTACAAAAGATTTATATTTTAAATAAATGCTTTTCTTTTGATTCATCAGTGAATCCTGAAAAATAAATAAATAAATTGTATCACAGTTTCCACAAAAATATTGTGCAGCACAACTGTTTTCAACATTGATAATAATCAGAAATGTTTCTCGAGCAGCATATCAGCATATTATTATGATTTCTGACGATCATGTGACACTGGAGTAATGATGATGAAAATCCAGCTGTGCATCACAGAAATAAATTACAGTTAATATATATTTACAAAGAAAATAGCGATTTTAAATTATAATAATATTTCAAATGTTTTACTGTATTTTTGATCAAATAAATCTTCCTTCAAAAACATGAAACATCCTTTGACCCCAAACTTTTGACCAGTAGTATTATCAATAGCACAATTTCAGTGACTCAAACCTCATAATAAAATAAAGTACATTTTAAACACATCTTTTTAGGACTATCAAGGCTAGTATGCTAATACTAATAGCAATGTTTTAAGCCATCATTGAACATTCAATAGACAAACTGCAAATTTGTCTATGTTTTTTAATCAGTTTTTAACAATTAAAAATGATCAAACAACTTTTAATTTAACCCATTAAAACCTAAAAGCAATACATTTGCATTTAATATAAATAACTACAAATAATGTTTATATGTCCATGTCATGACTCCTTTTTGAATAAGATGTCTATTCATTTTCAAAACTTATTTTATGCATACAATTTCATAATAAAATACTAATTGATATTGACATTTTTTATTGAAGATGGAAGCCAGCATTGCAAATATCAACACTTCAATCCACACTGTAAAAAAAACTAAATCTGAGAAAACTTAAAAGTTTAAAGACATTTTTTGAGTTTTCTCAACTTCTTGTATTCAATAAATACAACAAAAAGTAAACAAAAAAAAGTAAACAAATCTCCTGATGCTGGTTAACTTTCAGGTTTTCCCTACTTTTGATTTTGTACCTGCTAATGATGCACACCCAACTTCAGAAAGTCAAACACACTGCAGTATGCACACACACTGAATCTTACTTGTGGAGAGCGTGTGCGACGGTCTTGCGCACGCGTCCGTCTCTGGGTGCGCTGCTGGGAGGTTTGGGGGCCAGCGTGAGTAGCCCGGCGCGGCCCGTCTGGTTGAAGGTGCGTCTGAACGGCTGGGTCAGAGGGCTGCTGGGAGCCTGAGGTCGTGCTGAAGCAGCAGGTGTGAGGGTGTGTGCTGACAGAATGGCCTAAAGATGAGAGATGAGAGTGACCATTCAGTTAAACGGTGAGTTTCTGAAGTATACTGAAATAAAATGCGTGTGTGATAAAATTGAAAAAAATGCAATTTAATTGAGATTAAAATACTTTCTAGTACACCAGTTTAAAAGAATAGTTGACACAAAAATGAAAGTTTGCTTTAAAAAAATCCTCTGAGGAAATCCAAGATTAGGATGAGTTTGTTTGTTGTTGTCAGATATGGAGAAACGTAGCACTGCATCACTGTCTCATCACTGGATGCTCTGGAGTGAATGGGTGCCGTCAGAATGAGAGTCACAAGTAATCCACATCACTCCAGTCCATCAGTTAACATCTGGTGAAGACAGAAGCTGGGTGTTTGTAAGAAACAAATCTGATGCTACCATTGAGATGCTTTACATTTAAACCGTTGCTTCTAGCCAAAACATTCATAACAATCTATAATAACACTTCCTCCAGTGATAAATCCATCAGCTGTTGTCTCTCACATCAACATCCAGCCACATATTTGTTTAGAGCTGTTTTGGCTTGTAAACGCTGCCTGATCTGTGCAGATTTCTTGCCTGATCAGACCAGATCACTTTTCCACTGAAGGAAGCATTATTATGGATTATTTTGGCCAGAAACAACAACTAAATGTCTTAACGATGAATTTGTGACTACGTTAATTGATTTGTGAGACATTAACTGATGGACTGGAGTGGTGTGGATTATTGTGATGTTTTTATCAGCTGTTTGGACTCTCTTTCTGACGGCACCCATTCACTGCAGAGCATCCATTGCTGAGACACTGATGCAGAGACACATTTCTACAAACCTGATGAAGAAACAAACTCATCCTGATCTCTTATGGCTTGAGTATGAGCACATTTTCAGCAAATGTTATTTTTTGGTGAACTATTCCTTTAATATGTAATACTGATATATTAGTTTATATACATTTTTTTGTTTACCACTGTAATGTTTTTTTTTATCTGAAGTGCTAAAACTGTTTGTCTATTTCAGTGAGATCTTCCAGCAGAATAAAACGATTGCGTTGAACGGTCCTGTTAAGGAACAACCTTATCTCAGTCTTTATTAAAAGCAGCATTTTTCCTTCGAGTCAATCGAGGTCAAGCACCACAGCCTCCAAAAAACAGTTCATTCACTCACATGGAAGAAAGAAATGACACGGCTTATCATAACAGCCACTAAATACTTTATAATCGGACATACCAAAACACAGGAATTCTTCACATTTCATTCTTGTTTAGACAAGTTTTCATCTGAGTGAGAGTTTGGACATATTTTCCACACTGACATGAGATTTAATGGCTACCGTTCATTGATTCGAATAGGGACGAGAGCGCATTCTTTCAGTTGTGAGGCCCCTGGCGTTTGATGAATGAGTGGACGGGACTCATCGGCTGGCGGTTCGGAGATGCGGGTCAGGAAAGGGCACCTTTCTAATGCTGCCAGGTGGCCACGGGCCAAGACAGCCAAGGAGCCGCAGAGTCTGTACCAGCACTGAACACAGCACCGCAATCACACCGCTTTCCATCTCTGCTCTCACTGGTTTAACGTCTCTGAACGGATTCCCTCAGCAAAGCAACTCAAACTGAGGCAACTGGGAGTTTGTGTTAAAACCTTCCTCCAGACGGATATGAAGGTTTAGAGAGCTTGCATTTGAGGCTGTAAACAAGCGATCAAAACAGATCAGGGTGACAGTCATCTAAAAACATGAAGACCCAAAACAACGCAGGCAAAAATCTTTCTTCTGTCATTAAATTTAGTAGCTTTTCCATGTATTAAATTTACCTACAGGCAATAAGAATACTGCTTTGTGTAAATACATTTAAAAAAAAAATACAAAGCTTTTTTAATGTTTTGAAATTAAGTCTCTTCTGCTCACCAAGGTTGCATTTATTTGATCAAAATACAGTGGAATAGTATTGCAATTTAAAACAGTTTTTTTATGTGAATATATGTTAAAATGTAATTTATTCAAGTGACGTAAAGCTGTATTTTCAGCATCATTACTCCAGTCTTCAGTGTCACATGATCTTCAGAAATCATTCTAATATAATGATTTGCTGCTCAAGAAACATTTCTGATTATTATCAATGTTGAAAACAGTTGTGCAGCACAATATTTCCCGGAAACTGATACATTTTATATTTCAGGATTCACCGTTGAATAGAAAGTTCAAAAGAACAGCATGTATTACAATTTATTACAGAAATCTACTGTAACATAAATGTTTTTACTGTCACTTTTGACCAATTTATTGCATCCTTGCTTCATAAAAGCATTAATTTCTTTTAAACTTTTGAACAGTAATCATGGAGATTGCGACCTGCCATTTATTTGTTCTATGACATCAGTGCTAATGGACGAAGGTACTCGGTTACTAACGTAACCTTGGTGCAATGAGATACGGAACGAGTACTGCGTTGTAAGACACTAAGGGAAAATTCATTTTTCTCTGATACTGAAGCCTTTTTTTTTTTTTTTATATCGCAGGTACTGCATGACCATTGGTTTGTGCAGTGCACTGAAAATGAACCAATGGCTCGGCAGCCGAGCTGCACAGTCTATGGCTGGAAAGCCCGCCAGATTGGGCGGGGGATCTGGCAATATAATGCGGGCATTCGCCAAGGCTCCTCAGGTTACTTCGACTGAAGCAACGACTGAGTCGTGCAGCCGCATAGCACAGCAAAGTACTCGTTCCATATCTCAGGGAACCGAGGTTACGTTATTAACCGAGTACGTTCCCTATTGATACTACACTTCGTACTGCATTGTAAGACGCTAGGGGAACCAGTATAATCTTGCCGTGTCTATGCTAGGGGAACGACCAACACTTGAACTTGCCTTAGACACCAAGAAGGGCCCAGAGGGACCAAGTATTGTACAGGGAAACCCTGCAGAAGTTCAAGGGTTCAAACTCATCGAGGTTGACCCAGCCTTGAGTAATCGTCCCAAATAAGTCTCTACAGCCTCGGAGCTCGATTAAGGGGCCAAGAGTGTACAGAAGGAGGCAAACGCCCATACAGGTTGTCATGTGACAAAGTGAGCCCGTTAAGCTGAAAGGACCCGTGCCTGTAAGGTAGGGACTTCCAGAAAACCTGCCAAATCTGGATGGCGAGGCCCAGCCGGCCGCCGCACATATCTCTGCAATGGACACACCACTAGACCACGCCCAGGATGAGGCGATGCCTCTAGTCGAGTGGGCTCTTACTCCCATGGGGCATAGTTGACCCAAAGAAGAGTATGCTAGCTTAATAGCTTCAATTATTTTTGCTTTGTGACCGGAGATCCCTTGGTGCGGCCGCCAAAGCATACAAAGAGCTGGTCCGACTGCCTAAAGGGAGCGGAACGCTCAATATAAATTCTCAACGCCCTGAAATGGCAGAGTAGATTCAACCCCTGGTCTTGCTCCCGAAGTCGAGAGCACTTTTGATATGTAGCCATGCCTTGGTTTCAGGACGATCTTAGAATCGTTAGGCCCGAATTCGAGGCAAGAAGGGCTGAATGATAGCGCATGCAGATCTTCCATATGTTTTACCGATGCTAGTGCCAGTAGCAGAGCGGTCTTTAATGTCAGGGGACGAAAATCAACAGACTGTAGCGGCTCAAAAGGAGGGCTCTTCAGAGCCCTCAACACTGTAAGCACGTCCCATGTCGGGACGGTGACAGGGATGGGTGGGTTGAGCCTAACAACTTAGTTGCAAGAGACTAACAACTTAGTTGTTCCTGCCCACTGACTGGCCATCTATAGAAGCGTGTGAGGCTGCTATAGCTGCTACATAGACCTTGAGTGTGGAGGGGGAGCGACCCTTTTCCGACAGCTCTTGCAGGAAGGACAATATCAGCGATATGTCACATACATCTGGGTCTGCGCCGTGGGTGGTACACCAAGTGGAGAAAACAGACCACTTAAGGGCATAGAGGTGTCACGTAGACGGTACTCTAGCCTGAGAGATAGTATTTAGCACATTCTCGGGGAGGACTGAAGGCTCCCATTGAGAGGCCAATGATGTAGCGCCCATAGGCTGGGCTGGGGGAGCCAATTTGTTCCATTCACTTGAGAGAGGAGGTCTCGTCTCAGGGGAATGGGCCATGGGGATGCAGTGAGCAGCCGCGCCAGCTCCGAAAACAAATGCTAGTTCCTCCGGAGGGGAGGAACTGCACAGCTCGCTGAAAGCTGTGGGGTTCGGGTTTGACATCATCGCTACCCCCAAACGAAACCAGATCACTCGCAGTCACAGAGGGATGCTGGTCAGGGCGGGTGAAGAGAACGGGAGAAATATCTCTGTGAGGAGAGAGTGAGGTTCGCAGGTTTACAGACGGGCGAAAGCTCACTCATCTCCGGGCACTGAAATCCTATGCCCCGCTGCCTTTTCCTCTCAGGTCCCTGGGAGGAAAAAAGCGGGAGGGCGCGAGGGGCGGGGTTGCTCTCTGAAAAGAAAGCGAGCCACGAGTGCAGAAAGGAGAGATTCATATCACCGCAGTGGTGACATTCCGTCCTGGTGAGTGCTGTTTCAGCATAGGTGGCACCCAAGCATGAAACACACTCGCCGTGTTTGTCAGCGGCGTGCAGGAGAGCCCTGCAAGAGTGACAAAAACGGCACGGCATTTGCAACAATGCCACAAAATGTGCTCTTTTATAGAGAGTTCTCTATAAAGGCTTCGAGTCTCGAAGAGCGAAGATCTTGTAGTTCGCTGAAGGAGAAGAAATCTGAGGAGCCTTGGTGAATGCTGCATTATATAGCCAGATGTCCCACCCATTCTGTGCAGCTCTGCTGCCACCATTGGTTTAATTGCGGTAACCGCACAAAATCCAATGGTCGTGCAGTATCTGTGTTATAAAAAAAAGGCTTCAATATCGGAGAAAAGTGTATTTTCCACTAGCGTCTTACGACGCAGTACAAAGTGTAGTATCGATAGGGAACTGTACCCTTCGGATGAAAACATGTTTGTATGTGGCTGTAGTAATGAATGTGTGCTTAGTCGAGTCTCAAAGGAAGATCTGTGCTTCATGGGGAGGTTTAGGGAGTATCCACTGATACAGCACTGACTCATAAACAGTGCAAACACACACACACACACACACACACACACACACACACACACACACACACACACACACACACACACACACACACACACACACACACACACACACACACAGCTGACCGAATATTTCATTCACATTTACTGTAATGCAGAGTGAGTTGAGGGCCTATGATGGACGCCTCCTCCGAGGATCCCGTGGCTTAATAAAGTCCTCTGGAGACGGTGGACTGATTTCTTCACAGTACCAAGGAGGAGAGCTCCATCCAGAAAAGTCTGTGAGGGTGAGGATTGTTTTCCCATAATCCCCTGCTGAACACAATCGACTCATGCCAAGAAAAACACATTTCCGATTGCATTAATTAGCAAGGAATGCCAATGCGGAACAGTGAGATCAGTGCAGCTGAATTGCGAAACTATTATAAATGTGCATGCAGTCATGTTTAGAAGATCTGATGTAAGTGTGACATGCACAGCTGAGAGTGAAACACACAAGAAGATCACGTTTCATTCAGACGAAACTCCACTGGAGGAACTGGAACATTATACTGAGAGTCATAAGAGTCATCCAATATTCTGGCTCCTTTTTCCTTCAAAAGAAAGTTCATTTTAGGTTTACACTAGCATATCTCACAGATAGGCGCACTTTAATAGGACCAGGTTCAACATGAGGGTCAGCAGTCTCCCATTTATTAATGCATGTGAGTTTTTATGCTTTGCATACACATTTAGTTTTCTGTGATGTTTTGAACATGGCTGTTGCAAGTTCTGCTCACTGTATTATTCGCATTAAGTCACCTTTCATCATATGAAACATGCTTTGCATAGTGGTGAAATGTGTGGGTTGAATTTATTTAACATTTATTACAAAGGCAATATAATTGCATGATGTTTAATTGCACTTGTATTTTGTTACCACACAAAAATGTGTTGGGCGCTTTCCATATCTTCTGAAAGCATTTAAGTAGAGTGCTAACCATCTTCTATGAACATCAATAACTGAATTGTTGACACAATGGTAGTTTGATTTGCTTTAAATAATTTTGTTTAGGCTAGGTGTTTATAATAAATGTTGTTTTTACGAATGCCACAATAATTTATGGTTGTTTTACATCAGTGCTGTGATACAATTAATCACATCCAAAATCAAAGTTTTTGTTTACATAATATATGCTTGTGTACTGTGTATATCTATTATGCACATATAAATACACACAAATGCCTGTATATATTTAAGCAAAATATGTGATGTTTATATATTAAATATATTTATATATAATATAAAAATATAAATGTTTATACATGTAAATATTTTCAAAATATATACTGTATATGTGTGTATTTATATATACATAATAAATATACACAACACTTTTTTTTCCTTCTTATTCTATTCTGAATACTTTAAAATTGAAAGTATTTGTTGTGGAATGATGGGAACTAAAATACACATTTATTGCGTTTATAATAAATGTGTATTGCTATAACAATTTCACTTTCACTATAATGTTTGAAAATGTTAAATTTCAATATTTTACATTATTTCAGAGTGGAATAATAATGCGAATTGAACACCGATGCAACTTGTTTGTGTTTTTTTCTCTCAACAATCAAATTTTAACCCAGCAAATCCAGAAAATACAGTGTATACATGTGGTATCTATCAGTGAAAAATTAAAGCATGTATAAGTCAAATAAACATCTAGTAGCCCGTGGGGTTATTATTAAGCCCTGTGTGGTCTCCCTCATTGACTGTGGGTTACCTGGTGACGTGTACGGCTCTGGTTGAGCAGCTGTCTGGATCGTAGCTTCTGCTGCTGCAGCTGCTGGATGGCGAACTGCAGCTGGTAGTTTCCCTTCTGAGCGCTGAGCAGATCCACGTCACACACCGACTCGGCTTCACACGCAGCCCTGAGACTGAAGACCAACAACAGCATCAAAACATGAGTCGAGAAGCGTTTCAGTGTCCCAGCAGGACAAGAGCAAACCTGTTACTGAAAAATGCTGTTAGCTGATGCCAATAGCATCATTTGAGATGTCAAGCACCTTGGACATTAGAGTAGGATGCAGTTTATTGCATCTCAAAGAAACAAAACAAAACTAATTGTTGCCTTGTGCTCACAGCATCAGACACTTCTCTTATCGCGGTCACTTTCTCCCTTTCCATTTTTGATTAGTAATATGCTTTGCTACGCACTTAATTTGAACAACTTTAAAGGCGATTTTCTCAATATTTGAATTTTTTTGCACCCTCAGATTCCAGATTTTCAAATAGTTGTATCTCAGCCAAATATTGTCCTATCATAACAAATCCATACATCAATGAAAATTGATGTATGGATCATACATCATGTATGGATCATACCTCGGCGCCAATCCTTCAAGATGGCGCCGAGGATGGCAGCCGTGTTGCGTGCTCCGGGAAAACTTTGCAGTTTTTCGTATGTTTTATTTGTTTTTTTACGTGTTAGATGTTGTTAGTATAACTGTCTACGATAGAGACACGCTTTTAAACATTGGTTCCTCCGTCGCGCAACGCAAACCGGACTTTGAGTTTTTGAATGCCGGTGGATTGTTCACAGACACCGCATCAGAGCCCTTTGTCAGGGTCGCACAATCAAGGAAACGCCGCCGACGCCGAAAAAGAGCTGCCGTTCTCGTCAGACTGAGACGCCGTGCTTTCCGACATCCTCTTCCAACTATTTTACTGGCCAACGTTCAGTCACTGGACAACAAACTCTGTGAACTGCGGGCGCGCATCTCATACCAACGAGAAACAAGGGACTGCTGCGTTATTTGCTTCACAGAAACCTGGATGTCTGCTATGGTTCCAGACTCAGCCATCGAGCTCACGGGCTTCTCCGTGCACCGCTCGGATAGGACGAAAGAGCTCACAGGGAAAAGCAGAGGTGGGGGTGTTTGTTTCTATATTAACAACTTGTGGTGTGATGAAAGGAACATACACTATATTAAATCCTTCTGCTCCCCTGATCTGGAATTTCATACGCTTGTGTCGACCATTCTGGCTACCGAGGAATTTACAGCGATCATAATCACGGCTGTTTATATACCCCCCCAAGCCAACACAGACCAGGCACTCAGGAACTGTACAGGAATATAAGTGAGCAGGAAACCACGCACCCAGATGCAGCTTTTATTATCACGGGGGACTTTAATAAAGCCAACTTCAGAACAATAGCTCCAAAATACTTTCAACACGTCACCATCAACACGCGTGGAGATCGTATACTCGACCATTGTTACACTTCTTTCCGGGACGCATACAAGTCCCTCCCCCGCCCACCTTTCGGCAAATCGGATCACTCTTCCGTTCTGCTCCTGCCTGCTTATAGGCAGAAACTGAAACGTGAAGCACCCGCCCTCAGGACAATACAATGCTGGTCGGACCAATCGGACGCTACACTTCAGGACTGTTTTGATCACGTGGACTGGGACATGTTCCGGGCAGCGTCTGATGACGACATAGAGGCGTATTCAGATTCCGTAACATGTTTCATCAGGAAGTGTATAGATGATGTAGTTCCGACCAAAACAATTCGTATCTACCCCAACCAAAAACCGTGGATTAACAGCGATGTTCGATCAGCCTTGTCAGCGCGGACATCTGCCTTTAAATCCGGAAACACTGACGATCGGAAACAAGCCAGTTACGATCTCAGGAGATCCATCAAAGCAGCCAAACGAACATATAAAAACAAAGTTGAAGAACATTTCAACAACAATAATCCAAGAAGCATGTGGCAGGGCATTAACAACATCACAGGCTTTAAAGGGAATAAACCAGCTACTGTGAACATTGCCGCCTCACCGGACGAGCTCAACACCTTTTATGCTCGTTTGAGGCTGATAACACTGCCCACACAGAGAGCGCTCACGACTGCTGCAGAAGAGGTGAGTCCACTCACGCTTTCTGTGGATGAAACCCGATCCTTCAAATGGGTGAACATCCGTAAAGCTGTGGGCCCAGATGGTATACCAGGCCGTGTGCTCAAAGCATGCGCTTTCCAGCTAGCCGGGGTTTTTACAGATATTTTCAATCTGTCCCTCTCTCTGTCTGTGGTTCCCGCATGCTTCAAAAAATCCACCATTGTGCCCATACCTAAGAAAAATAAAATCACATGCTTGAACGACTGGAGGCCCGTTGCTCTGACCCCCATCTTCAGCAAGTGTTTTGAGAAGCTCGTCAGAGAACACATCTGCTCTGTGCTGCCTGCTTCACTGGACCCACTACAATTTGCATACCGCAGTAACCGTTCCACAGATGATGCTATTGCCTTCACCCTGCACACTGCTCTCTCCCACCTGGAAAATAAGAACACCTATGTGAGGATGCTGTTCGTGGATTATAGTTCGGCATTTAACACCATAGTGCCTGCCACACTGGTTGCGAAGCTCCAGACTCTAGGACTGAACAGATCTCTGTGCAGCTGGATCCTGGACTTCCTGTCAGGCAGAAGTCAGGTGGTCAGAATGGGCAACAACACATCATCTCCTCTGACCCTCAACACTGGTGCACCGGAGGGCTGCGTCCTCAGCCCACTCCTGTACTCCCTGTACACACATGACTGTACAGCTACACACAGCTCCAATGTCATCGTCAAATTTGCTGATGACACAACGGTGATAGGCCTGATCACCGACAATGATGAGACGGCCTACAGAGAGGAGGTGAGTACCCTGACTAAATGGTGTCAGGAGAACCACCTCTCACTCAACATCGACAAGACCAAGGAGCTGGTGGTGGATTACAGGAGACAGAGCAGAGAACACACACCCATCACCATCGACAAGACACCTGTGGAGCGGGTGAGCAGCTTTAAGTTCCTCGGCGTTCACATCACCGAGGATTTCACATGGTCTGATCACACAGATGCAGCGCTGAAGAAGGCACATCAGCGTCTCTTCTTCCTGAGATGGCTGAGGAAGTTTGGAACGAGCCCCAGAATCCTCAGATCCATCTTCACCTGCACTGTGGAGAGCATCCTGACCGGCTGCATCACCGCCTGGTTTGGAAACAGCACCGCTGGCAACCGCAGGGCTCTGCAAAGGGTCGTGCGAACTGCCCGCCACATTGTTGGAGGTGAGCTTCCTCCCTCCAGGATATCTACACCAGGCGGTGTACAAGGAAAGCCGGAGGATTATCAAAGACTCCAGCCACCGTCCCACAGACTGCTCTCTCTGTTGCCCTCAGGGAGACGCGTCTCCGCAGCATCCGATCGCGCTAGCCGACTGAGGGACAGCTTTTCCCTCAGGCTATCAGGCTAATGAACAGTCAGAACAATAACTCACCACATCACACTCCCTCTCACATGCCATGCCACTTTAACACAGTTCTACCGGACTACACTGCACTAACACATCTGCTATCACTGGACACCATACAAAAGCACATCCACGACATTGCATATGCATAATCTGTTGCACCTTTGCACAACTATCTGCTGCTCAACCAATCTGCTGTTAATTTATAATCTGTTGCACCTTCACATTATTACTATGTATAGACTACATAATGTATAGATAGAGTACATAATGTAGATGTGCACATCTGTGTATAATGTGTGATAACTAAGTATGTCTTTATACACTATATATAGTACACTATGTGTACTGAGTATATGTATGTGTATTTTGCACATTGTCTTCTGTACAGTCTGTAAATATGTACTGTCCATATGTGAATTGTTGTTTTTGCACTGTCTGGAGCATGTAAAGAATTTCACTCACCAAGGCACTTGTGCTGTGGTGATGTGACAATAAAAGTGATTTGATTTGATTTGAAATCATATTTATTCAGATTTCAGATGATGTATCTCAATTTGAAATTGACACTTAAGACCGGTTTTGTGGTCCAGGGTCACATATAGATATAGATAATAGATATAATAATCAAAAAACAAAAACAAAACAAGTACAGTAAATTGCATATAAGGCATATTTTACATCCACTTCTAAATCTAATTATAAAATTATGTTTCTACTTCATGTCATTGTTGAAATATAATAATTTACACAGTGGCTGACATGAACTTGTTTTCATGACAGATTTATTTAAACATACATTAAATAATCAAGACATCATAAAAAGGTAATATATAATGAATATTCTCTAACATTTCTACAGTGAACTAATGTGCTGTGGACACTAAAAGACTCGCCTTACGTAAATGTAAAGGACATTGTTTAAAAGCTGTTTTACTGACATTGCATGGCTGAAAACACTGACTGGGTGAAAGTAACAACACAAAACTTTTTGTGATTATTAGACAGGAGGCATGCTATATTATGTCTAGTTAAGTTTTATTCATGCATCAACTAAAACAGATAAAAAAACTAATCTGTGGGCACTTTGGTGGTGCAGCGCAAAAGCAGTCTTAAGTCGCTGGGGTATATTTGTAGCAATTTAGGTTGCGTATGTAACCTCGTTCCCCTGATAGAGGGAGGCGTTATGTTCGTGGCGACATAGGGCATTTACTTGGAAGCCCCGATCATCTCTGACTAAGAGAAAACGCCAATGAAATTGGCTAGTGGATTTTGCATACCTGAGCCACTCCCGTGCATACGGGTATAAAAGGCGACAGGTGCATCCACTCATTAGGTTTTACGCTGAGGAGCGAGACGGTCCCTGGCAAACCAGCGATGGTTTGATGTGGCATGGGAACATAACGTCTCCGCTCCTCCATCAGAGCGGGGATCATCGTAACTGGCGTTCACTTATCTGTCATCTACGAGTTATGTCATTGACGACATGGGGTCCTATGGAAAGTGCCACAAGCTGAACCCCGTCAAAACCTTGTGGCATGCAGTTGTTGACAAGCGAGTGCGTGACAGACAAATGCCATGCAAGAGGTTGCAACCTTTCTACCGCCCCAGCGCAAATTCGCTAACCTTGGTGCCCACGGGACCACTGAGTACATTGCTGCTGGAGATAGCCAAGCTGCTGTTCTTTTCCCCACGGAATCGGAAGGATTTCGACCTTCAGTGAAAGACGGGTCTTTCCTATTTGTTGTTACTGTGTCGAAGCGGACGAGCCTTCCAGAGAAGGGCTGGTGCCACATCCTGCCCGAAGGGAGGTAACGTGGAGACACTGATATGGACTGGCCCAGGCTTGGGGCAGTACTACATACGACTGGACTCTGGGGCAGATCCTACCTAGGAGTAGGGAGGAGGGCTGCCAGCAGAACCTGACAGAAGCTCTGTCAAAGGGAAGACACGGGTTTACCAAGGAAAACCTTGAGGAAAAGCTTACCATGGAAGAATACACATATGGGGATTACCCAAAGTGGAATCAGGCCATACGGACACCTAGCCCAGTATAGGGGCTGACCGGAGACCCGGGCGAGCTAACACCAGTAATGGGCCTGGCGTCAGACAGCTCCACCCAGTCTGACTGCCGGGGTGCTTGGAGGATTCTACCGGGTTCACCGTCTGGGAACTGAACTGAGAAAGAGCTCGTATCCCGGGTGAGAGATGGTGCAGCAAGCGTGACACTGGCCAGTTCTTCCGCCCATTACCTGTTACACAACACACGGAAGAAACTGGATCAACGCAGATTGTAGAATCTTGAAGGTGTTCGGTTCTAGCCTGAATGATAGTCTCTACCAGCCCGCAGCTCTAGACCACTCAATCTGCCGGCGCTGTCCAAGCCACACATGGGAGGACACAGGGTGCCAGTGAGCCCGACCCCCAGGGGCACTCATGTCGCTTTGAGGAAGGTTACAGCTCCAGGCGGCCAGTAGCCTCCAGCAGGCCAACCTCTCGTCCTTGAGCTTGCACAGCCCCTTTCTGCCCTCCGCAGACAAAGCAGTGGGGCCCTCAGAGCCCGTGAGGTCCACGTATGCTGGAGGCATCTGTTGTGACAACAGTATCCACCTCGGGACCCGGGAGTGTAGCCAGTGCCAGTGCAGTGATTTGCTCTTTTAGAATTTGCTCTCTTGGTTGAAGTGCCCAGGGGAATCGCTGATGAGAGGGACTCCGCTGATCGCACCGTTACGCCAACCAGGAACAAAACAAAGATGAAAGGCTTTGTGGAGGTCAGCACTCTTCTCATCCACTCGGCTCCGAAGCAAAAATCTAATGAGTGGCATGCACCTGTCTCCCTTTTTTACCCGTATGCACGGGGAGTGTCTCAGGTATGCAAAATCCACTAGCCAATTTCATTGGCGTTTTCTCTTTAGTCAGAGATGATCGGGGCTTCCAAGTAAATCCCCTATGTCGTCACGACATAACTCGTAGTGACCGACAGATAGGGAACCAAAAATACATTTTATGGGTCAAAATTATTGATTTTTCTTTTATGCCAAAAATCATTAGGACATTAAGTAAAAATCATGTTCCACTAAGGTATTTTGTAAATTATCTACCGTAAATATATCAAAACTTAATTTTTGATCAGTAATATGAATTGCTAAGAACTTCATTTGGACAACTTTGCGATTTGCTCAATATTTAGATTTTGTTTGCACCCTCAGATTCCAGATTTTCAAATAATTGTATCTCGGCCAAATATTGTCTGATTCCTTATGAATGGTGGTCCAGGGTCACAATTTTAATTACAACATAATTTTGGTAGAATTCAGCAGATCTGATCAGCAACAAATTTTATGCAAAATACCCAAGTCTGTCATTTTCTTCTTAATTTTTTTAAGAAACATTTTCTAAAGAATATGGTTAAGAAATTTCTTAACTTGTTTTCTAAGAATATTTTCATGAATCTGGTCCTAGAAAATAATATGCTAAACATAACCAGTTCTCATCCAATGTGCTTATTATATAGAGAACACAACCAAATTTCTTTATGAAATAATAAAACATGAAACCAAAATAGATTGATTTAGAGAGAAAATATCATACGTTATATCATGCTGTATATCTGTTATCTTATCTGTAGTTAAAGTTTTGGTTTTTCAATTTTCCGTACGTGTTGATTTCCTGCCCAAAGGCTTGACATGAATAATACTTTGAGAAAACTTAATAAAGTATTATAAATTAGAAAAACATAATCAGTCTGAAACAAAACACACTTTTGTACTTTTCTAATCAATTCTCAATAGTATGAATAACCTATGTATGTGGCTGTATTCCTCGTTCATAATCGCCTTGAATGAAAGCATCTGCTAAATGAATCAACGTGAATGTAAATACAGAAGTGAATTATTCTGGAAAAACTGAGTAAACATCAGTAAAAGCAGTGCTTGTGCAAGAGGCTACATGAGAACAGCAGAGCCAAAGACACTTGGGATCACAGAGTCATGTGAAAAGAACCATCCACCCATGCAATTCTCATCTCTCATAACGGTTTGTGTGTTGGAAAAACAATTGGTGACCCATGACACAACCTCAAAGACCGGCACCTCACCACATCTAGAGCACAAACCTCCACGTGAGCCCGAACATCAGCGCAGCTGCTTCGAAACAGACCTTTGACATTTCATCAGCCGCTTCAATAGCAGCCTCACAGCCTCAGTTTAATCGCAGAACCGCAGGTACTGCAGATGTTTACCAGTAGAGCAAACATGCTTCCCACAATGAACACAGAGAGAGAGCAGGCAGAATAATAGCGGCGGGGAAGCGGAGGTCTTCACTGTTAACTTTCTGACATGCTGATATGAAAAACAATGCGAGCCATTGCCTGTAAGACAGTTCAGATCTATTGCAGTGAAATTTTGGTGCAATTTCTTGACTTTTATTCACCATTCCAGCATATTAAAACATGAGGTCACAAATAAATGAACCTCATGAGAAAGAAAGGACTGCCACAGTATGAGATTTCCACCATAATGCAGCATTCCAGGGAACAGCGCACTAAATGCATTGAGCTTTATGTTGTTGATGATGCATGACTTCAGTTCGAGCTCGGCTCCAGTGTGCCGTGCCCCCGGCGTCCGCGTTGACTCATTAACACAACACTGTTATCCCGGGGTGGAATTTCTCACTCGCCAACCAGAGGAAAGTCCTGTGAACCCCAAGCCATCTGGGTCCAATTAAGGTGAATGAAAAGCTTTTATTAAAATGAGGGCATCAATGTATCCTTTACAACTATTTTTAGTCCCGCGACCTCTTAAATTAGGCATGTGTGCAAGAAACCTTTGCTTCAGCAGTAACATATGACTCCTTGAAGGTGTCAAGTTCAGTTTATTCACATTCCTCTAAATTACAATGTACGGCTGAATCCTGCTGAATGCATTATGATGTACAGCTTTAAAGGATATGAAAGAATAAGAAAATAAAATATGAGATGGTCAGGGATAAGAGTTACATATAGTGTCAGAAGTGCTGGTCAGGTTAAATGTTCAGTAAGCACTGATCGGCCCCTGGTTAAATGTTCAGTAAGCACTGATCGACCCCTGGTTAAATGTTCAGTAAGCATTGATCGGCCCCTGGTTAAATGTTCAGTAAGCATTGATCGGCCCCTGGTTAAATGTTCAGTAAGCATTGATCGGCCCCTGGTTAAATGTTCAGTAAGCATTGATCGGCCCCTGGTTAAATGTTCAGTAAGCACTGATCGGCCCCTGGTTAAATGTTCAGTAAGCATTGATCGGCCCCTGGTTAAATGTTCAGTAAGCACTGATCGCCCCTGGTTAAAATGTTCAGTAAGCACTGATCGGCCCCTGGTTAAATGTTCAGTAAGCATTGATCGCCCCTGGTTAAATGTTCAGTAAGCTCTGAGAGTCCTGTTAAATGTGGTATAAAAGCCTGCTGTTATCCCTGCTGAAAGACCAGTCTACATCTGCATGCCCCTGGTTAAATGTTCAGTAAGCACTGATCGCCCTGGTTTAAATGTTCAGTAAGTGCTGGTCTGGCTGGCACCCCTGGTTAAATGTTCAGTAACTTGATCGGCTACTTTTTAACAACAATCAGTAAGCAATCAAACTTCTGGTTAAATGTTCAGTAAGCAGATCGCCCCTGGTTAAATGTTCAGTAAGCGATCGCCCCTCAAATGTTCAGTAACTCCATCTCTGCATGCTCTGCTGAGTTCAGTAAGCACTTATAAAGCGCTTTTGGAATGTTCAGTAAGCACTGATCGGCCCCTGGTTAAATTCAGTAATTGTCATATTTGCATAATTTTCACATTTTTGATGTTCAGTAAGCATTGAAATCTTGTATAAAACAGTTGTTAAGTAAAGAAAAACGTCCTGGTTAAATTGCAATGCATGATCGCCAAAATGTTCAGTAAGTAATCTGATTTGAAACAATTTAAATGCTTCAGTAAGAACATCTGACTGGTTAAATGTTCAGTACTAAAACAATCACTGATCACAGATTAGACATTAGAATAGAATTTATAATCTACAGGGTCAGTAAATTAACCATTGCATTAAGGGACAATATTTGCCCTGAAAGATGGTCCATATCTTTCCTTTAATGTTTGCAAAGACTTTGTCAAATAGTGACTAGTTTACCAAAGTATCCACAGAAAATGTACCAAAAAAAACAAATAATACTCCATTGACACTATTCCTATTCCTAAAATTAGGATCCTTTGGAAGGTGATGGCATTTTTAGTCTAGTGATGTGTTGACCCGTGTGAGCAAATAAGGTGCAAGTGGGCGGAGCTAAAGAGTCTTACGCTGATTTATTAATCTATAATGCAATAAAGATCAGGAAGTGAAGGTTTGCTAAAAAAAAAGCTGTTTCTGGACTAACATGGATGTTTTAAGATCTAAAATGTACAGTGTGTTTTTATAGCACAATGACCTTTTACGTGTCAAAAGATCAGGGAAAATGATATTTCTCAACTCTAAATGAATCAGTGTCTCTATGTTGAGACTTGTCTAATGGAGGAGAGCGAGGCTGAGAGATGCTGAGTCAGTAGACAGAATCCTCAGGAGTGTCTAAGGAGGACATCTCTGGCTCCAGACTAGAGGGTGACACGGGAGTGAATTTTCAAACCTCTCCCGTCCCACTCCCACAAAAATGTATCTCTTCCCGTCCCAATCCCACGAAAAAACTGGGGGGGGGAAATCCCGTCCCGTCCACTCCCGGAAGAATGACTCCCATTCCCTCCCACTCCCGTTTTTTTTTTTTTGCCGAAATCTGTCAATTACAGTAAAAATATAGTACAGATCACAGCGTGCCCACCTTATTAGTTGAATAAAAACCCAAAATGTAGTTTTTTGTTATTATATTGAACTGAAAGCCATCTTATGCACAGTGTTGCACAGATTAAATTTCATGTAAATCATCCATGCTAACACACACGTCTTCTATTTTTATTTTTTAAACATTTCACTCTCTATAGATATATTTTTCAAAGACGGAGTTTCAAAGTTTCTCGCTCCAGTTCACATGAGACCTAAAGCGCATCCTGTTTGCTTAAAAGCGCAACGTTTCATTGTTATTCTGAGTGCACACATATAAACGTAGTCTTTACAGATTCGAAAGATGTATTAGGCTACTTTTATCTGTATGACCAAATATTAAGGAGATTTTAATTTATTAAGGAGACCGTCAGCAGGAGTAATCCTGAAATACTACGATCGGGATGAGGAGCTGAGAGTTGATTCAGAATTATCCGCTCGGTGGGACGCCACATTCTTCCAGCCAATGACACAATCCAAAACCTAAATATTCAATAATTGAGACATTCCATTACCACTCTAAACCACGTCTATTATTATCATCATCATCATCTGCAAGAGGTACCAATAATTTACTGGAAATGAATCTCGACCGACGCCAAGAAAAGAGGCAGTCGTCCAAGTGGAACTAAAATCACCCAAATATTTCAGGCTTACGACTACGCAGCCACATACCTAACGTGAAAAATAACAACCCAACGCTCAAGCGCTCATCTGCAGGATTCGGTTAGCAAATGGCCATTCTTCATTAGCATCAGACTAAACGCTGTCGTGCAGTGAGGGAAAAGCTGGTGGAGAAGGACAATGGCTTGGAAGTGCTGATCCAGCATACCTGGCAGTTCCTGGCTAGAGCGACTTCAAAGGTCCCTGCTTCTCTTTGAAAGCCATTACGCTTAACCCCCTTGGCTTCGACAACAGCGCACTTAACGGCTTCAGCATGTTTGGCACAGACCACTGGCCCCAAAATCTTGGATGTGGAGGAGGTGCTCAAAAAAGCCCCCAAACATTAAAGACAGCAAGAAAGGGCTGGGCAGTATATCAAGAGATATTACGGTGCACTTTTAAACAAACGCTCATTTGAGATTCTCCACAATGTGCAGGGCCAAGTATGAGGTGAAGGATAGCGGCAGAGGAATTCGCTTCGGTTTTAGTGTAGTTTAGCACACGGTAGCCGGTGGAAAGTTACAGCCAGATGCCTAACAAATGGAGTGCCACGTTTTGACCAGGAATGAAATCTTCCGCTGCAAACAAAAGGCAGTCGGGCAGAATCTTCTGAGGAAAAAACTGCATTTTATAACCGTTCTTCCTCAACGTTATTATGATTAATTGGCAATTAATCTCAGTGGAAAGGACAGATGAATCCTTGTTTAACGTCTTTTCCACCCTCCACCGCTTTATGGTCAATGTAATGGAAAAAGTCCTAATATTAGAGATGAGCTCCGCTCTTAAATATGAGCCCTGACATACCGAAGCAGAGCTGTGATAAAACAAACGCAGCCATCAGAAGGAGAACGCTGGTAAAAGTGACCGTCTGCTTTAGAAATCACCATAAAACCACACGTCGGCGAGTCTTACAGATTCTATATAATGGCCGCTCTTTCTTTTGTGGAAATAAAGACATTTTAAAAAGCCAGACATTCCAGGAATTCCCTGAAAGTTCCATATATAAGGAAGAGTTGGACTGGAAAAACAGAGGGGGGAGATCAGGGCCAAAGTGTCGAGACATTGTCACTCGCATATCACTGTAAAAATACAGGAGAAACGGCGTGTACTTAACCCTTCCACTGCGAGGCCTGGAGAAACGGCAGGCTCGTGATGTTCGTCCTGCTGTTAGAGCAGAGGTCAGAAACACTTGAACTTGAATCTGGGAGACGCTCTTCTGTATTTACCCCATGACTTGGTCTACCGCAGGATCAAACTCTCTGCCAAGCTTAACACGTATGTGCTCTCACACAGAGGGCAAGCAAAACAGCGCATTCTGGAACGCACATTATACACTCATAGTTCACATATAATGCTTCTATAAAAATTATTTTAATCTCTGCCCTCTTGAAAGATTCTTCAGCGGCCGTTAAGTTGGCCTGTAAGTTTTATCGCCCATGACAGATTTGGTCAACATCAGCTAAGCACCTATAAAATTGTCTAAAAGATGATCACACCGAAAAAGTTCACAGAATGCTAATTAACCCATTAACAAAGCACTTCAAACTGAGGGTCTTCTGCATCTTTGGGAGAAAAAACTGAAAAACAGACTGACTATTGACTGAAAACTGGAGGAATACATTGGCCTTTTCTAACTACACTATTTCTGTCTCAAACGGCCAATATTGTATAAGCATATGAAACATTAAAAATGCCCTCTTTGAATTTTCTTATGTTCAGTTGGCTCTTCTTCATCCCAGGGGTCTTATGCATTATACTGACACCTACTGGTATGGATGGAAGTTTTGTGGAAGGTTTTATCAGTCCATTTTACACTGAAGCTGTTTGTATTTTGTTTTGATCACTTGACTGGGTTTTCTTTGTTTAATAACACAAATCAATAAAATGCACATTCTTTGATTCAGTCCCTCACAAATTATTTGATTACTCATTGTTAAAACTTTAGTTTACTTGTAACAACTAATCAGTGTGAATGGCATAAAGAGTGCGTTTAATTTTGTAAACCTGGTACCAAAATGACTTCTCTCTCAAAATGTATATGATGTTTTACGTGAACAATAAGTTACTTTACATGTTTGGTATCATTTGAGAAGTCTCAGTGTGACTGGTTGTTATAAAATTAAGTCAGATAAGAGTTTAATTGAAATTAAAGGGATCATATGATGCTTGTTTGAAGATCATTATTTTGTGTATTTGGTGTAACAGAATATGTTGGCATGATTTAATGCTCAAAAAACACATTATTTTTTAAATACTATACATTATTGTAATTACTCTATGCCCCGCCTCTCTCAAACGCTTTGTTTACATCAAAGCCCCTCCTTCCGACAAGCACAGTCTGCTCTGATTGGCCAGCTGGCACAGTGCATTGTGATTGGCCGAACACCACAAGCACTCATCAGAAATGTAACACCCTTTTCCATAATCGCGAGCCTTAGCTTTCAAAATAAATGTAAAGACAGTTAATAATGTCCTTAATTTTATCATCAGTTCAAGCTGAGGGGAACAGAGTCGCGTGACAGACACAGTGATGAAGCTCGTATGTGTTTGCACACAAGCCGCAGTTGAGTGACCCTCCTCTCTCACACACACACACACACACACACACACACACACACACACACACACACACACACACACACACACACACGACGCTCGCTCTCACCCTCTCTCTCACACATCTCACACACACACACACACACACACACACACACACACGACGCTGCGCTGTGACCCTCTCTCTCACTCACACACGCGAGTGCACACACACACACACACACACACACACACACACACACGACGCTGCACTGTGACCCTCTCTCTCTCCCTCTCTCACACACGCGAGCACACACACACGCAAGCACCACAGGCAAAACTCCGCATTTGAACAGTCAATAGCAAATACTTAAACTAATAACAAAACATACAGTCTCTAATTCTGAAGCCCCATATTGTCATGGCAAAGTCAGAATTACCTCTTCTCCTAGGTTCACAAAACGGTCGTCCATAAAATGCGTTGTGATAACATCTGGTTTGTGTTGTTCTGTTGTAAGTAATCTTAATGATTCCTAAATACATCTACTTTCTGAAGGCCAAATAAAATAAAGTGCTTTTGCCTAGAAACACACAGCTTCTCTCTGACACAGCTGCATCAACACTACTGTGCTTACTGAAACACGCCTTCTTTCTTTGCGTGAACATTTGGGTGGCATTATGCAAATATCTCCACATCGTGATGTAGACATGTGGGGTGTGTTTCCTCAGCAGTGGAAAGATAGAGTTTATTAATACTAATTTCATTTGAATGGTAAAACTCTACAGGTTTTTATTATGCTAACTGAATTAACTGAAACAAAGTAAGAATTTGATGTGAAAGATGACATTTAATAAGGTTAGGGGAAAATATATCATCTGTACAAATCATATGTAACTTACCTTTCATAACATTATTGTATTAAAAACACTACTGCCTTCTGTAGAGCTGCTTTTTGCTGAATTAAACTTTGCAACATTGACCCTGTTACTCAACTAATTTAAAAACAATTAACTGAGCTGAATAATGACACTATTGTGAGACAAGGCTGCACTGAAACAAATCATCATACCAGAATTCACTGAGATGTGAGCAACACAACAGAAACGGGCACAAAAGTCCAGACTGCTCACAGTGTGAGTGCATGAACACTTACCCAGAGTTAAAGCGTGGCGTGCTTCCATCATGAGAAACTGCAGGCTCGAGGACGCTCGGTCCCACTGCTGTTAGAGCAGAGAAACACTTGAACTTGAATCTGGGAGACGCTCTTCTGTATTTACCCCATGACTTGGTCTACCGCAGAGGATCAAACTCTCTGCCAAGCTTAACTGCGTATGTGCTCTCACACAGAGGGCAAGCAAAACAGCGCATTCTGGAACGCACATTATACACTCATAGTTCACATATAATGCTTCTATAAAAATTATTTTACTCTCTGCCCTCTTGAAAGATTCTTCAGCGGCCGTTAAGTTGGCCTGTAAGTTTTATCGCCCGTGACCGATTTGGTCAACATCAGCTAAGCACCTATAAAAATTGTCTAAAAGATGATCACACAGAAAAAGTTCACAGAATGCTAATTAACCCTTTAACAAAACACTTCAAACTGAGGGTCTACTGCATCTTTGGGAGAAAAAAAGAAAAACAGACTGACTATTGACTGAAAACTGGAGGAATACATTGGCCTTTTCTAACTACACTAATTCTGTCTCAAACGGTCAATATTGTATAAGCATATGAAACATTAAAAATGCCCTCTTTGAATTTTCTTATGTTCAGTTGGCTCTTCTTCATCGCAGGGGTCTTATGCGTTATACTGACACCTACTGGTATGGATGAAAGTTTTGTGGAAGGTTTTATCAGTCCATTTTACACTGAAGCTGTTTGTATTTTGTTTTGATCACTTGACTGGGTTTTCTTTGTTTAATAACACAAATCAATAAAATGCACATTCTTTGATTCAGTCCCTCACAAATTATTTGATTACTCATTGTTAAAACTTTAGTTTACTTGTAACAACTAATCAGTGTGAATGGCATAAAGAGTGCGTTTAATTTTGTAAACCTGGTACCAAAATGACTTCTCTCTCAAAATGTATATGATGTTTTACGTGAACAATAAGTTACTTTTACATAGTTTGGTATCATTTGAGAAGTCTCAGTGTGACTGGTTGTTATAAAATTAAGTCAGATAAGTATTTAATTGAAATTAAAGTGGATCATATGGATGTTTGTTTGAAGATCATTATTTTGTGTATTTGGTGTAACAGAATATGTTGGCATGATTTAATGCTCAAAAAACACATTATTTTTTAAATACTATACATTATTGTAATTACTCTATGCCCCGCCTCTCTCAAACGCTTTGTTTACATCAAAGCCCCTCCTTCCGACAAGCACAGTCTGCTCTGATTGGCCAGCTGGCACAGTGCATTGTGATTGGCCGAACACCACAAGCACTCATCAGAAATGTAACACCCTTTTCCATAATCGCGAGCCTTAGCTTTCAAAATAAATGTAAAGACAGTTAATAATGTCCTTAATTTTATCATCAGTTCAAGCTGAGGGGAACAGAGTCGCGTGACAGACACAGTGATGAAGCTCGTATGTGTTTGCACACAAGCCGCAGTTGAGTGACCCTCCCTCTCTCACACACACACACACGAGCACACACACACACACACGACGCTGCACTGTGACCTTCTCTCTCTCACACACACACACACGACAGCTCCGCCCCTCTCTCACACATTCGAGCACACGCACACACACACACACACACACACACACGACGCTGCTGCGTGCGCTGACCCTCTCTCCTCACTCACCTGCACAGTGCACACACACACGACGCTGCACTGTGACCCTCTCTCTCTCCCTCTCTCACACACGCGAGCACACACACCATAAAGCACCACAGGCAAAAACTCCGCATTTGAACAGTCAATTGCAAATACTTAAACTAATAACAAAACATACAGTCTCTAATTCTGAAGCCCCATATTGTCATGGCAAAGTCAGAATTACCTCTTCATCTAGGTTCACAAACGATTGAGTCCATAAAAATCGTTGTGATAACATCTGGTTTGTGTTGTTCTGTTGTAAGTAATCTTGTAATGATTCCTAAATACATCTACTTTCTGAAGGCCAAATAAAATAAAGCTTTGCCTAGAACACACAGCCTTCTCTCTGACACAGCTGCATCAACACTACTGTGCTTACTGAAACCACGCCTTCTTTCTTTGCGTGAACATTTGGGTGGCATTATGCAAATATCTCCACATTGTGATGTAGACATGGGTGTTTCCTCAGCAGTGGAAAGATAGAGTTTATTAATACTAATTTCATTTGAGATGGTAAAACTCTACAGTTTTTATTATGCTAACTGAATTAACTGAAACAAAGTAAGAATTTGATGTGAAAGATGACATTTAATAAGGTTAGGGGAAATATATCATCTGCCTACAAATCATATGTAACTTACCTTTCATAACATTATTGTATTAAAACACTACTGCCTTCTGTAGAGCTGCTTTTTGCTGAATTAAACTTTGCAACATTGACCCTGTTACTCAACTAATTTAAAAAGCATTCCTCAGAGGCAGGTGTTTAACTTAATGCAAGACCTCACTGAAGAAGTTCACTTTGAAACATGGAAGATATTAGCTTATGATCTGCCCTCATGTCAGCAGATGTGAACCCCTCAATGCTAAACATTATCTGTTTCTGGAGCTCTCAGATGTTTCTTACAGTAGTGAAGATCCAGATGAAGACTGATTGGGCAGTGTTTCATTTATTCCTCTGTGTCTGCAGTGCAGAAAAACTACTGAGCTTGTGGTTTTGGGGAACTCTCACTGTAACCCAATCCTTAATTTTCCACCTCTCGTGAATAGAGTTCGAATGGTGTTGCAATATGTTTTTGTACTGCAGACATTCCAGTAAAGGGAAAAAACAGCATGTTCCTCTGGAGAGAGGATGATTAAAGTTTCTGTTTGGACTATACTCACACATATCCGTGTGGATGCTGGTGTTTCGACATTATATTTCTCCACTCGTGCTCCTTCTGTCTCTCTGACCTGGGACTCTGCAGTCATGTTGTGTGTTTATGTATATTGTGTTTGTAGTTATATTGCTTGTTTTGTTTATTATGTTCAATTGACAGTTAAATCACTGTTATAAAAAAAAATTATATTATTATTTTGGTTGGGTAAAGTTCACATTTGAACCAGTACCGATATTTTTAAAATTTTGAACAATATTTTTATGTCAGAAATGTTTGTGTTTTTAAATTTTCTGATAATCAAATTTTGGCATTAAACATTTATTTATTTTTAATCAAATGAAAATTAAACCCTTTTATTTTTTGGCAAACAAACAAAGTTAAAATTCATCCATGGAAGAATATTGTGTGAATATTTATTTAAATTGTTTTATAATAATTGTACTTTTTTTCTACAATTAAGTGGTTAATCTGGTTGTAATATTTATTTTTATCATTTAATTGTTTTATTTAAATTTGACAGAAAATGGAATGTCGATTATTTCGGTTACATGTTAAACCGTGCTTTTATTTTGACAGGTCGCAGTGAAGTTTCTGTGTGATGCTAGTTTTCTCAAATGAAACGGTAACGCTCCCACAGCAGCTCTGGAGATTAAGTTCACGTGTTCATGTCGTCACATCTCTTCCATCTTTAGTTGACCCTCTAATACTCTCTATTCTAATTCTGCTGTCTCTATCGGTCTTCTTTTAATTAAAAACACACATAATTGATCAACTGCTAGCTTTTCTTGAAAAACTAACACTAGCTTTCTTTTTTCTATTAAAACACCTTGCTACGTGTACTGCGTTAAGCTAACCGAGACTTGTCATAGCACATATCATTGCTCTTTTGTTGGATTTGAGTGCTTCTATTGTCCTCATTAGTAAGTTTCTTTGGATAAAAGTGTCTGCTAAATGACTAAATGTAAATGTAGTGAGACGGCAGATGCTGAAATCACGCGTGCTCCACTATTTGTGTAGCAAACAAAACCATGTCTCTGCCATTCATTCATATAGAGGTAAGCGGAGCTTGCAGGATTCATATTTAAACAGTCTTTTTGCATTTTAATATTCACAGACACTGTGATGCATGCAGCTCATTCACTTGTGTTTGAATGAGCTGCATGCAACAGGGTCTCTCTCTCTCTCTCTCTCTCTCTGTAACATACACTCTCACAATTCAGTCGGTACCCTTAAAAGTACTGAGCTCGTTCCAACCCTAATTATTATTATTCACTCGTTATTGAAACAGAACCCACATTGTACATGTTTTTGTCCGCATCTAAAGTAGTGCTGTGCAACTAACTGAAGTAAAACTGAAATCGTGACATGGTTTAGTGCGATTATCAAAACACAAAGGCTGTGATTTATTGAAACACACTAAGTGAAGTGCAGCACTGTGTTCACTTACACATGAGCAGCTCATGATCTGCTTGTGTATTTTAGTGACTCAGTTCACAATCAATGATCCACAGGAGCTCCGTCTTTAGCATGCACTTGGGAATGAAACATGCACCAACCATCTTCACAAACTTTTCATGAGAAGTGCTTATCTTTTCAAAAGAAAAGCTTTCAGGACTGCATGCACTTTTATAATGTGCTGCACCTTCGCATATTACTGTGTGTATATATATATGTACACAATGTAGAATGTGTACATACAGTATACAGTGTATAATGTGTATTGATAACTGTAAGTATGTCTAATAGTACACTATGTGTACTGAGTATATGTTTGTGTATTCTGCACATTGTCTTCTGTATAAGTCTGTATTTATGTACTGTCTATATGTAAATTGTGTCTGGAGCACGCTCTCAAGAATTTCACTCACCAAGACACATGTGCTGTGATCATGTGACAATAAAAGTGATTTGATTTGACTGAAAATGCAAAAGCTTGATGGTTTGTATTACATAATTATTGCATTATTTTTCATTGTACAGTGAAATACCACAATCATACTATTTTAACTTTTGTTAAATATTTTCATTTAGTGATAATTTTCATAATACAAATGATAAAAATATGATCTTTATATTATCATGTTTATAAACAACTATAAAATTGACACACAAAAAACATGAATTTTTTAAATCACAGTTTTATCAGAAGAAAATGCTGCAGTCCTATATTTAAGGCATATTTTGGCATATTCGTGTCTCCTTACCTCAAGCGGTCTAAAATTTGCTAAAAAGAATTCTAATTTAAATGACATTCCGGTAAAACGGTGACGTTATTTCATTAATAATGATTATTATAGATGGTGAATGAATTATTGTATTCCCTCACTCTCCCAGACAAAGAGCTCAAACCAATGTGAATATTGCAGTGTTGAACTGAATCTATATTTGGAGCTAAATGGTGCGAGGGGAACAAAAATGTTATGTTGGGTTATGATGAGGGATTGTGCTAATGATCCGTGCTGAGGCTGAACAGTTCTTTATGAAAGCCTACACGTGAGGTCACGAGAGACCAAACCACCTGCGACTTCTCAGACTATACATTATTAATATCATGCATTTGCTTCTATAATTATTACTACTGTCTCAACTGTCTTGCCTTGTTCATACCCCGCATTGAAAGTGTTCATTATAAAGTGAGAGTAATGCTATTTTCAACCTGCTCTTTTCTAAAGAAAAAACTAACAAAAGAACAAAACAGTCAATAGCTAGATTTTCACTCGTTTAAGCAGTAATTACCTGAATGAGGTGTTTAAAATGACTGCTGGTAAAGCCAGATCTCCGAGGCAAAGAATGCAAGGCTGAAAACGCCAACCACTCATTAAACTAGTCCCACAAAATTACATCTTAATCAGGAAATGTTATTTGCCAATTAACAGAATGTTCCACTGCCTTTAAAATGATAATGCAAACAATATAACCATAGTCAGTGAATGGGGCTGTCTATTAAACAGAAAGGAGGTGGTTACCATCTACACACTGAATGCATACTGTAATCTATTTTTATGAAGCGTCATTTGACTTTGCCAGAAAACACAATTTCAGTTCGCTGGTGTATTTGTTTAAGGGGGAAAGTCGTGACTCACAGTAAACTAAAGTAAACACCTTCTAGAGTTACAGCGTTCAGTAACATGAGCATCGGGGAATCTGTGTGGTCCAAACGCTTCAGGTATTCAGCAAAGACAGGGGCATGGACTGATCTCATCCCTGCACTCGGTGCCAATTTGTAACAATCTTTTATTTATAAGAATCAATTACTTGGAGGGAAAAGGGGCTGCTTGTTAAATCTCAACAGAAAGCGTCTGATAATGAGACCACACAGAGAGTATCCCGCTCCTGACAGACTCCAGCTCCGCCTGAGACCACGTCAGATATCCAGCTACTGAAAATAACACTACTGAGAGCTCTTCAGTCAACCTGCCACTACAGTAAACAGTTAAGGCAAACCTATGCCCATAATATAGTGTGACAGCACAATGACATGAATAAACTCACTCTCAAACTACTTAAACATGTTGCATTAAACTGTTTTTTCTATATCATCTTTAAATGAATAGTAGTGATCGACCGATATTGATTTTTTTATAACCGATACCAATTATTTGCATGTTTATGTACCCGATAACCGATATTCAGAACCGATATTTATGTCCTGTTATAAAGTAATAAATAACAGAGTGAAGCTTTGGTTTTTCCTCCTTTCAGTCATCTTAACAACAACAAAACACTGTTGAAAATTAACATTCTTTCATGTAAAATTTTATCTTCAAATTACAATAAAAACATTTTATTTATAAAAAGCATCATCAGCAACACTGATATTAACAATAAGCAAAATAATGTCTAATGTATTCAAATGGAGAAAATAAAGGACAGAAGTCATATCAGCTTCATTTTAAACCACAGTTTTAGGTTTAAACGCTGTTTAATAGACTAAAGAGTGAAGAATAATTCACTGAATAATATTCTCTGGAATATTGAAATAAGCTATAACAAACAAAACATTGTATTTTATTGCATTTCTTAACTGGCATGTTTTATCAGAATTATTAAAATGTTTTTATCATTCTAGATTATGAAAACTGCTGACAGCACGGTTTATCTATTTGCACAGAACTATACTCAAACTGCGATCGCTTGCGGAGATAATAAATTTATTTAGATAGAGATGTATTTATTTAGATGTTTATTGGGGAAATTATGGTTCTATAGTACATGTTAATATAATTTAGTGTGTTTCAAACAAGAGAATCTTGTTAAAAGTTACATGCGGTGGCCGTGCTGAGCATCAACCGCTGAGTGAACAGTGCCCACTGCTCCAGGTGTGTGTGTGTGTGTGTGTTCACTGCTCCAGGTGTGTGTGTGTGTGTGTGTCCACTGCTCCAGGTGTGTGTGTGTGTGTGTGTTCACTGCTCCAGGTGTGTGTGTGTGTGTGTGTGTGTGTGTGTCCACTGCTCCAGGTGTATGTGTGTGTCCACTGCTCCAGGTGTGTGTGTGTGTGTGTGTGTGGCCACTGCTCCAGGTGTGTGTGTGTGTGTGTGTGTCCACTGCTCCAGGTGTGTGTGTGTGTGTCCACTGCTCCAGGTGTGTGTGTGTGTGTGTGTGTGTGTGTGTGTGTCCACTGCTCCAGGTGTGTGTGTGTGTGCGTGTGTGTCCACTGCTCCAGGTGTGTGTGTGTGTGTGTGTGTGTGTCCACTGCTCCAGGTGTGTGTGTATGTGTGTGTGCACTTGGATGAGTCAAATGCAGAGAACACATTTCAATGCTGGTTATACTCTGTATAATTATGTATGTGACAAATAAAAAAATAAAAATTAAATACTTTTTTTTTATTTTTAAGAAAAAACGATATCCGATTATAGTAAAATGCTTAAATATCGGGAATAATATCAGTAAACTGACATATGGATCGGTATGGATATGAGACCCATTAATTTAGAAATATGATCTGTCTATCCAGCCTAATGATACCTTGTTCTATTTAGCCTATTACAGT
Organism: Gymnocypris eckloni scoliostomus; assembly: GCA_027564155.1. Taxonomy (NCBI): domain Eukaryota; kingdom Metazoa; phylum Chordata; class Actinopteri; order Cypriniformes; family Cyprinidae; genus Gymnocypris; species Gymnocypris eckloni. The sequence goes on along the minus strand of CM050428.1, from coordinate 1,682,818 downwards.
TTGTTTTGGTCAAAACTAGGGATGGCTCGATACCACTTTTTCAGAACCGATACCGATCCGATATCAAAAATTCTGAGTATATGCCGATACCTATATCGATCCGATATAGGTATTGAATTTCTATATGTCAGTGTGTGTTGACCTGCTCATCACTCTTTTATGTTTTACACACAATCTACTAAATATAGACAACTTTACTGTAAAGAAAAACAACAAATGAATGATTATGTAATTATAATCTATGACAGAAATACTTTTATAAACTGGGTTAGTGGATAATTCAGTAGCAAAAGTTACACTAGAAAAATCATGAGTGCATAATAATTTTATAAAATCTAAAATTAGTGAAAATAAATTATAGGGGAACAAAGAAAAGTGAATAAGTGTAGGACTAAATCTGGTAAAAAATTATATATTGCTCTTTGTATTGTTGTAAAATACATTCATGGAAAACAAGTTATATATATATATATATAAATATATATGCTGTAAAATGAAATACATTTAAAATAAATGTATGGCACAGTAATGAGGCAGCACCATATAACAGATGAGAAGAACAAGAAAGGCTATTAATAATCTTTCATTGCGCAAAAATATAATACTGAAAGGCTCCAATACAGAGCGGCATTAAGCACTTATGCACATCCCGTGTGCAGAATGATACGCTTGAAGCAACACTGAGTCACAGCGCGCAGGCGTAGCGCTCCAGAGCCGCATAGAGAAGTTCAAAGCACAAGGAAAGAGATATTAATGCGCAGAGTATTAAATCTGTGCCACAGTTTATTGAGCCTTTTCTTTTAACCGTTTTAAATGTCAGTTACTGTGCTTGTGAAGAACCCTTCATAGTGCTCTCTACAACAGTGTTGTGATCTAACAGACACCTGGTAGAAAGTAACACGATTTAGAAACAGCACGAGACTGCAGCTAGATAAAATCATTTTATGCAAAACCATTGAACTGTATTTACAGATCAAGTATAATAGGAACAGTGAAGAGAGTTTATCGTCTTGACTCTAGTAACTGAACGCGGCACACAGTTTGAACTAGGGCTGTGACGGTATTGGATTTTTCATTACCGCGGTGAAGCAGCAACAAATATCGTGGTTTGGCGGTTAATCGCACGACCCCCCCCCCCCAGTAAAAAAATAAATTGACGTGGTCGCACTTGTGCAAGTGCGTGGTCTGCTGCGCCAAAGCGTCTGCGCGCTGCAGAGCCACAGCACATTGTAGCAGGAGTCAGATTTCACTGATCACGTGAAGAGATGCAATTTTAGCACGAGCGCTTTGTGGGTAGAGCCTACACTCACTGCACAAGCGCCGAGCGAAGGTGCACGCAGCCGGACTAAGCTCAACACACTGGAGGATTTGGTTTTCAAACTAAAGTAAAAGACTGCTTCTTAAACCAGAGAAGGTGACACAAATAATACTGATGAAAAGAACGGGTTGAATGTTAAACACTTTCGTTACCATATAGCTTTAAACTAGATTAATCAATGCATGCTGATTAACTTTTATCATAAATAGAGCCCTGAATGACTTGATCAAGAACATGCAGCTTGTAAATGAACATGGAAATGAATAATAATAAAGTCATCTTTATTCTTAAAACAGCAAATTAAATTAACAATAATAACAAAATAATATTAATCTCTATAATTTTTTTTTTTTTCAATATCTTCTGAGTTTAATAGGAATTATGGAACAGTCTTTGTCATCGTTTGTAACCCATTCTTTGTACAAATTATTAAAAGAATAACAACCTGAGCAAGCTGCAGAAACAACAAGCCGAGCTCAACATGCCCCGTGCTTTGTTCTGGTGATTTGTGCTAAACTTGATTCATATTTCTTTAGACATTGTTTTCGGGTAAGACTCCGTGGATATAACGCACTTGTCCAAACACAACTTGTTGCAAAATGTGTTTGTTGAAACGGATAGGTTGTAACAGCAAATTAGGATGTAATTCATATTATTTTACTATTCGTTAGGCTACATTTATAATAACAACCTTTTTAAAGTGCAAAATAAAATATGCTTTTTCTTCTTCCTGACCCGACCGTTCCCGCGAAATATATCTCGTTTCCAGAATCTCACAATGACATTTCCTCTACTGAAAGAGAGAGATAACAAATACAAATGTAGTCTGCACAAAATGTATTTTATTGTAGGTTATTTATTTTATTCGTCTTGTCCAGAATCAAATTAGTTTTACAATTTGTTGTCAACGTAATAATAAGTGTCGCAGAGAGAAAAAAATCATAATAATGTAGGCCAGTTTGTACAAAAATGTAATAATAGCATGTTTTTTATTTTTATTCTTCTTGTCAAAATACTAAATTTGTTTAACCTTTTGCTGTCAACACGGAAAAGTGTCGCAGAGAAAAAAAGACATCTGTCATTTAAATTTATATGTAAAATATGAACAAAACCGTTGGCTTAGACATTGTAAAATTAAATCTCTTTTTCATGAAACCAAACAATTTAACTTCCCTGAGAAGAATGTCCCGAGTCAGACTTGCCTGATGTGGGTTTCTTCGCAGTAAACTGGCTATTTTGCAGTCGCAGTTGAAGAATCCACACTTAGCTAAACTTCATCCTTATTCTGCTCTGTCACTCATGGAAAAGGCTTTAGGCAAAACCCTGCCGTGCTGCCCCCACTTCACTCAAATACGATTTTAAAGATGCATGTGAAAGATTGGATCATTTGTTTATTAACAACTACATTAAAATAAAAGCAAGCACGGGCATGTGCTATTAGCAGTCAGGGCTTAATCTGAACAGACCCGGTCCGGTTCAGCACCTCCGAACTCCAATCATCTCATCTGACGGATCCTCTTCCTCCAGAGAAATACGTGTGTGTCAGGGTTATTGTAGTTTTGCATTTTTTAATTCGTTTTTATTGTAATATTGCTTTCAATTTTCGCTAAAAATGTAAGTTTCGTTTTATTTTTATAATTTGGTTAATTTTAGTGTAGTTTTTATTTAGTGGAGTTTTCTACCCTATACAGGTTAGTTTCCGTTTTAATTTGAGTTTTAGTAATTAAAGTTTAGCAGAATTAACAGAACACTTCCAGAGCACAGACCAAAGACATTTTAATTTAAACGTATTGACGAAAACCACTAGCGACACAAAATTAAAGCATACTGAGATTAGAAAATTAATAATTTGATTATTATATAGTCGCTGTTGGTTTCGTTTTGTTTGAGCTTGTCATTGTTTTTTATTCTTCTTTTATTGTCTTAGTGCCTTTATTTTGTCAAATACAGTTCTTAATACAACATATTTCACTGTTTAAACATGTGTACAGCATTTTTATTTTTTTCGTTTAACAAGCATTTTAGAAGTAAAAATAAAACTTTCATAGTCGCAAAAAACCTGATGTGGCTCGTTTAGGTGACTTGGTTTGCTTTGCATAAAATAAAATCGTTTACTGTTTTATAGATTACATGAAACAAACCTATATTTGACAAAAAAAAGTAAGTGGCACTGAGAACTGCTCTCACCCGAAGAGAAGGCAAAATATCTGCGTGCACTCAAAGCAAACGCAGACTCTGGACTGTCATATATGATATGGGTTACACAAAAACTACCCAAACATTACACAAAAAATTTTAATAAAATAACCTTGATTTTTAGAGTATATGCACACAATAAAAGCAACTGATGCAAGCTGGTAATCACTTAAGTGGGTCAACGGAGTGATTGCGTGAATGATCTCTTACCTCTCCATCCTCTGATGCCGGATCGATCACCCTGCTTTATTACACAAATTAAACACTGTATATGATAAACGCTAAATATTGAGTATTCCACTTGTCTAAAACACAGCAAAACACGGTTTTGGGTGCACGTAAGCCTATTTAATAGATAATATTACACTTGTGTTATCTCCACCGCGCTTTCTCTCTCACACACATACATTAGGCTATAATCTTACCTTTCAGAAGCGCATGTCTGGCTTTACAACTCATCAGACAGCACCAGCAGCAAAAGGAATTAATGTCTGGATAGTTTTATTCGATTTGATGACATTTATGAATGAACATTATAATGTTTTGCATGTAGAGTAGCCTATTGATGACGCTCAGTTGGGTGCGGCGCGGGAGCGGCATTACTATGAAGCAAAGTTAATTTAGATGTAGAATAACTAAGCAGTGATAACGAATGCCCAAAAGATAAACTACAAATATCTGTCCCTTTGCCCCCCTGACTGTGTTGCTGCCGAGGCGACTGCCTTGTTCGCCTATATGCACATGCAGATCGCCTGTTCTGTCAGGGTGGCGTTATGCACATGTTGCGCACTGTGCGCAATAAAACACATGACACAGAAGCACTGGTGCGTGCGTGCAGCGCGTGAGCGGTAAGAGGGAGTAAAAACACACAGATATGCTGTTCTGAAAGGATGTCGGAAACGGGATATTGTTATACCGTCCACTCCCGTTCAAATCACACCAGGGTTACCAACCGTTACCGTGTTTTATTCCCGCGGTCGGATCCCGCGAAAAACAGTGCGGTGATGACGGTGATGACCTCATCACCGCGGTTGCATCTCATTACCGCGGTGAAGCGGTAATGCGGTTATCGTCACAGCCCTAGTTTGAACGCTGAATGAAGAACAGCTGCAGCGGAGAGAAGTGTTTACGTCAACTTGACTTCAATATTAATCTATACCTCACATTAAATTATGAAACGGCTTCAGAACACTTGAAATATAGTGCATGAAAACTTTATCATGTTTTATAATGTGTTTGTGTCTTTTGTGGGGCTTAACAATAACACAGTATTAGCTATGCAGAATATTGAATTTGGATCGGTCTCGTCAGACCGATACCCCGATCCAGCAGAAAAGGCAGAATCGAAGCGATACCGATCCTGAATATCGGTTCGGCGCACCCCAAGTCAAAACACTTCTGCTGCTGTTGAGGTGGGATATGGGTAGGCCTGTCACGATAACAACTTATTGTTGTGCAACATATTGCCCCAGAAATAATTGCAATATGCGTTTTTATTGTCATTTTAAGACCATTTTAAGCCACTGAATATCTAATCGTAATTTAACAGCATAATAATTCAAGAAGGCCTACACACTTTCAAATAAGAACATTTAGATCATGGAAATTAAGTATCAAAATATTATATACCTTAAAAATGTGAATACATAGTAAATTATAATGTTCTAACAAAAAGTGCAAAGTAACAAGAAAAAAGCACAAAGAACTTGTCTGGAGATTTGTCCCTGAGCTTCTTTTCTCTGTAAATTAAGGGTGCACACTATTGCTGAAAAACACCAGCCCTGCTTAGCAGAGATGTCCGTATGCACAAAGGCACAGATCCCTAACTAAGGCCATATCTGCAGATTAAACTCAAGCATTTCTTAAATGTGAACTAGCACCTCATGATTACACCACTTTATGTACGAGAAAGACACAGGCGCAAGTGGAATGCAAAAAGCATTGTATGTAAATATAATGGGCTATATATTGCACCACCAAAAATTGAGGTCATGTACATATTATGTGTGATAAGTCGATATATTGATTATTGCGACAGGCCTAGATATGGGTAAGGTTAGGGACAGGTTTGGTGGTATGGGTAGGTTTAAGGTTGGGTTAAGGTGTAAGGGATGGGTCAACATGTATTTATAAACGTAATAACTGAAATTAATTACAGATGTAACTACATACAGGTATTTTCTACATTTTAAGTACAAGTATGTACACAATGAGTGCACTGTATCGAATCATTAATTTAAATGAAAGTACACAGTAGTTAAGGCCATCTAATATAAAGCAGGAGCACATGGAGAAAGGTGTGACTCACATGCTGTGTGAGGAGGCTGATGTGACTGGATGTGTTGTACTGACGAGCCGCTTGTTTCTCCACTAGTTTACGCAGAGCAGATACGATGGCCAGCTGGTTGGACTGAGCCTGGGCCGACAGCGAGTCCGTCTCTTTCAGCAAACCAGCAGAAACAGGTCTGGACTTGCTCAGACTGGGCTTCTGGCTGACTGTGAAACAGAACAGAGATAAACGGGTAATTAGGGCTGAGCGATATATTTTTTATAAGTGATATGGTGTGAAGCAATACCATTAATATCGATAAACAGTAGTTTGTGCATCTCAAAAAAATATCTGAGGACACAGACTGAGCTGCTGTGGATAATGCATAATGCAATTTGTTCTAAACATGTGACAAGCTTTATATGAAGGGCTTTAAAAGAAACTCGTAAGATATAGTAGCCTCTAGTTTATAGTTCTCTGACAGAAAAACACACTGTTTAATGTGTTTGACATGTGCTGGTTTCCTAAATGCATAACTTAAATTTCCCAGGTATATTCTCCATCTGTAAATGTTATAAAGCCATGGAAATATGTCCATGTTGCTGTCAGAAGTGCATGAGCTTCTGCTTTGTGATTCTCAGCTAAACTTCACAGACTTCATTTAGAGCGAGTGCCAGACAGACAGAGCTCAATTAAATATGAGCGCAATAACTCTGACTAAAATATACATTTTGCTGACATATTTGTAGTTGGACAATAACTGTGACACGTGTAGAATTTTAAAACTAAAAGTAAGTGTATTTGTATGATAGCACTGACTGTAAAGTGACTGTAATGGGGTCATCAAAATAGCCTTTTTACTCAATTAGTCTGTGCTTTTTTATTATTATAATTTTCAGTCAATAACTTCTGATCCTTACTTAATATACTAATGATTTTTGCCATAAAAGAAAAATCGATAATTCCTGACCCATACAATGTATTTTTGGCTATTGCTACAAATATAACCGTGCTACTTATGACTGCTTTTGTGCTCCGGGGTCACATATGCCTACATAGTTACATTAACTTTATTTGTTTAATCCAAACACAAAATACCGAGATGTATACTGTAATAACTGCAAATCAGCCGAGAAAATTTTTTGCTCATATCGCCCAGCCCTACTGTAAATAAAGGCACACACTGGGTGAAGGATGAAGGCGTTCAGATTACCGAGTCCTGCGGAGGACGGCCGTGCTGATCTCTGGATGGAGAGGTGCGTGGCTCTGGGAACGAAGCTGTTGGCACTGCTAGGATGGACCGGGCGAGCCGTTTCCGGGGCAGTAGACTCGCTGCGAGCGGAGGCCCATTTAACACACACAGACGAGCTGTTGGCCAGTGGATGCGGCGGCGGCTGGACGTAAGGCGGCGGGAGGCAGTGCTGTAACACGATGTGTTCACACTCCAGAGCTGCAGCGTTCGGCTGACTTCTCTTGTTTCTGACAGCAGACGAGTGAGTCTTGCTTGCTCCAGCTTGCGACGCTCTTGATTCAGTCTCTGCGGCAGTCGAAGGATTGGGTAGCTCTTCAATAACAGTGCAGTCTCCACTTTGGCTTTTCCTTTGGATGTGTCCATTTTGCAATGAGCTGCATTTGGTTTTGTCAGTTGCACTACAGTTTTCTGCACTTTGGGTGAATTTACTTTGGCCCTGGTTTCCGGTTTGAGCGGCAGTACTGTGTGTGTTTTGGGTCTTGCGGATCGCATCTGCTTTGTCTGAACCATCAGAGGCGTCTGTGTTGATACACGCAGCTGCTTCATGAAAGAGAAAATATCAGTCAATTATTACATCCTGAAAGACAAACATCTTTCTGTGTAGGACACAAAGACAAATCGTGACATTGCCATAGCGGACTCAACTCAGCATTAACCAAAGTTTACAGAATCAAAAACACATATTAGTGATCCTGTTAAATAAATGGATGGACATGATCCTGATCACCCTGTTGGGATATATATACAGTCATAAATATATGACTGACTGCTTCTTATTAGATTTTAACATACATGTTTAAAATTACTAGCTTATTTTATGAGGAATTGTGTCATATCACTGCACTAATAATTATCATAAAACACTTTCACAAAGTTAATATACGTTTACAGTGCTTGACAACTAAATGGTATTAAGGTCAAATTAACTGTGGGCTCTGTTCACTTTTATTTATATTTCATGAAATAATGTTCACTCAGAAATGGCTAAGTTTGTAAAGTGTGCATGCTGGAATCTGGAGGTGCAAGCTTAAGCAAAGGTGTTTCATCTGCTGTGTATCAACAATCAAGTTTGGAGAAATCTGACCTGCACATTAACACAGCACTAGTGCATCTCACCAAAGGAGGGTCTGAATGTTACAAACTCTTCTAAACTGATATGAAAGTCTTTCCTTTAGGGTTTATGTAGCTTTTTATTCAAGAAAACATCAAGTGACCAGGGGCTGTCAAGACTAAAACACAATAAAATAACTATGCAACAGTAGAATATGCATTTGGTCCTTCTGCAGAACACAAAAGAAGGTATTCTAAAGAACCAGAGAGCATTGAAGCCCTGCGACTAACTATCTGGATGAAAAAACACTTGCATGTTACACAGAAGCTAGTAAGTGATCCAGGTTTGGAGCAACACGAGGGAGAGTAAATGAAATGTGAGTTTATTTGAACTCTAAAATCTCATGTTCACGTTCAAATGAGTCCTAGTACCTGAAGATCACACACACGACTGAATATGTGTGATGGGGAAGGAGATTTCAGAGCTGTGATGACGGGAAGATAATTAATGAATGATACTGTCAGTCTGTCATCTCACACTCACATCATCTAACCATAAACTAACCCTTTAATAAAGCAAAAACATTCACATTTGTTCTGTTACATATAATAAATAAAAAACCTTTAAAATACTGAAATTATAGGGATAGTTTACCCAATTTCACTCGTATCGTTCCAAACCCATAAGACTTTGTATAACTTCAAATTAAGATATTTGTAATTGAACCTGAGAGGTTTCTGCCCCTCCAATGAAAGGCCATGTAACCAGAACGTAAAACATCCAAACGGTCGTAAACATATCTTAATTGGGGTTTCGTTTGATGGTTTGGAATGAAATGGAGGAGAGTAAATGATAACAGATTTTTCATCTGTGGATGAAACACACTCGTATGATGCGTACTGTCATATTTCATGCGCTGCTGATGAGATGTCATATAAAACATGAGGAAATGTCACTCACTCTCTCGGTTTTCATCGCTGTTCTTCTCGACTCTGCTGCTGTCACACTTCGTGCCCAGAAACACGCTGGCAGACTTATTCTTCTGCGTGTAGAACGTGAGGACTTCCTCCAAGTCGTTTTCACTGGAAGAACAAGCAAAATGACCACTGAAAAACATGGCTAATGCATTTAAAGCGGTGTGCTCTAGATGCATCACACAGACCTCGCCTCCAGAATAAACTCCTGGAAAACATTGGAGATGATGCAGCGATCCTCATCTGGAATCTTGTCCAAACTCTCCACCACTTGCTTGGTTTCCTGAGGGTATTAAACAAAGGTGACTTAAAGAGGTCATGCAGTGCATTTGTGTTCTTTTATAATGATCCTGAGCTCCACTTATAATGTTACAAACACGGTCATGATTTGGAAATAGCTGGTCCTGTTTTTTGGCCCTCTGATTTCAACACTCGGGTCATGTTTTCTTGATGTTTCAACTGCTTACACAGTTATAACTCTCAAAGTAAACAGTGCAATGTATAGTTTTATAGTATAGTATCAAATGCATGCAGGGGTTGGACAATGGGTTGCCTACAATGTGAACACTATAAAGTGGGGCAATTCCAGCTTTGCAAGGACAGTCTGGCGCTTCTGACTCACAGCCTGTAAGTACGTTTTCTTATTTGAAGAATTTGCCACTGACTATTTGATCACGAGTTTTGAGCAGTGTAGAGTAGTGCTTGTCGATCACAAATGCAGACATGGTAATGCATAGAAAGCAGTGGCGGCTGCTGATCTTTTAAAGAGGGGAAGCTCATTTTCGGCCTAAATCATAAAATTGTCCATTTATTTATATGTAAATTCTGCCCCACGTTCCTTTTCAAGAAAATGCTCTGTAACCCTGTCGTACCAACTAGGCGTCTTTTCCAGTGACTTGACCAGTGTCCTCTCAATGGCCAGCAGAGCTAGGCTTAAACGGCCTTGGCCCATTGTGTTACGGGTGTAGGACTTGAGCCGCTTTAAACAGGAGAAGCTCCTTTCTACACCTGCAGATGTAGCTCAATTGTTGCCACTAATGAGAAAAGTTTGTAAAGCTGAGGCATTGCACTGTCTAACTCCATGTCTTTAAGGAACACCAAGTAATCACACAGCTTTCCCTGTTACTCTGCAAGTCCTGATCTGAATACAGGACTTGAAGTTCAGACCTCAGTCTCCCTGAATCAAAGTGATGGCCATAACTTTTCAGGACACTTTGGAAGGCCTCCTCTGGAAATGCTTGTCTCATGTCATCAAATTTCCCTGGATTGACTAATTCTAAGAAAAGCATACTTTCCAAATTTGAAAAAACGTCGAGGAATCTGCTCCAAGATGTTATCAAGGATGGCCATGTACAGATTTCTGTAGCGCTCTTGGGGATCCTGCAATTGGGTCAGACGGCGCTTTCTCATGGGCTCATCTCTTGGGTCTGATGTGAGATCTGCTGCTTTGGCATAAACAGCTTGGAAAGCCCCCTCTGACCTCTTCTCTTTGACAAATGCAAGAAGAGACTCAATTCTTTTCTTGCAGTAAAGAACATCCATCGCTCTCTGCTGGACAATATCAAAGACCACATCAGTCTCAGAGAAGATTTGTTCATATGTGTACAACATGAACACAAACTCAAAATCCTCCAGTTTCCTCACGAAGCCTTTGGCACAATCCAGTGTATCATCATCCATTGTCGTATCTGCAATGATGTTATCAAATGTCTGCAGGAGGCCATCATAATTGTTTGCCACAGTGCTCACTATCCGTGATGTGAAATTCCATCGAGTAGGAGCGTTTCTGGGCAACCTTGAGCAGCCTGCAGACTCCAGAAAGACGCCCTCTTTGTGGATTTTGAGAAAAATGTGGCAAATCCAGAGAGTGATGCAAAAAATTCTGCACTCAGGCAAGCATTTGGCCCCTGTGACAGCACCAGATTCAGTCTGTGCATAGCAATGCACAAACATTGCACTGGGGGCTATTGCTTTCACTTTGGCCTGCAGACCATTGAGAGCTGAAGCCATGACAGCAGCCCCATCATAGGTCTGTGCCACAAGCTTATCCTTAAAATTGTAGCCCTGCATGTTCTCATTTAAAACATCAAAACGGACTGAGCATCTCGCCCCCAGAAACATCAAAAAATCCAATGAAGCGCTCCTGAATTTTACCTGCACTATCCACATAGCGAACAATGACAGAGAGTTGGGCACGGCAGGATATATCAGTGGTTTCATCCACCTGCCATCCAAAAAAGGGAGCATCCTGAATTTCATCTCTGATCTGATCAGAAATGGTGGCTGCAAGAGCAGAGATCAAGTCATTTTGAATAGTGTGTGACATACCAGAAAACACAGTTGAGGACTCGAATTGTGTGGACAGGACAGAGTCATATTTAGCTAATGTTTCTGTGAACTCTCTGTAATTCCCCTTGTTGGATGATTCACTACTCTCATCATGTCCCCTAAATGACAGCTCCTGCCGGCCAAGCAAGGATGTCACATCAATAAGGCGGTTTAGGAAGGCCCTGTTTTGTTTAACAGTTTCATTATGTTTAGCCACTTGAATGCGAGCACCTTCATTGATTGCATGCTCAACCCTGATCCTGCCCATGCAACTTAATCTTGCACATGCACTCACATGTTCATTGCTATTTTCATGCCTTTTATATGCCCTGTCAAAGTTTGACAGATCTCCAAACCCCAATTTTGACCAAACAACACATCCATGAGACGGTTTCATCAAGAGACATGGCCAGCAGTACATTTTCTTTTCACAGCACTTCCAGTCAGCCAGCTAACTTTGTCATACCAGGAGAGCTGAAAAGACCTGTTACTTTTCCCTATCTTTTGCACTAAATCAATCTTAGGTGTTGATCTGCCCTGCTGTTTAATTCTAAGTTTCTCCTCGTAAGGAAGACTTTCTAATGGCTTTGCCAAAATCAGGTCGACAATATTAGCACTGTCTGCCATCGTGTGCAGTTTGCTAGCTGGCTAGTTCAGACTATATGAATTAATGAACAAACGATCTAATATATATATATATATTTAACTCAACGGAGGAAATGTGGAATTATGTTAAACTGAAACAATGAATGTGGTGTGAAATTGTGAAATATACGATGAAGGTTGCAGCAGTTTGTCTTTCGACTACACATGCAAAATCCGCGATGGGACTGAGTTGGAAATGGAGACACAGAGTGATACGCGTCATAATCTGAAGACCACGCCCACACCAACCGTCTCTTTGCATTGCGAGAAGCTGCCGCCTCCTTGTCATTTATTTATAACAAAAAAAAAAAAAATGTCTAAAAGCTGATATGTGACAATGTGTATAGCAAACAAGCTAAAAAACAATAAATACGTTTTTATAAGCTGTCGACCCCAAAAAACGAGCGTTTTAGGACATAAAAGTGGATTAAAAAGAGATGACAGACCCTCCAATCATCACGCAGACGCTCGGAGTCCGGGCCAGCCCACTCCTCCATTCATCCCAGAGACGCTGAGCGTCCGTGGGCGGGACATAATCGCAGCATTATCCAATGACCGTCTTGTTTCTAAGCACTGAAAAAAACTGTTTAAAGCAGCCCCATTGAAGTCAATGGACGCTGGGCTTCAACAGAGTAATGCACTGTACGCTACGGGAATGAATGAGAAGGAAATCGAGTCAGCCGACCTAAGTAGCTGATTCTGAACGAAATTGTTTTCGTTCGAGATGAACGTGTTTAACGCATTTTTAGTCAATAAAATGTTAACATAATAGTACATATATTTGACCATTCATTTTTTGACAATTATAGGGGAAGCTGAGCTTCCCTTGCAGTCTTAAAGAAATCGCGTCTGATAGAAAGGCCTTATAAGTCATCATAATCAGTAATTATGTCCTCGCTGGATGCATCAAATGCCTCGTTTATAGTGGGTTTTATTGTTTTTATGTCGTCGCGCCGGGACACGGCATCACAATACAGTGAGGGGCGTAACATTTCCATCAAACGCTTGAGGCATTCGGCCAATCACAACGCACCGTATAGCTGGCCAATCAGAGCACGCCTCGCTTCTAAGAACGATGAGCTTTGTAAAAAATCGATGCGTTTCAGAAAAGCGGGGCATAGAGGAGCAACAATAATGTACATTATGTGGAAAATAATGTGTTTTTAGAACCTCGAACCGCGTAAACACAATAATAAACAAAATAATGTTATTTTTAGCAACGTCACATGACACCTTTAACTCCTGTTATACATGGTTTTCACATTATTTTCTCCAGTCCCTGTATCAATTACGAGTCATGTTTCTATGAATACATAAGAGATTATCGGGGAATTAATACAGTAAGCTGAATGAGAAAAACACTGCATTAAAGCCACTACACTGGTTGAATTGAAATCAGCAGGATAAAATCACCTCAACAGAAAACCTAATAATAGACAATAAAATGAACACTTCCAATACCTGATCATTTGGGTGAAAAATGAAATACTGGATACATATCAACCTGTAACAGGTGAGGCATTAGAATTAACATGTTAACTCATGCATGTGTATTACGACATTAATCTAGTGTCTGATAGAGTTAAATTATTAAATACAAGTCTCTACTCATCCCGTGTTGAACTGTATCTGCACTGCAAAAGAATCCACTGAAACAATGCATTAGAAAAGACTAACTCAGCGATGCCTTAGAACAGCTTTAGCAGCAGCCTAGCAACCATCCAAAACACCGTAGCAACCAGACAGCAAGGCATTTCTACTCAAGGCTTATATAACCATCAAGCCTCTGCCAAACTGCTCAGGGCCTATAAAAGCTTCAAACGAACCTTCACCCTATTTCAGCTTCGGTCAAGCCAGCACACTCAAAGTCTGTATTGACGAACTGCTGTTTGCTGATTTGATTGATTATCGGCCAGCTGATCCACAAACCTGGTTATAGAGCTGTATGAAGTTTCCGAGCTGATGGGAGAGGATGCGCTGGCGGTCTGACAGACACAGCTGACGGCTGGGCTCCTCCACACACATGTCCTGATGAAGGTTACTGCTGGCTCTCTTCAGAAAGCGAACCACCAGCTCCTGCAGAACCACACGGTCAACAGCACCTGTCTTTAGCACTCACGTTAATAAAGCAGCTATTGAATAGACATATTAGACCAGTGCACAGACGTTCAGCGTCTCTGTAGCACCACAACAAACATCAAATAAATCATGTTTGCTACTGATTAAAAGCCAAATAGCTTCCTTTGATATACAACTGTGTGCTGCTATTATGAAGCACACGTTTACATTTATGCATTTAGTCCAAAGCGACTTAGAAATGTGCATCATGGGTTGTTTTAGATAAGCTGGTAAAGATATGGGCTAGTAAACATGAAGGTTCCCCATCACCACTGTTCCTCTGAACAAGACACCTTCATAAGGCGCTTGTGCCGTTTCTTAATTGTTGGTTGTACATATGTGCCAGATAATGCATATCAAATGCCAAAAATCACTCACACACAACAAAAAACACTATGGAAAAAAAACACTAACAAATATTAGTAAATTTAAAATATATATATTTTATAAACGGCATAAAACTTTTCTTTTTTTTTACAAAAACATTAACGTTTATTTACTAATTACTTGTACCATTTTTAAACCATTTTTAATTTTAGTGAAAGAACAGTGGAAAAGCACTTTTTCTGAAACTCAAGCAGTGGCCAAGACCCAAAATCATGGATTCATGCATGTTTAGTAAATAAGCATGAACTGAATGCATTTGAAATGCATTTGGGGGGGCATCTGTAAAATGCATAAATATAAGTGTAAA